>CP092863.1:101628571-101746650 GCA_030710605.1 Cordylochernes scorpioides | reverse complement strand
AAGTCTCCCCTCGCTCTGTTCGCCGAGGTTCTAACATTGTATGTAGTTTTATATTTACCTCAGTCCTGAGCTCACACAATTGTCAACCTCAATCTCATTTCTCGTACTCTACACTTATAGCATAGAAAGCCCATGACAAGTTTCCCCTTGCCATGTCCGCCTGAAAAATATCTTAAAGTGTAGAGTTCCCCAGTCTTAATGATCTTCAGAATTTCACCTCGACCAACTTTTATCTTTTATTATTATTTATTGTTAATTTTAAAATCTCTTTTAATTTAATCCCCACCACACACACACTTTTTTTCAAATTTCAAACTTTATTTCAACTTTTATGTCACTTTTACTTATGTTTTTTTTTTTGTTGGTGGTGTTTTAAAAACTTTGCCTTTTATATTTAACATACATATCTCCCATTTATAATTCAATTAATGGACAATTTTCAGATATCATGCCACAACCTTTCAAGCTTACAATGCCTTATTTTCTTCTCAATAACATGTTCTCTCGAAATTTTTTTCTTATCTTTCACCATCGCTCTTGAAAAAAAAAAAAAAACTCTTGTTTTTAATTTTTCGTATATCAACTTATGTTTTTTATGAACCAATGACCAAATTTTCGCTGAACCTCTCAGTCTTTCTGCAGTGTATCTATTCCTACATTGAAACTTAGGTTCTGAAAGTCAAGGCTTTTTTTTTTTTTCAACCATTCGACCTCAGAGGTCTTATTTTTTGTCAATTGACCGCAAAGGTCCACTTTTTTTTTCTCACTCGACCCCGAAGGTCTTTTTCACGTAGTGCATATCCATTATTTGTTAAATTTATTAATTTTAGTGTCATCAAGAGAACCGCACATAAGTTGTCTGCCTAATCAATCTCCTTCATTCTAAAGTATCTCTGTAAAATGTCTCAATACGTTTTGTTGACGAATGCTGCAGATATGACTATTTGCTCCAGCCTCTTTCTAATGGCTTCCTTTGTTCATTTTAGAATGTTGAACCACTTACTTTACAGCTCTCTTACTTTCCACCTTTCCATTCTCTTCACCTCCTCATTCACGTATCCATATTGTACATAGCTATGATTGTCCATACCTACACTCTGTACCATATTAACCTACACATAAAATTAATTTGTACATAGCCAAATTATTTCCCACCCTCAAAGAATTTCCTGCACAAATTCTTCTTTGAAAGGGGGGACATCTGTCATAATATTTGGAAATATGTAAAATAAAATGGCCTGTGTGGGAGTACAAGGAAAGAGGGAAGATAGCGAGGTTAACAAACAACCCCCTTGGTAAACAAGTATCACGACTTCATTATCTCCCCTAGGGGACTTATCTTACTTAAAGCGGCTTATAAGCGGCTAGACGGGATGATAAAAGTTCAGTTCTCACCGAGGTGGCCTCGAGGCCAGTTGTTCTAGGGGTTGTTCTGGGACCTTCTATCTTTCCTTCCCGATCTATTTCCTCACGGGTTTTTGCCTCTGGATCCTGTCTCCTGTATGTCCTTACCACCCATCGCTCAACAACCACGACTGCTTCTAGCCAACATGCCACACTGCATTCATCCAACAGCATAAACTACTACTACATTACCACATATATATAAAGAGACAAGGGTCGCCTTTCCCGTCACAATAGACGTCTAAAATCAGACGCCATCTATTGACCGTCGCCACAAACTAGCGGCCTCGGGTCGGTGACAAAGCCACAACACCAGCTTTGGCAAACTGAAAAGCGTCCACCTAGAGACCATGGTTTCGGGCTAATGGCCCTCGTCAGCTTAGGGCGGACTTTATTCCATGAGATCCACACAGGATCTAATGGAATCTTGACAATCTGCCAAAGAGGCCGCTAGTTTGCGGCGACGGTCAATAGATGGCGTCTGGTTTTAGACATCTATTTTGACGGGAGAGGCGACTTTTGTCTCTTTAGATCAATTTCCTCCCGGCAAAATTTCCATATATATATATGACGTAAACAGGGGGGGGGGGGGGGGAAGTTTATTATCCAGGAGGGCCACGAACTCGTAAAAATTGGACTGGGCTTGCTAGGCCTACTTTCCTATTCTCACTTAGGCCTGATTAGTTTTAACCTTAATTTTCTTCTGTTAGTCTCCATTCCTTCTATCTGTACAGTTTCTATACTTTATTAGATTCTTACGCGGTACAGATTGATGTTACTTGAGGCTTTCTAATTGCAGTAAATACCAAGTTATACACAGTCACGTGGTGGAGCATGTGGTAGTAGATATCTGGACTATTTACAATTCCCTGGTCTTATATCATCACATATATATTTTCCAGAAAATATATCGACAGAAGACAAACTTTGCTTAAGCCTTTCCACCTTGAAATGGACGATAGTGGATTACCGCGTGGAACACATATTGAAGAATAAACTTATTGAGGGTTGATGAGTAACATCTTGAATTGATCCAACCACCATGTTTTTTAGCGAAGATGTATGTGTGTATTCTCTACAATACTTTTAAATTAAAACTACGATATACAATATCAACAACCCAAATGCCCTGTTCAACCTGACTTGTGTTCAGCTGAGCCATTGGTCCAAGATGAACCATCTACTTCCAGTCCACCCACTCCAGATCCTGATGTCCTGAGTGAGTTTCAACAGAATATTGACCAATTTTGAAATGGAAAATTCAAAAAGAATGCAGCAGTATAAAAACGATAACAAACATACAACTTTATTAAGACCATCGGTCTTATACAGATTCACCACAGGAATGAAACATAGATGGAACTCCTATACTCCAGGCATGATAGAGCCCAACAGCCTTCAGGTCAGACACATGTCCAATGGCCACATAATCCACCGTGCATAGGTTAGCGTATCACTGAAAAGACAAATGTGGAATCAGCCGCGTTTTAGTCTTCACTTTCCTCTTCCAAATGGACCACGGCATTCGGTGATTCTATTAATCTTCTCCGAACACTGACTGCAACTTTGTAGAATTTATATAAACCAAAGAAAAGACTTTGATCAAACATCCGTTCATCATTACTCTTCACAATTCATCCTTTCATACCTCATCCATAAGGTTAGAAATAGCTGTTATTTCTCCTTAAAATAAATTCTGATTTTTCGTTGAAAAGAAACACATACGGGATAATTTTCAAGTGTCGTTTTACAATCACAAGCCGCATTATATTATATTGTATTATAATTGTATTTATCCAGTTATATATTTGACATACTTTAGCCACGTTTTAAAAGTTAAAAGAGAAAACGAAAATATAACGTGGTGAGTTTATTTTTATTAAAATACAAGCTTTCAAGCAAAACGCTTTTCTTCAGGTAATCCAAGAAAATATGCGGAGTGGTATATACACCCAACTAAGTAAGATTTGAATATTGAAGCGGAATTGCCACGAACGAGCACGTATCAACACACCTAGAGAGCGAGCGAGAAATTCAGTTTAAAATAAGTTTAAAATAAATAAAATATATACATAAATCGGGAAAACACTTGAGGTTAAAATTCCTTATGCGGGATCCATGCTATTACAAAAAGCTATGTACTGCGGGGGTAGTTCAATTTTTCTATTGAGGCTCGGAATTTTATTGGAAACCAAAGCCTCCAGGACCAGTCGTTGATATTTTCCGCTTATGTTACTGCAAATACATTGGGTGTCTGTGAAATCAAATGAATGCTGTGTTTCTGCCATGTGCTGATAAATCTGGGAACGGCTGTCTTTGTTCATGATGTTTCTATTGTGTTCTTTAGTCCTGATTTCAATGGTTCTGCCGGTTTCACCAACATAATGTAGTTCGCAATTTGAGCATTTAATTTTGTACACTGCATTAGAGGCGGATAGTGGGTCCTGCTTTTTAAAACTTTTTGTGATGGGATGCCGGAGTTTGAGTTCGACGGAAGGTGAATTACTAAAATACGTGCGAACACCGTATTTTCTCAAGAAACGGGCAATATCGACGTTGGTTTCGGAATACGGGAGAACGCAAGTCGATTTGTAAACGGTTGGGATTGCATATGTACGTTGTTGGTACGTATGGCGCCGGATAAAATCTATGGGATAACCGAAAGACGAAAGGTTACGATAAATGTTATTTCTCTCGACCGTCCTAAAGATTTCTAGAGAACAATGAGTAGAGATCCTTTTTGTTAGTGTTGCCTAAAGTTCACCCAAAACCAGGACAAGAATGGTGTCATCCCATTTCTGGATGTGCTGGTCATCAATACCGGCAGCAGCATATAAACCACGGTATACTACAAACCAGAATTTAACCCCACGTATATTCATTATGGTTCTCATGCACCTGCATCTCATAAGATCACAACTATCAAAACACTAACAAAAAGGATCTCTACTCATTGTTCTCTAGAAATCTTTAGGACGGTCGAGAGAAATAACGTTTATCGTAACCTTTCGTCTTTCGGTTATCCCATAGATTTTATCCGGCGCCATACGTACCAACAACGTACATATGCAATCCCAACCGTTTACAAATCGACTTGCGTTCTCCCGTATTCCGAAACCAACGTCGATATTGCCCGTTTCTTGAGAAAATACGGTGTTCGCACGTATTCTAGTAATTCACCTTCCGTCGAACTCAAACTCCGGCATCCCATCACAAACAGTTCTAAAAAGCAGGACCCACTATCCGCCTCTAACGCAGTGTACAAAATTAAATGCTCAAATTGCGAACTACATTATGTTGGTGAAACCGGCAGAACCATTGAAATCAGGACTAAAGAACACAATAGAAACATCATGAACAAAGACAGCCGTTCCCAGATTTATCAGCACATGGCAGAAACACAGCATTCATTTGATTTCACAGACACCCAATGTATTTACAATGTATTACAATGTATTTAAGCGGAAAATATCAACGACTGGTCCTGGAGGCTTTGGTTTCCAATAACATTCCGAGCCTCAATAGAAAAATTGAACTACCCCCGCAGTACATAGCTTTTTGTAATAGCATGGATCCCGCATAAGGAATTTTAACCTCAAGTGTTTTCCCGATTTATGTATATATTTTATTTATTTTAAACTTATTTTAAACTGAATTTCTCGCTCGCTCTCTAGGTGTGTTGATACGTGCTTGTTCGTGGCAATTCCGCTTCAATATTCAAATCCTACTTAGTTGGGTGTATATACCTCTCCGCATATTTTCTTGGATTACCTGAAGAAAAGCGTTTTGCTTGAAAGCTTGTATTTTTAATAAAAAGAAACTCACCACGTTATATTTTCGTTTTCTCTTTTAAGTTATATATTTGTTGACTATCGGATTGAGACAAGGATAAGTTACCCAAGAGTTCTTTTCTCTTAAAAACGATAACAATTCTCTCCTAATTGCATATTTTAAATCTTTGGCCATTGGATTGTAACAAATGTAGCCGGCTGATTCGTATACAGGATAGTTCGGGGAATGTATTCTGGCATATTTTTGTCTTTCAGCCTGGGAGATGGTTGTGTGCATGTTGGTGTGGCTTGTGGAAAGGCCGCTGATAAAATTATAATTATTTTTATAAAATAAATTTATTTATTCAAAGCCAGAAATATATAAAGAGAAAAGAAGTAACGGCCGTTGGAAGCAAGCCTTGTTGTTGACGACGCGCGTGGCAAGAGAGTCCCAGATGCCCGCGCATGCGTAGTGAGGTGTTCTCCCAGCTCGCGCTTGCCGAGGCGTAGTGAGGTCGCCACACTACTGCCCGTATGTGTATTGAAAACTTTGTCCGCGCTCGCTGAAGCAAAGTGTGGTCGCCACAAGCCTATACTGTTTTCTAAGTATTAACCAATACTAAATATATAGCTAATAAACATTTTCCAAATCCAATACTGAAGGGATTCTGTTGTATTTAACAATAACATAGGCAACTGTTACGTACTCTTCTACCTAATATTCAATAATCTTAGGTAGTGTAGTTTTTATTAAAAGAGATGGAGATAAGATCGTGGCCTGCCACTGAGTAGTGCTCCCAGTCTTAATAATAAAGGAAGACACATTCTACTTCACCCAGTCATGATGGTTGTCAAGTCTCAATATTTACAAGCTCTATACCCTAATATGATTGAGTGGAGATAAGAAAGAAGAAGAAGATTAAAAGAGATTGTATGCTACTGTTATATATTTGCATAATATTTTACTATTACAGAATTATCATAAGAACTAAAAACATGAATATCTCACGCTATATATTGATTACATCACACAACAACAACCAAGTCCTTGGTCAAAACCATATATACATAATATATATTACAGAAACTTTGATAGGAAAGTGTTAAACACCTAAATGTTAATATTAATTGATGATAGAATCCCAGACATTTGACCCAAGACTATCTACTCCTATGTTGATTACTGAAAGTCCCGTCTATTAACAGATGACGCATAGTTTGGGTTTATTTAATTATATACAAGGTATGTCCCATAAGTTCCCGGACTGGGTCCATAAAAAAAAAAGGTAAGATTTTTAAATTTTTTTTTTATTAAAACTTTTCAAAGTAATCCCCCCTTGCTTCAACGCACCAGCGCCATCGTTTCTCCCAATTGTCGAAACAGTTTTTATACGCCTCTTTTGGAATGCTCTTCAATGCTAACGGCGATTTTTCTATTATGTCATCCCTGGTGTCAAAATGTCTTCCTTTTAGAACTGCTTTAAGTTTGGGGAACAGGAAAAAGTCATTTGGTGCGATGTCTGGGAAATAGGGTGGTTGAAGTAGGATTTGTGTCCCGTTTTTCGCCAAAAAGCTAGTCATCAAGTGCGCTGTGTGAGGGCGAGCATTGTCATGGTGTAGGATCCAGCCACCATTAGTCCATTTTTCTGGCCTTTTTTTTCGAATCGCTTTCCTTAGACGGCGAAGAATGCCCAAATACACATCCTTGATAACTGTTTGGCCTGCAGGAAGATACTCGTGATGAAAAATGCCCTTTTTATCCAAAAAAGCGACCAGCAACACCTTGTTTCTGGATTTCAATAATATGGATTTTTTGGGTCTAAGCTCACCCTGACATCTCCACTCGGCAGATTGATGCTTGGTTTCAGGATCATAGCCATAGACCCATGTCTCGTAGCCTGTGATTATCTTGTCTTTCCATTCCGGATCCGTTCTTGTCATTTCCAACATGTCCTCACAGGTTGTAAGCCGACAAAGTTTTTGCTCATTAGTGAGGAATCTTGGGGTGAATTTTGCAGGAGTCTTTTTGATTTGGTTACGATCCTTCCAATCATTGTTTTAGAGATGCCTGTGTCTTGCTCTAGCTCCAGCAAAGTGGTTCGAGGATTTTCTTTTATCAAATCGGTGATTTTTTGCACATTTTCACCAGTCCTTTGAAATTTTTGGGCGTCCTTGACGAAGATCATCTTCAATGGAAATTCTTCCAGCTTTAAATCTAGAATGCCATTCAAAAACAATTGTTCTCTTTGGGGAATGCTTTATTAAGCATTTAAAAAGTTTCGGTTGCTGATATTTGAAGTTTCACACAAAATTCTATGCAAATCCTCTGCTTCAATTTTCGTTCCATCGTAAAATCGCCGCAGCGCTATGTGTAACCCTTAAATAAATTAGAATAACTTTGGGGAGCGTGCACGTACCGCCTCGATATTGGTACCACCGTGTAGCCAGATATTTTTTCTATAATAAACAGTCAAATTCATTTACATTTTTCATTTATTTATTTTTTTATGGACCCAGTCCGGGAACTTATGGGACATACCTTGTATTTATTTTATAGCACGTGTATAACTCATCGTATCTTCTTCTTCTTTCTTATCTCCACTCAATCATATCAGGGTATCAAGTTGTGACCCTTGATGGTGTCTGTTGACAACCATCATGACTGGGTGAAGTAGAATACCTTTGTCATTAAAACTGGGAGCACTACTCAGTGGCAGGCAGACTTAGCTCCAAAAGAAATGGCTGCCTCTGACATGAGGAACAGACGCCATGTGCAGCCACTCCTAACAAGGAGTACAAACACTGCTCATCCTGTATCCCTGGATCAGGAGCCCTTACAGGGTACTATCAGCCGGGCCAGTTGAGCCCAGGTTTTTAGTGAGCTTGTTACTGCTCCCCCTCCTCCTTTTTCATCCGGACTTGGGACCGGCAAAGGCGGAGTTACTCATTGTATTAATTAAATAGTTCCTCGAGAGAAGAGGAACCGAAATATCTCTGTCAATATTGCTAGAAAGAAAAAAAAAAGTGCCTCTATATCACAAGGTTGTCCCAAAAGTTCGTAAACACTTGCAAAAAATTTAAATGCCAATATTATTCGCCGTTATGTATAATGTTTTGGTATTATGTATAAAGTAATTGTATTATTATGTATTCGCCGTAATAATATTATTCGCCAAATAATATGAAAAACAACGTTTTGGGACAACCTTATAATTAAAAGAATTATGTTTGGCCGAATTGTGACACCAGAATGTTTTGTGTTTGAAGAGGCTCCACATTTCACCCATCCCCAGAAGATGGAAAAGCTCCTGTACGCCAAGAACGTCGGCAGCACGGTCACCCTCAAGTGTCCTGCCGAAGGGAACCCCGAGCCCAAGATCCTATGGCAGAAGGATGGCCTACCCATCTCCAGAGAACTCTCCCATGAGGTAAACCAGAGAATTCTTGACTTTGGAAAGAATATCTTTTGCTCTTTATCTCAAGTAGGCTGTCTTCAATCACACGGTATTGTTACGATGCTTCTCAGCGGTCGTTGCTTGCGTACAAGGTTCAATATAGGTTCGTTGTGGTTACAACTGATATACTTTATTGCCAGATAATGGAACTAGGTAGATGGACTTGTCTCGAATATCCGCCATCAGAAGGATCCTCCTGGTCTACGGCCGGCTCACGTACAGGTCGGGAAAGCTTCTCTGGTACCGTCTTGCAGGATCATCCACACGCCCGGAGGCAACTCGCCGCGTCGTCCACTCGTCGCAGATTTGACCAGACTCTGTCCTCCCCCACACACGAATGCCGTTTTTGGCGCCCAAAAATTTCCCCTGATACATGGGGAGTCCACTCATCTTCCCTCAACTTTACTCTGGAATGTAGAACGAAATTTGACAATTATACCGCAAATGTTTCTTTTGAACGAAAAATCGCAATTTATTTCAAAGAGAAATATTATTTCTAACCTTAGGGATGAAGTATGATAGGATGAATTGTGAAGAGTAATTATAAACGGAAAAATAAAGTGTCCAAGGATGGGAATCGAACCCACAGTGTTCCGCTTACCGGGCAGATGCCATGTACACTTCGATTTTTCGTTCAAAAGAAACATTTGCGGTATAATTGTCAAATTTCGTTCTACAGTCATAAGCCACATTATATTGTATTATAAATTTACTCTGGAATATTGACTTTTCGGATAGCTTGTTATCCATTTTACAGTACATTATTGGTCAGACTGATCTCAGGACATCGTAGGTAGATGGTAGAAAAGCCATCCTATACCAAGTACTCACCTGTCATATCAACAGTCACGTCAACAAGACGATACACCATAGAGAAAGGATTCCTTTATTGAAAGAGCGATCGATTTTCTGTGGGATTGTATAAAGGGATATGTAAAAATGGTATAAGTTATGAAAAATCAAGGAGAAGGGAGTTTGCGACTGCTTATACAACAAGTTACCACATATTACATAGGTAATAAATAGCTCGACTTTTATACTGAAAAAATTCCAGAACCCTGTTTAGTTGCTTGCTGCGCTAATAAGGATGGACACGTGCAGCGCAGCGGGTATTGGAGCAATTTAACTTCTTCTTCTTTCTTATCTCCACTCAATCATATTAGGCTATCAAGTTGTGACCCTCAATGATGTCTGTTTGACAACCATCATGACTGGGTGAAGTAGAATGTGTCTGCCTTTGTCATTAAGACTGGGAGCACGACTCAGTGGCAGACCGACTTAGCTCCAAAAGAAATGGCCGCTTCTGACATGAGGAACAGATGCCATGTGCAGCAGCTACTGACAAGGAGTACAAACTCATCCTGTATCCCTGGATTAGGAGCCCTTACAGGGTACTATCAGCCGGGCCAGCTGAGCCCAGGTTTTTTAGCAAGCTTGTTACTGCTTCCTCTCTTCCTTTTCCATCCAGGCTTGGGATCGGCAAAGGCGGAGTTAACTTCTTATTGTTGGATTCGATTCCGGACCCTTGTTGCCCCATTGTGATTTCAAAGAGGGTAATATTCTAAAGTGTCTATCGAATATGTGTTTGCATTCGCTTGATCAAAATCCTAAAGATTATTTGAACTGTCTCTTTCATACTTTTTCATACAAGGGGCCGGTAGATGAGTGGTCTAAACCATTGGTTTTCGACCGCTACGACCCGGGATCGAACCCTGCATTGGACACATTTTTTTTTTCTATTTAAAAAAAAAAAAAAAAAGCTCTAATGGGCTCCGATTTTCGAAAAGTCCAAAACCACCAGCGAGTGCAATTCACTAAATTCTGACAGGACTTGTAAGTGCAACTGCTTTTCACATGTGTAGACATGTGGTGCACTTACAGTAAAATCAGTCGCCAACTTCGACCCACCATGATTATAATGGCCATGTGTACTAGGGATGATATATAATAATATAAATAAAATTATCACTCTACAGTATACAGACTATAACAAGACTCCCATCGATCTGCTTCAGTCGACTATGATGTCGACAGTAGTCAAATTGTAGAGTTGTTGTTGTTGTCGTGTCCAATGAAGAGCCTCAGATGTCTCCATACATCTCTATCACAGCCCTCGCAATATCCTCTATCTTGGGTGTGTAAAGCTGCTGATCTGGGTCCATGCCAATTTTCTGCAAGGCTGCGGCCATTGCTGGACATGAGAATTGTAGAGTGTGAACAGAGTGGTTGTGGTAGATCCAGTACAAGAAATGGGCGATGACCATCGCAGACCTGATCACATCAGACAGTGGAGAGTACACATGTGTGGTTTACAACAACCAGGGCAGTGTCAACTGGACCTACACTCTGGAGGTGATTGGTAAGTACTGTACTAGAGCACTGAGGTGTCGTACCACGGCATAAGTGTGCAGAACGTGTGTTCCACAAGCCCATCTTCCTCAACGGGGAACCCTCCAACCAGACTGTCTACATTGGACAGCAGGTACGCTTCGAGGTCAAGTTCCTGTCGGATCTACACCCGTTCCTGAAGTGGCTGAAACACTACAAGGTCAACGGATCATACTACCAGAACGACAGCCAGCCCTACTTCATCCAGTTGGAGGTGAGTTGAAACTATTTCATTTGTATTGTCGCGCGTTCCCCTCCGGTTCTTCGCGACGACGCCGCTTCCTCCACCTCCTGGATCATCTAACCTGGCTCCGTTGCTCTCCCTCTACAGCTCTATCCTGCAGTCAGCCCAAAGACCTTTTTGAGAAGCACCACTCAAGTGGATCTCCTTTCCTCTGGCAGTGTCTCTCTGCCTTACCACTGGTGGGGGGACACGAGAGACTTACCAGAAGAGTAGCTACTGTGGTGTTGGAGAGATAGTCATAACAGCAACCGGCAACAAGTCTGCTAACACTCCTCTTTTATTTTCATCTTTAATCCACATTACATAAGAACTCGAATATCAATTAGCGGATATTTACAGTAATTTACATCCCAGAGCCAATATGAACTGGTATTCACAATTATTAGCCTCAGGAAACAGGACCACAGCAGTAGACGACTCCCACACCAGTCCCAGACCAGAAATAGGCTAAAGCACCATCTATTGGCAGAGGTTGTAGGTGTTTTTAGGCTGATACTCGCAATAGTATATTTTACCAATTTAGGATCACGTGCTGAAGGAAGCCAATGAGGTGAGACAATGCTGCATGACCACGGCATAAAAAAATCAGAAGGATGGCGGATTGCTTAGTTTGTAGGGATTGGTAATTGAGTAAAATACATCAGGTCTCCAGGGAAAAGTATATTTTCGAAACATTTTTATTCTCTAACTTTCGGTCACGAACGCCCTTCTACAGGAGAAAACAAAGCTAGAGAATGTTTTAAAATACACTTTTCCCTGGAGGTCTGATATGTTTTACTCAATATTCATATACAATGGATAATATCATTGAAATGGATTAATTAGTTTACGGGAATACAAAAGGAAGGTAACTGATCTCACTTCTTCAGAACTTTTAAGAAGGAATTTATGAATTAGATTGGAATGCCTGGGTAAGAAGACAAGGAAGCAAGCTCAGATAGAAAGAATGCGGTGGCCTCAGGAAAGAAGTATATCTTCCAACAGGACTCAGCTTCAGCCTACAAGGTAAAAAAAGACACAACCGTTGCTGACACTTAACGTCCCCAGTCACTGGAGTCCTGATATTTGGCCTCCTAACTCTCCAGACTGCGACGCCATCGACTACTATGTGCACTAATAAGAAAAAACCGACACGCCAAGAAGGAGTTGTCTGTGGTGCATGTGAAAAACATATATAGGGGGGGAAGGTTGAAATTTCTGAATCATTAATTATTTCATTCCAGAGTTTGATGGTCACAAATTAAGAAAGTCAATATGTCTCCCACTGGCCCGGATACAGGCTGCCACCCGGTGTGTCATGGACTGATAAAGATTACGAATGGTGAGGTGTGGGATTTCTTGTCGAATTGTTTTAAACTGTCGGGCTAAATAGTCAACATTCCATGATGGTTGCAATTGTGTTGCCATCACGTCCCAGTGGTTCTCTATGAGTGAGAGATCAGGTGACCTTGCTGGCCACGAAAGAGTTCGACAAGATTCAAGATATTTCACAGTAACACGTGCCGTATGTGGCCGGGCATTATCTTGTAAGCCCGGGGTGATGTGAGAGGAACGGCAACAAAACCGACCGTAGAATGTCATCAACTAACCGTTGTGCTGTCAGAGTGCCAGGAATGACTACCAATGGGGTCCTGCTATCATATGAAATGGCACCTCCGTGTTGTAGACCTGTGTGGTGTTCGAAAATAAGGCCAGGATTCACATGCTGCCCAGAACATCTCCAGACACGTTTGCTATGGTCGTCAGGACGTAAGAAACGGGACTCATCACTAAAAATTATACGTTCCTAGTCAGCGCAATTCCAAGCTCCCGACACCACTGTAGTCGGACTTGTCGGTGCACGGGTGTGACAAGTAAACATTGTAATGGTCGTCGAGATCTTAGATTCCGCTCTCTCAGTCGCATGTTGATGGTCATTTTGGACACTTGAGTGCCAGTCATACGTTGGATGGTAGATAATGTCGAATCCAGTGCTGCGACAGCCATTCTGACAATCGCTCTGTCCTCCCGTTCTGTTGTGTCCCTTGGTCGACCGCTGCCATCCTGACGTTACATTATTCCGTTTCAGACCCAATCTTGTCAACATCGTCTAATAGCCGCATCACTTCGACACAGATGTCACGAGATTAGTAGATTTGACCAACCAGCCTCTTTCAATCCAATGACACGACCTCTTTTAAAATTTGACATATGTTCGTAATGAGCACGAATCTTTCAGCGAGGCATTGACACAGTAGAAATAGACTTAATGAAAAAAATTGACGGGAAATTTGAAAATCAGCTCGTGCCGCGCCGAATATTGAGTCTAGAATACTTGTGGTGGATGCACAGTTCAGATACGCTGGAGATCTTGCTTTGTATAAATTGGTCACCAAATTTCAATCATTTGTATGTTTGGTTGAAACGTCTTTGTATACGTATTTTCATATAAATCGGACAACTCCTTGGCACGTAGATTTTTTTGTTATATAGTGTATGGGGCGTTGTTGAGAGAGATGTCAACAAAGCTCCCCACGACAACATCCAGTCTGTTAAGAAAGTGGTTCACACGGTGATGACGCCAATGGACAAGGTCGTCGCCAAGGCCTGTGCTTCATTCCACACTTGCCTTGGTTGTTGTAGTTAATAATGGAAAGTACCCATCTGAGTGTTGTACCTATCAGACCAGAGTTGGATGTTGCACCTACCAGACCAGAATTTGAATGAAGCACCCACCTGATCAGAGTTGAGTGTTGTACCTATCAGACCAGAGTTGAGTGTTGCCCCTATCAGACCAGAATTTGAATGTTGCACCCACCTGATCAGAGTTGAGTGTTGTACCTATCAGACCAGAGTTGAATGTTGCACATGCCTGAGTGTTGAATGTTGCACCCAGCTGACCAGAGTGTTATGTGTTGTGTCCTATAGCCCGCCAATGTCAGCACACCAGAAATATTAATAATAGAAAATGCAACAATGGAAGATGCAGGATGGTATACCTGCGTTGTTGGCAACAATGCCGGTATCTCATACAGGAGTGCATGGCTCACAGTACTGGAATGTAAGTGAATGGTACTGTAAGACTGTGAAATCAGTCTGAGTCCTGTGTATGTCCAGGGCCAGACGTTAACGTCACAGTCCCAGATATCTCAGCACTACCAGTCACCAGTCTGCCAGTATCTGCTGTAGCCTGGGTGTCCATCGGGGGCGTTTTCTTTCTGCTGGTTGCACTATTTGTCGGACTTCTGCTACGGATGCAGGCACGAGCCCGACAGCGGGCCAAAACTCTCCCTCACAACATCGTCTTCAAGAAGAAGATCATCCTAGAGCCACGTCTCGACCCATCAGTAAGTCTTATGTAGAATTATAAATACAAGGTAACCACACCAAATTCATATAAATAGTGTGTGACGTTTCGATAACAATGCTGTTACCGAAATGTCATATACTAATTATTTTATTTATTTGGATTTGATCTTATTACCTTGTATTTATAATCTATAATTCAAATCATATGTAGGGAGTCAATATGGTTGGCATTGTACAATGAAGGATGTCATAAGGATACAACAGGCCAGTAAAATCCAAAATGACGACATGAGAAGCCACCTCCAGAGAAACCAGGAGTACTTATATGTTTTGTATCCAGCCACTCATGAAGCTTCTACTGTATCTCCTTGTAACGTTTCCTATTTAGAAATAAGGGATAGTCACATTGTGATGCAGTCTCACGCAATTCTGGCTTTAACTACCCCTTCCATGATTTTTTCAGGATGCCTGAAAGACCAATTTTTTGGTCGTTGAGGTACAGCTTGCACTACGCTGAATGAGGACCGACAGCCCGAAACGCGTCCGTGGTTAGCTTTTCTTGATTATCAAGAATGGGTATTTGGCCAATTCTGAAATAATTGAAAAATCAACGAAGGTAGTTGATATTTATTCCGATAGAAGGTACAAGCAACTTTCTGTTGCACGATAAGGAGATGTCTTTTTCTTAACAATACTTTGTGTTTCAATATTTAATTGAATTACAACAAGGTTAAAAATAATATATATTAACAAAAAATAACTTATGCAAAGTTAGAGAAGAAAGAAAGTATAGAGTTGATGACTACCTAACTATGAAGAAAAGTCAAAGAATAATGAAATATTCTATATACAGTTACGAGCGTCATTCTTCATCTCTGTCACCGTTTGCTTTTTTTTTTTTTGGAATGGTGCCCTCCTATTGGTTGGCTACGATCACGCCACCTTTGCCCCCCCCCCCCCCCCCCACTCGCTTTTTGGTTTTTGTAACTATTTTGTTGGAGCGGGTCGCTCCTTAAATAAATGCATATATTAGTTAATAACTAAATGGAATCCTCTCTTTCTTTTTCCCAGTAAGAGACGCCTACGGAAGCCAACTTATATATGCATTTATTTAAGGCGCCAATTTATAATTGTAACAAATAGTATTTGAATAAAAACATTCAATCGGGTAAAACACGGGCGTTGCCCGGGTCATTCGGCTAGTTTTACAAAAATAAATAAATACTGTAACGTCCTCGTATTTGTTGGTTGACGTTAATCAGCAAGAAGTACTTGGAAGTTTAAAAAGAAGTCTTTATTTCTTTTTTAGGCAAACATTGGATATAATATATTAATTATCAGACATAAGTTTACATGTGATATATATTACAATAAGTCAAAAGGCAACTCCACAGAGTACCATCAGTGATGTGCTCACTGATAATTTACTATATATTCTGTAGGTATGCCAGCTGCCGTTACAAATACAAAACATGTTACAAAACTAAACAATGATTTTTATTAATTGAATGGAAATACATTTTTGTGTGTCAAAAATTCTCTAGTAGAATCATAAGAGAAGTTGTTGATTTACAATATTCAGTTGCATGATAAGGATAACCAGGAGTTAGCAAATGGCGGCTTGCGAGTTACATACTGCTCTTTGAATGTGAAGCTGTAGCTATTTATATAGTTCCATACGTAAATATTATTTATGCGAGTACTATTTATTGTTGGCAAGATAAATATTTTGTAGCTCTTTAAAAACTTTGAAATTTTGTAAATTGTAATTTTTGACTCTTCTTCTTCTTTCTTACCTCCACTCAATCACACTACGGTATCAAGCTTGTAAAGCTTGAGACTTTTGATGGTGTCTGCCGGGGAAGAGTAGAGCTCATCAATGGATGAGTCAATACAGTCAATAATATGTCTTGGGGTTGCAGGCTGAGAATTGACTCTTAGACTCAAAAGATTGAAGATCCCTGGGATAAACCATTTTTCATCCCAATATTCTTTTATCCACTTTCTCCATCCCAGCTCTACTTTTCTTGTAATGTATTCTACTCAACAACTCAATGTTGCTGAACTTGGGTGAAAGGACATTTTTTTCAATGTTCTTTGTGGTTAAAGGCATAGAAAAAAATCTAAATACAGTAGAACCTCCCTGTAAAGGACAACACCTAATTGCAAAGCCAAAGTGTCCTTTAGGGAGAAGTGTCCTCTTATCAGAGAGTTGCTAAATTATAAAAATGTTAATTTTGAAAATGAAAACTGTCCTTTGTAAAGAGGTGTCCTCTAGCGGGGTATCCACTAAAGAGAGGTTCTACTGTGCCATTAAAAAATGTGCTGAAATACTTTTAGCACATACCATTTACAGATAAAAATGAGAGATAAACATTGCTAGAATTTATTAAAACAAAGCAATAACGTGCCATTCATATAGTCGAACCTCTTTAATTCAACACCCCAAGGGATCAGAGCTTTCGGTTGAATTAAAGGAAGTGTTGAATTAAGGTGAGATGATTAGGTAATCATCTAACTCGCTAAAATAATATATTTTTTTAAATAGCTTTGTAATATAAATTAATGATATTAATTGAAACCATTGTGTGTTTTTATTTTATTTTCATGATTAACTTTTAGTATCAGGGACAAAATGGCATTAATACATATTTTAGAAACATAAATAATTGTAAAGCTATACAACCAGTTTAACCGCATAAGTTTCTTTTATTTATGAAAAATCATTTTTAATTTCAAAGAGAAATAATTTAATATTTCTAACTTTTGGATGACGTATGAAAAGGTTGAATATATGAAGAGTGATGGTCTATATATGAATGGATGACGTATGGAGGGTGAAAAATATGAAGAGTAATGGCGAACGGAAAAATAAAAGTGTCCAGGAGCGGGAATCGAACCCACAACCTTCTGCTTACCGGGCAGGTGCCATGTCCACTAGGCTATCCTGGACGATATTTCTTCGAAATTTGAATTTTAAAATGGTCGAACTATCGGAACTGTCGTATTATCGATACTGTCGAATTACGGTTTGTTATTTGATAGGCCGGAGGTCGAGACATCGGAACATGGTCGAATTATCGCCGAGTGTCGAATTGGGGTGTGTCAAATTAACGAGGTTATACTGTATAATAAATAAAAACATTAAGATGTGAATGTCTTCATTTGTTATATATAGATGGTGCGTTATTGCTTTGTTTTAATTTATACCTAGCTGGCCTTGTCCTTGTTGTTTGAGGAAGAGCATTGCTTGATGCCAATATTATATGTAATTCTACTGTCCTAAAAGCTTATGTCCATAGTTTGCTTAAATACCATTTCTAAGATTCCACCCTTCAGTGTAGCATATAAAAGCAGAATAATACAATACATTATTTATGCTCTAAAGAAGCGGTCTGGTAGATTAAATTGGCGAAACCGCTGGGAGGGTTCAACACTGATGAGCCACACACAAGCCCTTCCAATATTTTTTCATCGCAATAAGGACAGTAGAAGTTTGATTTATTTGTGTAAAGAAACATTCGCGTTTTAATGTTTTCATTTGTTATATTGCCAGAATTTATGTTTCTTTGGAACTGGTGTTTGGCAGTCTAGTGTCATGACTAATTCTGTTGTTGTTGTTGTTGTTGTTTCTTATCCCCTTGTGTAAAGATTACATGAATTCCATGAGTTCATGCTCCTCGAGCTGTTTTATGATGAGCAGCGGCCTCTCCCAAACACTCCCTGACACCTCTCTCATATGAATTACAGAATTAGTCACCCCATTCCATGAGATGACTAATTCTGTAATTCATATGAGAGAGGTGTCAGAAATGTTTATTTGAGGAGAGACAGAAAGTGTCAGCTTCCATCGAACACCTTCAGTAAATGTAGGATTTTTTAATTTAGGGCCTTCGAACAAAAAGCATGCGCTGCCTGTGCATGCGCCTTCCAGCGAGCTCATGTACCAGCCAAGAAGCTTCTTATGCGCCTGCCAGCGAGCTGCCTTTCTAATTTCGCTCTCCGGCCAACAATGCAAATATATACATATGAGTCTATGCGCACTGTGACAGGGAAATTCCTTGTGCTGTCTGGCTGGAGTCCTGTCCTATAGTCAGAGAACTGCTCTATCATTGTACAATTCAATAAGAATAAAGAGACAACAGAGTGTGTGACCTCTCTGTGATAGATGACTTAACAAACAGATTAAAAATCTCATGGAATGGGATGTAGGAGTGCAGCTATCGTTAATCATGGCACACTTTAGTGAAAATCTGACTTTGCCTGTATTTTGAGGCCATTCCTAACATGGAAGCAGGCACCATTACTGCAGACTCTAACATGAGTACAGACCTCTGTATCTCTGGAGAGGAACCCTTGCTGAGGTCTATCAACTAGGTCAGTTGAACTCAGGATTTTTAAAGAGGTCTTTCTCCTCTTCTAACAATGCTGCTGTTGCTTTACAATTGCTTATTCATCAGAGTTATTCTGCTTGTTTCACAGCTGGCCTTCATATCTGAAGGTCATTCAACTATCTGCCACTTGCACCCTATCAGCTCTGCAGAGGAACAGATGAAACACGATGCTGTGTGGTGTCCAGGAGCGGCAGGACCTGATGCAAGTGCCAGTGGTAAAGTTCGATATGGCCCCAGACGAGGCCGGATGTATGGCAGAGTATGACCTTCCCCTGGACCCCAAGTGGGAGTTCCCTCGGGAGAAGTGAGTCCATCAACCCCCCTCACTTCTCTATTTGTTGACAAGATGTTTTTAAGAGTTTTTTCTCTTTCTTCACCTAAATATTTGCATTCTATGATATAGTGGGAGATTTCATCAGATATCATATTTCCACAAATCCTGCAGTGAATGTTTTCCTTTTTGATGATGAGAATATGACTTTCTCTATCTAGAGTTGAAGTAATTCTAGTCCGTGCAATGAGGGCTATTATCTTCGATGACAGATTCCATGACAAGTATCGTTCTGGCATAAATGAATTACAGAGAAGTTTATAGCTTGAAAAAAATATCGAATTGTTGAGTCTAGCGAAGTATTGTTGAATAAGCTGTTCTATTTTTGTTTTCATAATCTTAGGAAGTTCTTTTTTAATTGTATCATGGTTCGGTGGGAGGTTCAGCCATGACTGACCACAACAGTTGATTATATCATTAACGGTTTTGTATAATCCTATGGAGTTTTTTTGACATTTGATGTACTTCTTTCAGTGCCATTTACACATTAGCTTTAGAAATACTTGGTGCTGCCGAGAGATGCTGAAACTACGTGTGTATTCTCAGGCTTATGATTGGTCGCCTTCTGGGAGAAGGAGCATTCGGCCAGGTATTCGAAGCAGAGGCATTTGGCATGGCAGAGGAAAAACGCAGCAAGAAGGTGGCAGTGAAGATGCTGAAAGGTGAGTCCGATATGAAAATGATAGAGATTATTGAGTTATAACCACAGCCATATTGTCCCTGTAGAAAAAAATGCTATGGAAGCTGCTCTCTTTCAATATATCTGTTTGATTATATACTACTCGACATGTTACACAGCTTCACTGAAGTAAATGAAATATCTGTTGACCTCCGAATATACAAATTTGCATATTCAATCTATGCCGCATACATTTCTATATTTTTTTACCTATCTGGAAGAAACATTGAAAGTTAAGAAAAGAATAAATGCATCTCCTTATCATGCAACAGTCTGGTAAAGTCCACCTTCCATAGTTTCTTTCAACTCCATAAAATGAAAATTAGTTGTATATACAGTAAAACCTCCCTGTAAAAGACAACACCTAATTGCAGAACCAAAGTGTCCTTTAGGGAGAGATGTCCTTTTACAGGAGAGTTGCTAAATAGTAAAAATGATAATTTTACAAGTGAAAACTGTCCTTTGTAGAGAGGTGTCCTCTTACTGGAGAGTTTCTGAATAGTAAAAATGATTATTTTACAAATTAAAAACTGTCCTTTATAGAAAGGTGTTCTCTACTGTATATATTAGATACAATATTTTAAGAATATTATAATACTAATCATAAGACCCCTGTAGCTCAGTAATGAAATCTTGTTTTGTCACAGAGCTCCAGAGATCATCCTCTATTCATCCTCTATACTTCTAGATGTTGAAACACCATATTTTGTTGGCTTGCCCTCTAACTAACCAAATTGTACTTGCTTACTTTGACATAATGCCATCTTTCTGTATATACTCAATCTTATGAAAACTTTGGCAAGTTTAGAGCTATTTGTACACACATTTATAAATCACTACATCGTTGATGAGGCACAATTTGGATTGTAGATTATAAACACAAGGTAATAAGACCAAATCCAAATAAATAAATAGTGTGTGACGTTTCGGTAACAGTGTTGTTACCATCTTCAGACAAAAGTACTGAATTCAGTACTTTTGTCTGAAGATGGTAACAACGCTGTTACCGAAACGTCACACACTATTTATTTATTTGGATTTGGTCTTATTACCTTGTGTTTAAAATCACTACATCGTGTAAATAATTAAAGATATATATGTAAATAATTCTAATATAGCACAATAGTCTGATAGACTTCCTGCTTCTGTAATAATAAAATAAAATAAAATTGATAAGGCACAATTTGGGTTATAGATTATAAACACAAGGTAATAAGACCAAATCCAAAATCTTATTACCTTGTGTTTAAAATAAAATAAATAAAAATCCTCTATCCATAAACAACTCCTTTATAGAAATGTGGGTGACAGATGCCCATACGGACCAGGAGATGGCGGACCTAGTGACAGAAATGGAGGTCATCAAGTCCATTGGATCCCATTCCAACATCATCAACCTCCTGGGCTGCTGCACCCAGAATGGTGAGGAGTTGTTCAGTTCACCTTTGTTCAGTGGTACATATACTGAAATTGGAATGATACAGAGAAGATTAGCATGGCCCCTGCGCAAGGATGACACACAATTGGATGCTTGTTCAGTACACCTTTGTTCAGTGGTACATATACTGGAATTGGAACAATACAGAGAAGATTAGCATGGCCCCTGCGCAAGGATGACACACAATTGGATGCTTGACCTCTCTTTAAACTGTTGTAGCACATTTGCTGCTTCTGGTTCATTACATTCTTTATTTCGACTTAGAGCGCTATGTCCCCCTAGGGACACTTGCACTTTAAAGATAAATAAAATTTTGAAATAAAAGAAAGAAAGATATTTTAAATATGTACAGAATTAGTATGCAAGTTAGTTAGATGAAAAGAGGAAAAATATATATCAACACAATTGATATATGTACAAAGGGTTAGTATGCAAATTTAGTTAAATGAAATCAAATTGTAAAGTATTGTGTGTATTCGAGAAAAGCAATTTACAGATTTAAAAAAAAGTTTTAGGGAATATTTTTGAATGAAAATATGCTAGATATGCGAGAATTATTCAATTAAAACAATACTAAAAAGAGTTAATTTCTGAATAAAAGTGTTCCAATGGAATTTAGTAGTTTTTTTATAAAATTCAAAATAAATCTGCAAAATGAATTGAATTTTATATATTTGTCTTTTGTTGAAATTAGATCAAACAGGTTTGATACATTTAGTCCATTGTTTATTCTATAACTCTTGGAAGACGGGGCAATTTAGCAGCAGATGAATAGAAGTTTGTTCCCCACATCCATTACATAGGTGCTGCTAAAATAAGGTTGGCCATCCTTTTGGATTTCATTTGTAACCTCAGGATCATCTGGTTGTTACACTGTAGGAATGTCTGTTCTTCCAAGGTAACAGAAGTCTTTGATTTCCAGACTTAAGTCTGGTCATCTATGGGCAATGACTTTCCAGAATGGTTGCAAGGTTTTCCCACTATGTACTAAGTGTCAACCTGCAACCCCATATCACATCATTGACTGTATTGACTCATCCATTGATGAGCTCTACTCATCTCCAGCAGAGACCATCAAAAACCTAACAGCAGTAGTTGATTTCCAGACCTAAGTCTGGTCATCTATGGACAATGACTTTCCAGAATGGTTGCAAGGTTTTTCCACTATGTACAAAGTGTCAACCTGCAACCCCATATCACATCATTGACTGTATTGACTCATCCATTGATGAGCTTTACTCATCTACAGCAGACACTATCAAAAACCTAACCAAAGTCCTTGATTTCCAGACTTAAGTCTGGTCATCTACTGACAATGACTTTCCAGAATGGTTTCAAGGTTTTCCCACTATGTACTATGTGCAATTCTTAAACTGCAACCCCAAACGACATCATTAAATGTATTGGCTCATCAAATGGTAAGCTCTACTCATCCCCAGCAGACACCATCAACAAGCTCTACAGGCTTGATATTCTGATATGATTGAGTGGAGATAAGAAAGAAGAAGAGGAATGTTGTCAAAGAAAATGCTGTGTTGTCGGTTTTACCGATCACATGTAATTCAGGCCATGACAATTACGGTGCTGTATTATATACACTGTAAATATACCACTTTACACCTTCAACAACAGTTTGTCTTTGCACTCATGAAGCATCCGAGGCCAGTTTAGTTATTGGACTCATTTGTGAACTTAAACATGTTTGAACCATTGAAACAATCTTTTAAAAAATAAACTTCAAAGCGAAGCTTCAAACCTGATTCACAATTTCGACCAGTCTCATGTGTTCAGGTCCCAACCAGTATCATGTGTTCAGGTCCCAACCAGTGTCATGTGTTCAGGTTCCAACCAGTGTCATGTGTTCAGGTCCCAACCAGTCTCAAGTGTTCAGGTCCCAACCAGTGTCATGTGCTCAGGTCCCAACCAGTGTCATGTGTTCAGGTCTCAACCAGTATCATGTGTTCAGGTCCCAACCAGTGTCATGTGCTCAGTTCCCAACCAGTATCATGTGTTCAGGTCCCAACCAGTGTCATGTGCTCAGGTCCCAACCAGTATCATGTGTTCAGGTCCCAACCAGACTCATGTGTTCAGGTCCCAACCAGTGTCATGTGCTCAGGTCCCAACCAGTGTCATGTGCTCAGGTCCCAACCAGTATCATGTGTTCAGGTCCCAACCAGTGTCATGTGCTCAGGTCCCAACCAGTATCATGTGTTCAGGTCCCAACCAGACTCATGTGTTCAGGTCCCAACCTGTCTCATGTGTTCAGGTCCCAACCAGTGTCATGTGCTCAGGTCCCAACCAATATCATGTGTTCAGGTCCCAACCAGACTCATGTGTTCAGGTCCCAATCAGTCTCGTGTGTTCAGGTCCCAACCAGTCTCATGTGTTCAGGTCCCAACCAGTGTCATGTGCTCAGGTCCCAACCAGTATCATGTGTTCAGGTCCCAACCAGTCTTGTGTGTTCAGCTCCCAACCAGTCTCATGTGTTCAGGTCCCAACCAGACTCATGTGTTCAGGTCCCAACCAGTATCATGTGTTCAGGTCCCAACCAGTGTCATGTGCTCAGGTCCCAACCAGTATCATGTGTTCAGGTCCCAACCAGTGTCATGTGTTCAGGTCCCAACCAGTCTCATGTGTTCAGGTCCCAACCAGTGTCATGTGCTCAGGTCCCAACCAGTATCATGTGTTCAGGTCCCAACCAGTCTTGTGTGTTCAGGTCCCAACCAGTCTCATGTGTTCAGGTACCAAGCCAGACTCATGTGTTCAGGTCCCAACCAGTCTCATGTGTTCAGGTCCCAACCAGTCTCATGTGCTCAGGTCCCAACCAGTATCATGTGTTCAGGTCCCAACAAGTCTTGTGTGTTCAGGTCCCAACCACTCTCATGTGTTCAGGTCCCAACCAGACTCATGTGTTCAGGTCCCAACCAGTCTCATGTGTTCAGGTCCCAACCAGACTCATGTGTTCAGGTCCCAACCAGTCTCATGTGTTCAGGTCCCAACCAGTCTCGTGTGTTCAGGTCCCAACCAGTCTTGTGTGTTCAGGTCCCAACCAGTCTCATGTGTTCAGGTCCCAACCAGTCTCTTGTGTTCAGGTCCCAACCAGTCTCATGTGTTCAGGTCCCAACCAGTCTCATGTGTTCAGGTCCCAACCAGACTCATGTGTTCAGGTCCCAACCAGTCTCATGTGTTCAGGTCCCAACCAGTCTCATGTGTTCAGGTCCCAACCAGTCTCATGTGTTCAGGTCCCAACCAGTCTCATGTGTTCAGGTCCCAACCAGTCTCATGTGTTCAGGTCCCAACCAGACTCATGTGTTCAGGTCCCAACCAGTCTCATGTGTTCAGGTCCCAACCAGTCTCATGTGTTCAGGTCCCAACCAGTCTCATGTGTTCAGGTCCCAACCAGTGTCATGTGTTCAGGTCCCAACCAGTCTCATGTGTTCAGGTCCCAACCAGTCTCATGTGTTCAGGTCCCAACCAGTCTCGTGTGTTCAGGTCCCAACCAGTCTCGTGTGTTCAGGTCCCAACCAGTCTCGTGTGTTCAGGTCCCAACCAGTGTCATGTGTTCAGGTCCCAACCAGACTCATGTGTTCAGGTCCCAACCAGTCTCATGTGTTCAGGTCCCAACCAGTCTCATGTGTTCAGGTCCCAACCAGTCTCATGTGTTCAGGTCCCAACCAGTCTCATGTGTTCAGGTCCCAACCAGTCTCATGTGTTCAGGTCCCAACCAGTCTCATGTGTTCAGGTCCCAACCAGTCTCATGTGTTCAGGTCCCAACCAGTCTCATGTGTTCAGGTCCCAACCAGTCTCATGTGTTCAGGTCCCAACCAGTCTCATGTGTTCAGGTCCCAACCAGTCTCATGTGTTCAGGTCCCAACCACTCTCATGTGTTCAGGTCCCAACCACTCTCATGTGTTCAGGTCCCAACCAGTCTCATGTGTTCAGGTCCCAACCAGTATCATGTGTTCAGGTCCCAACCAGTCTCATGTGTTCAGGTCCCAACCACTCTCATGTGTTCAGGTCCCAACCACTCTCATGTGTTCAGGTCCCAACCACTCTCATGTGTTCAGGTCCCAACCAGTATCATGTGTTCAGGTCCCAACCAGTCTCATGTGTTCAGGTCCCAACCAGTGTCATGTGTTCAGGTCCCAACCAGTGTCATGTGTTCAGGTCCCAACCAGTGTCATGTGTTCAGGTCCCAACCACTCCCATGTGTTCAGGTCCCAACCAGTATCTTGTGTTCAGGTCCCAACCAGTGTCATGTGTTCAGGTCCCAACCAGTGTCATGTGTTCAGGTCCCAATCAGTGTCATGTGTTCAGGTCCCAACCAGAGTCATGTGTTCAGGTCCCAACCAGTGTCATGTGTTCAGGTCCACTCTATGTGATTGTGGAGTATGCTGAGAATGGCAACCTGCGAGACTTCCTCCGTGGAAGACGACAGAACATAGGCTACGAGGTGGCCATCGGGCAAGCACCACTGACAGAGAAAGAGCTTGTGTCTTTCGCCTATCAGGTGGCTCGTGGCATGGAGTACCTGGCCATCAGGCGCTGTGTCCACCGTGACCTGGCGGCACGTAACATCCTGGTGACCAAGGACATCAAGATGAAGATTGCGGACTTCGGACTGGCCAGGGATGTCAACTATGTGGACTATTATAAGAAAACTAGCAATGTGAGTACAGCTCTTGTTGTGGAATGGAAAGTTGAATCATCTTGCAACGATTCAAATCATATTTTTATATAATCCCACTCAACAAAGATTCTTAATAGCTTCAATACATCTGACTTTTAAAAGAAAACTAGTAATGTGAGTTGTTGTTGTTGTTGTTTCTTATCCCCTTGTGTAAAGATTACACGAACTCCATGAGTTCATGCTCCTCGAGCTGTTTTATGATAAGCAGCGGCCTCTCCCAAAGGTCCTGTTTACTGCATCTAATGCAAGCCAAAATGTGTTCTGGAGCTGTAGGTGCCAAGCTACATTTTGGGCAAGTGGGGTAGATTTTGTTATTATTTTCTATCTTCAATGGCTTGAGATGGCCTGTTCTAAATCTTAGCAATGTGAGTACAGCTCTTGTTGTGAAATGGAAAGTTGAATCAAAGTTAAATCATATTTTTATATAATCACACACAACAAACATTCTTAATAGTTTCAATACATCTGACTTAAGGCAGACTATATAAGCAGATAAACAATCAGAATACTAACTCAAGCTGGTTGGGTTATAGTTTATTTTTTATTTTTGCTTATCCCTAGTACACATGGTACAGGCCATGATAATCATGGTGGGAAGAAGTTAGCGACTGCTTTTACTGTAAGTGCACCACATGTCTACACATGTGAAAAGCAGTTTGACTTTGCACTTACAAATGTGCCAGAGCCCCATTTTGGTTACTTGCCCTCGCTGGTGGGGTTGGACTTTTGCAAGAATCGAGGGTCATTGGAGCATTTTTTTTTATCAGAGAAAAGTTCCCAATGTGGGAATCAAGTCGTAGTGGCCGAAAACCAATGATTTAGACCATCCTTCCACCTACCCTCCTGTTATAGTTTATGACAAAAAAGAACAGGATTGAGGACTAAAATGATGTAAGCTAAAGATGCTGAGGGTCTTAAGACCATGGCTGCCAATCTCTCGACCTATGTCTTCAGAACTCTGGGACAGTCAGGGGAGAACAGATCTCACAAACAGCCTTCTGCCCCAAAACTGGCCAAGAAGCCTGAAGTAATGCCGTCTTATCAAAAATCTTCACTCAAGAACCAACCTTTCTGGTTTCAAGAGAGAAATTTAAATTCCTCAATGTTCTTCAACTTGATTGGTCCAATGACTTATTGACAAAACATTTCTTTTGGAGCTAAGTTGGCCTGCCACTGAGTAGTGCTCCCAGTCTTAAAGACAAAGGTAGATGCATTCTACTTCACCCAGTCACAATGGTTGCTAAACTCATCCATTGATGAGCTCTACTCTTCCCCAGCAGACACCATCAAAATTCTCAAGCTTTACAAGCTTGATACCCTAATATGATTGAATGGAGATAAGAAAGAAGAAGAAAATATGGGTAGGATTGGCAGGGACTTAATAATAATTTTAAGGAGTTGAAACTATCATTTAAAAATTTTACAGTAAAATATGAGGAAATTGACATAACCATCTTTCATCAGTATAAGCAGAATAAAGAACACAAATATTGAAGTGATCCTGTAGATTAATTTAGCTCCACAACTGGGAAAGTTCACCATTGATGAGCTATGTCATTCCAATCTTTTACTTCCTCTGTGTTCAATAATAGTAGATATTTGACCCATTGTTTACAACATATCACAAAACCTTAAACAATCAAACAAGTTGGCACAAGAGACAGGTGACAGGATTTTTAAAGAGTGGCAGAATAATTTATATAATCTTAATTGATGGATCGCCTTTTGACTCAAAGAATAATTTATATTTGAACATTATTTTATGATCACTTATTCCTTTTGTCCATATCTCTTTATTACTAGTCACTGTGCAACAATGGCACTTAAATATGGAATACAGTGACTTCTCTTTAAATGGACTAGCTGGGAAATTTAGTTCCAATTATCTTTATATTCAGTCTGTAGTATTATTTGTAGTCTCAATTAACCATATTAGTCTCAAAATAGCCATTGGAGATGGAAAATAACAACATCTACTCCACTTGCCCAAAATATAGCTTGCCACCTGCAGCTCCAGAACACATTTTGGTTTGATTTAGATGTACTAAACAGGACCTTTGGGAGAGGCCGTTGATTATCATAAAGCAGCTCGAGGAGCATGAACTCATGGAATTTAGGTAATCTTTACACAAGGGGATAAGAAACAATAACAGCAGTTTTTTCACACACACAATTAACAAAGGTTTATTTATTTATTTTTTATTCTTCAATTGTATAATTATACAAGGTCATGGAAACTATATTCCTAGATCAAATTCACAATCCTGGTAGGGTTGGGGTCCTGTCTTGAGGCTTCCATACATTCCAAGAGGTGGTCTGGTCTGGTCTCTTTGGTCCTGTAGATGGTGTATTGTGTCTTTACACCATCCTGGAAGAGGAGCAGTCTTGTATGGCTGCCAGTTTTGAGCCTGGAGATACAGGTTGCTGCTTGTCGGTTCATCCCACATTCCATAATAGCTCCAGACTTTTGGTTCAGATACCAATGATGGGATGTTGACTTCTGTATTTTTGTTTGTATATTTATTTTTTATTAACAAAGGTAAATACTCAAATTGATATTTGCGGAAGAGCGATTGCTCGAAGCATTTTATATATTTACTAGACGAATGGCCCGGGCAACGCCCGGGTTTTACCCGAGTGCGAATATATTTTATAAACGTTGTCTTGGGTGGTCGCTATAGACAGGGTGGTCTGTATAGACAGGTGTATGTATCACACTGATGATAACAGGGTTGCCTAAGGTGACCGCTATAGACAGGGTGGACTGTATAGACAGGTGGATGTATCACACAGCTGATAACAGGGTTGTCTAGAGTGGCCGCTATAGACAGGTGTATGTATCACACAGCTGATAACAGGGTTATCTAGAATGGCCGCTATATACAGGGTGGTCTGTAAAGACAGGTGGATGTATCACACAGCTGATAACAGGGTGGTCAGTGGTCGCTATAGACAGGGTGGTCTGTATAGACAGGTGGATGTAACACACTGCTGATAACAGGGTTGTCTAGAATGGCCGCTATAGACAGGTGTATGTATAACAGGGTTGTCTAGAGGGGGGCAGGGAGGACACGTGTTCGCCGGCAGCCAATGGGCGTGCATTCTATCCGTGAGCTTCAGACAGAATAAGGCAATTATATATATATATAAATGTATGTAATTCTGCTGTCCTCAAAGCTTATGTCCATAGTTCATCTAAAATACCTATTCCAAGAGTCTAGCATCAGTATCACTATAAAAGGAAGATATAAAAATTCAATATAACTGCGGTATGGTAGATTAAACTGGTGAAACCACTGGGAAGGTTCACCACTAATGAGACAGGCCCTCCCATTAATTTTTTCATTGCAGTAAGGACAAGAAATTGTTTATTTTTAAAAAGAATCATACACGTCTATAATATAGATGGAAATTTTGCCGGGAGGAAATTGATCCAAAGAGACAAGGGTTGCCTCTCCCGTCAAAATAGACATCTAAAACTAGACGCCATCTATTGACCGTCACCGCAAACTAGCGGCCTCGGGTCGGTGACAAAGCCACAACACCAGCTTTGGAAAACTGAAAAGCGTCCACCTAGAGACCATGGCGTCTGGTTTTAGACATCCATTTTGACGGGAGAGGCGACCCTTGTCCCTTTAGATGTCTATAATAGTTTCGAATTTTGATAACAGATGGCGCACTAATGCGTCATAAAGGTAAATATTCTATGTACTGGTAATTCAGTTGTTCCATGTGATGTATGTACTCCAGGGCCGGGTACCAATCAAGTGGATGGCTCCAGAAGCTCTGTTTGATCGCATCTACCACACCCAGAGTGATGTGTAAGTACACACTGTGTGAGAGCATATCCAGATCAGAGTACTTCTGAGTTATAATAAAGCACAATTTGGATTATAGATACAAGAAAATAAGACCTAATCCATGGTTGCAAGGTTTTCCCACTATGTACTAAGTGTTAATTCTCAACCTGCAACCCCAAAACACATTATTGACTATATTGACTCATCTATTGATGAGCTCTACTCATCTCCAGCAGATACCATCAAAAACCTAACAGCAGTCCTTTATTTCCATACTTAAGTCTGGTCATCTACGGACAATGACTTTCCAGAATGGTTGCAAGGTTTTCCCACTATGTACTAAGTGTCAACCTGCAACCCTAAAACACATTATTGACTGTATTGACTCATCCATTGATGAGTTCTGCTCTTCCCCAGCAGACACCATCAAAAGTCTCAAGCTTTACAAGCTTTATACCTTGTAACCTTATACCTTAAATTGTACTTTATATACACTGCGTGACATTGAAAATGGAACACCAAGAAATAGTGGCCAGAAAATTATGCAAATTTCAGGGTAGACGCGCCTAACCGAGTTATGCAAATGATGTAAAATGCGCAGCTCTCGTGCGCACATGGAGTAAAGATATAAGGGAAGGAACTTGCAGAAAGGACAGTATTCGTGTCGTTATTTCTTCAAGGAAAATCATTGTAGAAATTTTGTTCTTGTGTCAAAAGACACATGTAATAACAGAGAATGCCAGGTCATCGTAAACGGAGGCAGTTCAAGCAGACAGACGCTTTTACGAGGGGCATGGTGATCGGACTGAAAAGGGAAGGTTGGTCCATACGTCAAATCGCAGCTGATACACACCTTGGTGCGTCCACGGTGCTCGGACTGTGGAGAAGATGGTTGGAACAAGGAAATGTGGCAATTTATAGGAATGTCGGTGCAACCAGAGTGACGTCAGCACGTGTGGATCAGCGTATCCTTCGACAAGAAGTGGCGGCCCCACAAGCCACTTGTACCGCCATCCTGCAACATGTGCAAGACACCCTAGATCATTCCATCTCGACCAGAACCATTTCCCGTCGATTGGTTGCTAATGGCTTGCACTCATGCCGTCCGCTAAGAAGACTGCCATTGACCCCACCGAATAGGCGCCAACGTTTGGAATGGTGCCGGGCTAGATCGACGTGGATGACGGAATGGCACAGGGTCGTGTTCTCAGATGAGTCGCATTTCTGCTTGTCCAGTGATAGTCGCCGTGTACGCGTGTGGCATCGACGTGGAGAAAGGTCCAATCCGGCAGCAATTGTGGAACGCCCCACCGTGCGACAACGTGGAATCATGGTTTGGGGCGCAATCGCGTATGATTTCAGGTCACCTTTACTTCGTATTCAGGGCACTATGACGGTCCAACGATACGTTGATGATGTGCTGCGACCGGTGACACTCCCCTACCTTCAGGGGGTACCCAATGCCCTTTATCAGCAGGATAACGCCCGACCGCACACTGCTAGCATTAGCCAACAAGCTCTGCAAGATGTACAGATGCTTCCCTGGCCACCGTACTCTCCTGATCTCTCACCAATCGAGCACGTCTGGGACATCATTGGACGCCGTTTGCATGCCTTGCCACAGCCGCGTTCAGAAGACGAACTGTGGCAAATGGTTGAGAGGGAATGGAGAGCCATCCCTCAGGACGCCATCCGTACTCTGATTGACTCTCTACCTAGACGTGTTGCTGCGTGCATCGCCGTCCGCGGTGGTCCTACTTGCTACTAAGCCGACGCCGTTCTCGCACTGTATTATGACTATCATTTTGAAATAAAGATCAATTATTGTTCGCCCCTGTCTCTCTCTGTCTGCCGAGTTTCACCACTTTCTGGCCACTATTTCTTGGTGTTCCATTTTCAATGTCACGCAGTGTATTTAGATACCTTTAAAGATAAATGAAAAATACACCATTTTCATGCTACTATAATTATTTTATTCTTTTACCATTCTTGCACACCTGCACATTATATCACAAGCATTTTGTTATCTACAAGATAATGATAAAAATGTTCGATTTGTTTTGAATCAAAACAGAGTAAAGTAATATTATATCACTGATATATTATCTTCAAACAAAACAGATCATTTATAATCAATAATCCAAATTGTGCCATATCAGTATGGTTGAATGTATTTATCAGCAAGGTGTTGCATAAACCATGTAGGAGCAACTGGCACATGACAGCTTTTGTTGCCACAGCTGGGCCTTTGGAATCCTGTTCTGGGAGATCATGACACTGGGGGCCACTCCCTACCCCTCTGTCCCACCAGAGAAACTGTACAACTTCTTGGAGGAGGGAAACCGCAACGACAGACCGCAGAGCTGCTCTCAGGAGATGTAAGTGTCGTGGTAGCTCTCTTCATGTAGGATATCAATTTGTGTGTGTATATCTAGGACATCAATTTGAGTACATCTGGGATATTAACATTAATTTATGTTATGAAGCACTAGCGTGTCATCTGTTATGAAAATTCGAAACTATTTTAGATGCCTAAGATTCTTTTTGAAATTAAACAATTTCTACTGCCCTTACTGCAATGGAAAAATTAATGGGAGGGCCTGGCTCATCATTTTTGCGGAAGAGCGATTGCTTGAAGCATATTATATATTTATAATTGTATGTAATTCTACTGTCCTCAAAGCTTATGTCCATAGTTCTTCTAAAATACCCGTTCCAAGAGTCAAGCATCAGTATCACTATAAAAGGAAGTTCGAAAAATGCAATATAACAGCGGTATGGTAGATTAAACTAGCGAAACCACTGAGAGGGTTCACCACTGATGAGCCAGGCCCTCCCATTAATTTTTCCTTTGCAGTAAGGGCAGTAGAAATTGTTAAATATCAAAAAGAATCTTAGGCGTCTAAAATAGTTTCAAATTTTCATTAATTTGTGTTCATTATAATATACAGTTAAACCTGTCTATAGGGCCCCCTCTTGGGACTCACCAAAATAGGGTGCTATAGAGAGGGGGTGCTATAGACAGGCCAAATTATATATTATAATTATAAATAATAGAGGAAGGCGATATTTAGAGGGGACGCTATAGACAGGTTTAACTGTATTTATGTATTGAAAATAGAACAATCCATATTTAATTCATTTGATAATAAAAAGGAATAAAATATATTTTTTTAAATGATTTCAACAGTGATATTATAACACTATGCAGCACTGAGTTTGTTCACACAAAAATGTATTACCTTGATAAAGGTTTGGCGTTCAGCCAACCAAAATATTGGCAAATAAATATTTTATTATATCCAATATATGTCTTTTTATTATCTAATATTTATGTATATATATATATGTAGTAGGTAAAATTAATAAAAGTTTTATAGAAAAATATTTTTTGCAATATACAGTTAAACTTGTCTATAGCGCCCCCTCTAAATAGCGCCTCCCTCTCTATAGCACCTCTATACGCAGTATGATGTGATTTACATTAAATGTGACCTGTCTATAGCACCCCCTCTCTATAGCACCCTATTTTGGTGAGTCCCAAGAGAGGGCGCTATAGACAGGTTTGACTGAATTCATATTTTTAAACAAAGAATATCTATGTAGAACGTTTGACAAATTTTGCCGCAAATGTTTCTTTTGAACGAAAAATCGTAATTTTGTTTTAAGGAGAAATACACTATTTCTGACCTTAGGGATGAAGTATGAATGGATGAATTGTGAAGAGTAATGATAAACGGAAAAATAAAAGTGTCCAGGGATGGGAATCGAACCCAGTGTTCCGCTTACTGGGCAGATGCCATGTTCACATAAGCAGCATTATATTGTTTTATAAAAGAAGTATCTATAATTGTCACAATCATCAATGGTGTCGAATTTACGTTCAACACAAGAGTAATTTCTTCACACTGGTATCAAATATGTGTGTAAACTATGACATAAGATAAATTTTTCACAAGTAAATTATATTAAAATATTCCCCTCACTGTGATACAGAATAACAATGTTAGAAAAATGCTAGAATCATCGGCTCAATGACCTTTTGCAAAATAGGGCTGTTGGCCCTCGTCAGCATGGTGCAAGCTGTACTTCAATGACCAAAAAAACTGGTCATTCAGGCATAAGAGTTTAATTCACATCACTGGTTGATAAGGCACAATTTGGATTATAGATTATAAACACAAGGTAATAAGACCAAATCCAAATAAATAAATAGTGTGTGACGTTTCAGTAACAGCGTTGTATTTAAACCAGTGTATTTAAACCATGCTGTGGTAAAATTTCTCATGCAGTACTTTTGTCTGAAGATGGTAACAATGCTGTTATCGAAACGTTTATTTATTTGGATTTGGTCTTATTACCTTGTGTTTACATTTGTTTTCATTTCTAGCAACAATTTAAACGCATAAGCATTTTTCTCCAATCTCATACATGCAAATTCTAAGTCATAAATTTATTTTATTCCTTTCAGTTTTCTACAGATATATTTATGTAAATATTGTCCTCTTTATTATGGCTCAATGTTAGGTTATACTCGTTAGTATTACTACTATCCATGCCTGTAGAAGGACGTTAGGTCCGAAAGCTTGCGCATTAAAATTTATAAAAGAAGCTCCTCTTATCTTTTTATGCTTATGCGTTTAAACCAATTATTAAGAGTTCCTAATTGTTTAATTGTTATTTCTTCACTCTGGTATCAATATGTATGAAACTGTGAGTTTGTTTCATAACCTCCCTGTGGGTATGTGTAGCTACAACCTCATGCAGGAGTGCTGGAAGTTTAACCCAGCAGACCGTCCCACCTTCACCAGCCTTGTGCAGTTCCTGGGAGATCTCTTGAGCCAGGTGTCTGACCAGGTTAGTCATTTCCCCTCTTATGGGTCAGTCTTTTTATTTCCCTATCTGATGGTTCAGTCATTTTATTTCCCTATCTGATGGTTCAGTCCTTTCATTTCCCTATCTGATTTTTTTTTGCTTATCCCTAGTACACATAGTACAGGCCATGATAATCATGGTGGGTAGAAGTTGGCGACTGCTTTTACTGTAAGTGCATTACATGTCTACAAAGCAGTTTGACTTTACACTTACAAATGTGCCAGAGCCCCATTTGTTTACTTGCACTCGCTGGTGGGGTTGGACTTTTGCAAGAATCGGGGGCCATTGGAGCATATTTTTTAATCAGAAAAAAGTACCCAATGCGAGAATCGAACCCGGGTTGTAGAGGTCGAAAACCAACGGTTTAGACCATCCTTCCACCGACCCCCCCCCCCATCTGATGGGTCAGTCAATTTACACTGCATGACATTGAAAATTTAATACCAAGAAAGAGGGGCCAGAAAGTGATGAAACAGAGAGAGGTAGGAATGAAGAATAAGTGATCTTTATTTCAAAATGATAGTTTTTTTTTTTTTTTCTTATCCTTTTAGTCTAAATTAGACAAGATCTTGGAGGTCATGCTCGTAAAGAAGCTCAAGAACTCTTCTTGGTTCTCTGTACAGGGATCTTTTGTCCTTTCCAATGCAATTTAGTAAATGTTGGGGAGTGGCCTCTTCGGATTTGCACCTAGTGCACATGGGGAAGCTTTTGACTCCCTCTTTATAGACTAGAGGGCGCAGGTGACCAGATTTCCATCTGGCCAACTGTGTCGATTCCCTTCTGTTTAGTTGGAGGGTCTGTTTTTTGGGGTTTTCTACCTGGTACCAAGAATGATGGAAACTATCTCTATGGTTCCTTATTAGTTGTAGTTTCAGTTTGATAATATGCTCCCTTGCTGAAAGATAGGTCTCGGACATCAGGATGTCCAGCTGCTCCTTCCTTTGCCAATCTGTCGGCCTCCTCATTTCCAGGGACTCCCACAAAATGTTAGTCCTAATACAGAGCGAGAATGGCATTGACTCAGTAGCAAGTAGGACCGCCGTGGACGATGATACACACAGCAACACATCTAGGTAGAGAGTCAATCAGACTACGGATGGCATTCTGAGCAATGGCTCTTTATTCCCTTTCAAACATTTGCCACAGTTTGTCTTCTGAACGTGGCTGAGGCAAGGCATACAAATGGTGTCCAATAATGTCCCATACTGATCTGATCTGTTTTGTTTAAAAATAATATATCGATGATATATTATTACTTTACTCTGTTTTGAATCTAAACGAAACGAACATTTTTATCAACATTTTCGATATAAAAAAAGGCTTGTGATATAATGTGCATGTGTGCAAGAATGGTAAAAGTATAAAATAATTACAGTAGCATAAAAATGGTGTATCTTTCATTTATCTTCAAAGATATCTAAATATATAAAGTGCAATTTCTTATAAAATAACTTTCACTATTAATCTTTAACCTATAATAGAAACATATCACATACGAGTTTGATTGGTAAGAGATCAAGAGAGCACGGTGGCCAGGGAAACATATGTACATCTTGCAGAGCTTGTTGGCTAATACGAGCAGTGTGCGGTCGGGCGTTATCCTGCTGATAAAGGGCATTGGGTACCCCCTGAAGGTAGGGGAGTGTCACCGGTTACAGCACAACATCAACATATTGTTGGACCGTCATTGTGCTCTGAATACAAACTGAAGGTGGTCTTGTTTCATATCCGATTGCGCCCCAAACCATGATTCAGTATTGTCGCACGGTGGGGCGTTCCACAAATGTTTCCAGATTGGACCTTTCTCCACGTCGACACCACAATGTACACAGCAACTATCACTGGACAAACATAAGTGTGACTCATCTGAGAACACGACCCTGTGCCATTCCATCATCCACGTTGATCTTACCAGGCACCATTTCATTGGCATCTATTCAGTGGAGTCAATGGCAGTCTTCTTACCGGATGACATGAATACAAGCCATTAGCAACAAATCGACGAAAAATGGTTCTGGTCGAGATGGAATGATCTAGGGTGTCTTGCACATCTTACAGAATGGAGGTACAAGTGGCATGTGGGTCCGCCACTGTTTGTCGAAGGACACGTCAAATCATGCATGCTGACGTCACTCTGGCTGCACTGGAATTCCTATAAATTGCTTCATTTCCTTTTTCCAACCATCTTCTCTACAGTTGGTACACCGTGGACACACCCAGATGTGTGTTAGCTGTGATTTGACTATGGACCAACCTGCTCATTTCAGTCCGATCACCATGTCCTTCGTAAAAACATCTGTCTGCTGGAACTGCCTCCGTTGACGTCGACCTGACATTATCTGCTATTACACGTGTATTTTGAAACAAGAACAAAATTTCTACGATGATTTTCCTTGAAGAAATAACTGCACAAATAATGTCCTTTCTGTAATTTCCTTCCCTTATATCTTACTCCACATGCAAACAAGAGCTGCGCACAGTGTATTTCCCTATCTGATGGGTCAGCCATCAGCTAATTCAGTACTTTTGTCTGAAGATGATAACAACTACCCAACAAATCAATGACAACAATTATTTGTTGTCAATACACAATACTTGTCATTCAGGCATCCTGAAAAATCATGAAATGGGTAGTTAAGGCTAGAATTTCATGAAAACATGAAACAATGTGAAAAAAAAAATACAAATATGATATTGTTTTTTTTTTTTTTTGCTTATCTCTAGTACACGTGGTACAGGCCATGATAATCATGGTGGGCAGAAGTAGGCGATTGCTTTTACTGTAAGTACACCACATGTCTACACATGTGAAAAGCAGTTCGACTTTGCACTTACAAATGTGCCAGAGCCCCGTTTGGTTACTTGCACTCGCTGGTGGGGTTGGACTTTTGCAAGAATCGGGGGCCATTGGAGCATTATTTTTTTAAACATAAAAATGTGCCCAATGCGGGAATCGAACCCGGGTCGTAGCGGTCAAAAACCAACGGTTTAGACCATCCTTCCACTGACCCCCAATATGATATTGTACTGGGATAAGGTGAATAAATTAAGAAAACAGCTGTCTAGATATTCCAGCCAATCACATAACTGTTTGCCGCAGGAATACCTGGAGCTCAGCATTCCCATACTTGACACCCCGCCTTCATCCTCCGAGTTCTGTGCCAGCAAGCTCATCAGGAAATAGACATTCTATTTCTTACATTTGTACATACAGCATTCACCGTGCCTATTTCACCCAAGTGGAATTTGTTTCTCTAGCATTTATCTGAATTTAGCAATATGGTTGAACAGCTTTATTCTTTGCTACATATCCAAGATGTTTTACTACATTGTCATAAGTTTATTGCATCATTGCTCTTGTTTAGATCCAAGTCCATATTGAAGTTAAAACTTTTATAAAAAACAAAGTTTGTACATATCAGATTTATTGATGTTCTATCAATATAAATTTTAATAGTTTTTTTTTTAGCTTTATTTATATATACAGTTAGACCTGTCTATAGCACCCCCTCTAAATAGCGCCTCCCTCTCTATAGCGCCCGATTTTAAATATGTAGTATGATGCAATTTACATTAAAAGCGACCTGTCTATAGTGCCCCCTCTCTATAGCACCCGATTTTAAACATTAAAATGTAAACATTTTGCATTAAAAGTGAACTGTCTATAGCACCCCCTCTCTATAGCACCCTATTTTGGTGAGTCCCAAGAGGGGACGCTATAGACAGGTTTAACTGTATATATATTTTTATTATTAATGAAATATTTTAAAAAATTACATTTGAACCTTTGTAAATTTTATCTATATTAATAAAATGCAAATTTCATAAGTGGTGTTCGCTAAAAACTTTCGTTACAATGCATCAATTTCGACCAAATTTTCAACATTTATGTAAAACGAGATGGAGCAGGTTTTGCTTAACATCAAAATATTTTTCCTAACATTAACATGCGTAACTTCGGTGTTATCGATTAAATACAAAAAAAATCAACAGAGTTAATTTTATTTATATATAAATACAAAAAAAAAATTCAAAAGAGTTAATTTTTTTACATACTAGCTAATAATCTCAATCTAAAAAAATATTCAAAACAAGCAATTTTAAGTTAACACCATATGTAAAACAGTCGGCCAAGAAAACAACAACGATATTACATCTTTCTCACATATTCACACACAATCTTGATTAATAATTAAAACTAATCTTTAACATTGTTTATTATACTTCATAATATATAATATTCGTTAGGCAAACTTTCACTCGGATAAAACCCGGGCGAAGCCGGGTACACATCCGCTAGTATATTTATGCATAAGAGTATGTAGAAAAAAGAGAGGAAGCAATATAGAATCTCAGATAGTAGAATGAATAAGAAAAGGTCAATTCTGAAGCTATCAATAGAAACTGTTGATAGAATACATGACTATCATTGATTTATTGTATTTAAAAATTATTGGTTGAAAAGTCAATGTTTAATTGTAACAGATGTTCCACCATCAGCATTCCTTTGCAACAGCTGGGCTTGCTTTTTCACACACACTTTTATCTAAGTATTTATAATTATATATACAGTAGAACCTCACTGTAAAGGACAACACCTAATTGTAGAGCCAAAGTGTCCTTTAAGGAGAGGTGTTATCTTACCGGAGAGTTGCTACAGTAGAACCTCACTGTAAAGGACATATAATTTCAAAGCCAAAGTGTCCTTTAAGGAGAGGTGTTATCTTACCGGAGAGTTGCTACAGTAGAACCTCCCTGTAAAGGACAACACCTAATTGTAGAGCCAAAGTGTCCTTTAGGGAGAGGTGTCCTCTTACCGGAGAGTTGCTACAGTAGAACCTCCCTGTAAAGGACAACACCTAATTGTAGAGCCAAAGTGTCCTTTAGGGAGAGGTGTCCTCTTACCGGAGAGTTGCTACAGTAGAAAACTTCCCTGTAAAGGACAACACCAAATTGCAAAGTCAAAGTGTTCTTTAGGGAGAGGTGTCCTTTTACCAGAGAGTTTCTAAATAATGAAAATGGTAATTTTGTAAATAAAAACTGTCCTTTGTAGAGAGGTGTCCTCTAGCATGAGTGTCCTTTCATGGAGGTTCGTTCTACTGTATTTATAATTATATATATATGCTTTCTGCTAGAATTTTATCAGGAAAACTATATTATTTGATAGTCAATCTGAATTTTGTAAAATATTGTCTTTTTTTTTCCTTCTTTAGATGGCACATTTAAATGATGAAATGCTAAGGAGAGAATTGTGGTTTAAGAGTATTATAAAGACCTAGAAATACACCTATCCCCCGATTTACACGGTAGATACGTTCCTGAGAAAAACGTGTAAATCGGGGGATAGGTGTACACAGAAATAAAATGCATTGACAGGTTAAAATATGTAGTCAGCACATAAGCTCGGGATTCCTCGTGAGATGTGTACACAGCGCATGTGTTCAATCACAGTAGCATTTAGTATAGTGCGATAAAAACAAAAAAAAACTTATTTGGAAAACCGTGTAAAAGCGAAAACGTGTAAAAAAAGTACCATGTAAATCGGGGGATAGGTGTATATAAATGATAAAGCAAATATCAGTTTTGAGAAGAAATTTTTACACCAAAATATTTACAGAAGAACCTGCTGGTTGATAATATGTTTAGTATCCACTTCAGTGTTAAGTGAGCAACACTAAATTGGGGTTTATACTTTTTTTTGAAAGTTTAATTTGAATGTTTGCTTTGATGGCTTCATTAGGTTGTGCTAACCTAAAGATAAATTAACTAAGCAATAAAGCAAAACTAAGGATTAAATTGTACAACTGCCAACATCAGCAATGTGGGGAGATAGGTTTTACCACCAAAGCTTTAGCCTTAGTGAAGACATTTTCAAATCATTTCAAATTTGATTTTAGAAAGGTGGGAAACACTTATATGTGTGCTCCGTTTAAAAGCTTTCATAATTACACATTCAACAATTCTCCTTTAAACACAAGGTAATAAGACCAAATCCAAATAAATAAATAGTGTGTGACGTTTCAGTAACATCATTGTTACCATCTTCAGTAAGTATCTGAATCTGAAGATGGTAACAACGCTGTTACCGAAACGTCACACACTATTTATTTATTTATTTGGTATTATTACCTTGTGTTTATAATCTATAATCCAAATTGTGCCTTATCAATTCTCCTTTACTAAATTCATATGAAATATTGCATATAAGAAATGAGCTCTATGCAAATTAAAATAGGAAGAGAACAAGGTAATCTATAGTCACAGTTGGCTTCAAATGTCTTTATTCTTGAGCAATAATGAAGTTAATCCAACAAGAATGATCCCAGGATATTTCTACACAGTCTTCTCCCATTCTGCTCTTCCAAAGTGGTGTTTCAATATACAGTAGAACCTCTCTGTAAAGGACAACACCTAATTACAGAGCCAAAGTATCATTTAGGGAGAGGTGTCCTCTTACCGGAGAGTTGCTAAATAGTAAAAATGATAATTTAGCAATTGAAAACTGTCCTTTGTGGAGAGGTGTCTGCTAGAATGGGTGTCCTCTCATGGAGGTTTTACTGTAAATAAAATTGGATTAAAATACCCTACAATAGAGAACAAAAGTTTTAAATAGATGCCTATTAAACTTGGCGGTCTTTTTTCAACCTGTCTCTTAATTTAAGTAAGTTTGCCAACTACCTCCACTATCCTACCAGATCTCTATTCTAGTGCTAGGTTGTTCCTCTATGTAGCTAACTGGTGATCATACTGCATTAGTGGCTGGGGCCACAACTTTTTATCTTTTTTTCTCTCTCAATGAATTTTTTTTTTCAATTCTCGTACATCTACATTAGAGAAAGATGCAACCAAATAAACACAAGGTAATAAGACCAAATCCAAATAAATATTGTGTAATTTATTTAGTATTAGTAAGTATTTATTTGGATTTGGTTTTATCACCTTCTGTTATCCAAATTCTATTATCCAATTCAAAGTTGTATTATCCAAATTGTGCCTTATCATACAACTAAATATAGTAAAACCTCGCTAAAACAAACCTGGGTTATAGCAAACTTTTCCTTATAATGAACCTGAAATAATCCCCATTTTCTATTTTATGATACAGTGAACTATAGCTATAACAAACATGGCTTTTTTTTTTAAATTATCCCTAGTACACATGGCATGATAATCATGCTGGGTAGTTAACAAATGCTTTTACTGTAAGTGCACCACATGTCTACACATGTGAAAAGCAGTTTGACTTTGCACTTACAAATGTGCCAGAGCCCTTTTGGTTACTTGCACTCACTGGTGGGGTTGAACTTTTGCAAGAATCGGGGGCCATTGGAGCATTTTTTTTTTTTTAATCAGAAAAAAGTGTTCAATGCGGGAATCGAACCTGGGTCGTAGTGGTCGAAAACCAAACGGTTTAACCAGCCTTCCACCGACCCCCCCACAAACATGGTTATAGTGAACAACAGGTTTGTCCCTTTGGGGTTCGCTATAGAGAGGTCTTACTGTATATTCAAAATGTGATTAATTTTACCAAAGAGATTTCAAAATGTTATCCCTTTATATCTGATAAAATCAACTTATGAAACCTTGTCATTATGCTAATTATGTTTCAGTAATGAATTTTCTTTTAATTTGAACACACTCATGGACACAACTTAAGCTTTGGGTCAATTTCTGTTGTTGTGTCCAATGAAGAGCCTCAGATGTCTCCATACATATCTATCACAGCAATGTCTTCTATCTTGGGTGTGTAAATCTGCTGTTCTGGGTCCATGTCAATTTTCTGTTGTTGTTGTTGTTGTGTGCAATGAAGAGCCTCAGATGTCTCCATACATCTCTATCACAGCAATGTCTTCTATCTTGGGTGTGTAAATCTGCTGTTCTGGGTCCATGTCAATTTTCTGTTGTTGTTGTTGTGTCCAATGAAGAGCCTCAGATGTCTCCATACATCTCTATCACAGCAATGTCTTCTATCTTGGGTGTGTAAATCTGCTGTTCTGGGTCCATGTCAATTTTATGCAAGGCTGCAGCCATTGCTGGGCATGAGAATATGTGAGTAGGTGTTAGTTCCACAATTAGAGCTGGTGAATGGTGTAATTAAAAATTGAGTTCTATAGAACAACTGACATAGTTTTACCCAACTTATGTTTATATGGTCAAAATTATGCTTATTATTAACACAAGGTAATAAGACCAAATCCAAATAAATAAATAGTGTGTGACGTTTCGGTAACAGCGTTGTTACCATCTCAGACTTATATTTCTCTTCAGAAATATATATATATATTTTTTCTCATTCAGTACTTTTGTCTGAAGATGGTAACAATGCTGTTACAGAAACGTCACACTATTTGTTCCAAATTGTGCCTTATCAATTATGCTTATTATTGTTGTTGTTCATAATTTTGTTCCTTATTGCCACCCAATGATCACATAGTTTAAATATTTATCTTTGTATTCTCACCATGATTAGTCTAGTCTTCTTTCAAATAGAGGGTGCGCAAAATAAAATCAGTTAGCAAGTACAAATTGCCTTAATACTTTCTATTTAATTTTTACAAATACAGTAGAACCTCCCTGTAACAGATGTCTAATTGCAAAGCCAAAGTGTCCTTTAGGGAGAGATGTCCTCTTACTGGAGAGTTTCTAAATACAGTAGAACCTACCTGTAACGGACACCTAAATGCAGAGCCAAAGTGTCCTTTAGGGAGAGGTGTCCTCTTACTGGAGTTGTTAAATAGTAAAAATGATAATTTTGTAAATGAAAACTGTCCTTTATAGAGAGGTGTCTGCTAAAGGGAGGTTCTTACATACAGGCAAAGTAAGAATTTCACCAAAGTGTGCCTAGATCATGGTGGCATGATCAACGAAAGCTGCACCCCTACACCCCATTTAATTTTTACCAAACCTGCATGACTTTCATGGCAACACTCTTATGACAAGATCTCAAGTCTGAACAAATAATCTATCATTGAATTATTTATATATTGGATTGAGTTGTAAATATACTCTTCTTTTTTTTTTCTACAAATTAATATTTATAGCTTTTTTAAGCTAATAATTTTATACTTTTTTAAAATGTATCTTTTATTCTAAAAGTTATGTGTAAATAAATGTATGAGCTGTTTGATAAATACTCAAGTCATGTGAACAGCTGTTAAACCAAAGGTTTTATACAGAAGCCAAAGATATCTCCATTAAATCCATTTTTAATTTCTTTGTCATATGTAACAATAAATAAAAATGTATTGCCAAATATGTTTTATGTGGTAACTGTTTATACTCTAAGTGTATATTATATCTACACATGTTGGTACAGTGGGTCTACATCATATCTACACATGCTTTTTTATTTGCTTATCCCTAGTACATGTGACACAGGCCATGATAATCATGGTGGGTAGAAGTAGGGGACTGCATACAGTGGAGTGACCCAGGAGGAGCTCTGAACCTCAGACAGCATCAAACAACACTAACAAGATTTAGAACAGGCCATCTATAGTCATTGAAGATAGAAAATAATAATAAAATCTACCCCACTTGCCCAAAATGTAGCTTGGCACCTGCATCTCCTGAACACATATAGGCTTGTATTAGATGCACTAAACAGGACCTTTGGGAGAGGCCGCTGCTTATCATAAAACAGCTAGAGGAGCATGAACTCATGTAATTTGTGTAATCTTTACACAAGGGGATAAGAAACAACAAAAACACATTAGAAAAAAATTTAACTTCATTTACAAGATGTGGGTAGAGTATCTTTTGGTTACTGCATACTCTCTGCCTACTCAATGTAGGGTTAGACTTATACAAGTACCAGGTGAAATTAGGTAATTTTTTATCTTTTGAAAAAAGTGCTCATTGTGGGATTGAATTCTGGTTTTTGTTACACAAACAGGTTGCCCCACATACTGTAGTACACAGTTTTTTTGCTTATCCCTGGTACACGTGGTATAGGCGATGATAATCATGGTGGGTAGAAGTAGGCAACTGCTTTTACTGTAAGTGCACCACATGTGAAAAGGAGTTTGACTTTGCATTTACAAATGTTCCAGAGTCCTGTTTAGTTACTTGCACTCGCTGGTGGAGTTGAACGTTTGCAAGAATCGGGGGCCATTGGAGCATTTTTTTTTATCAGAAAAAAGTGCCCAATTTGGGAATCGAACCTCGATCGTAGCGGTTGAAAACCAACAGTTTAGACCATCCTTCCACCGACACCAACCCCCATAGTACAGAGTGAAAACAATGGAGGTATATCATTGGATACATCTTTGATTCTGCACTGTGGGTTGTTTATGGAAGTAGTAACCATGTTCGAGTTGTTGTTACAATCTGTGATGGCATAAACATGTCCCCCACAAGAATGGTGTGTGTTGAATGATGAACATGGACACAAGAGTGGTGTGTGTTGAATGATGAACTTAGACACAAGAGTGGTGTGTGTTGAATGATGAACAAGGACACAAGAGTGGTGTGTGTTGAATGATGAACATGGACACAAGAGTGGTGTGTGTTGAATGATGAACATGGACACAAGAGTGGTGTGTGTTGAATGATGAACAAGGACACAAGAGTGGTGTGTGTTGAATGATGAACAAGGACACAAGAGTGGTGTGTGTTGAATGATGAACAAGGACACAAGAGTGGTGTGTGTTGAATGATGAACTTAGACACAAGAGTGGTGGTGTGTTGAATGATGAACATGGACACAAGAGTGGTGTGTGTTGAATGATGAACATGGACACAAGAGTGGTGTGTGTTGAATGATGAACAAGGACACAAGAATGGTGTGTGTTGAATGATGAACATGGACACAAGAATGGTGTGTGTTGAATGATGAACATGGACACAAGAGTGGTGGTGTGTTGAATGATGAACTTAGACACAAGAGTGGTGGTGTGTTGAATGATGAACATGGACACAAGAATGGTGTGTGTTGAATGATGAACATGGACACAAGAGTGGTGGTGTGTTGAATGATGAACTTAGACACAAGAGTGGTGTGTGTTGAATGATGAACTTAGACACAAGAGTGGTGTGTGTTGAATGATGAACATGGACACAAGAGTGGTGTGTGTTGAATGATGAACAAGGACACAAGAGTGGTGTGTGTTGAATGATGAACAAGGACACAAGAGTGGTGTGTGTTGAATGATGAACAAGGACACAAGAGTGGTGTGTGTTGAATGATGAACTTAGACACAAGAGTGGTGGTGTGTTGAATGATGAACATGGACACAAGAGTGGTGTGTGTTGAATGATGAACAAGGACACAAGAATGGTGTGTGTTGAATGATGAACATGGACACAAGAGTGGTGGTGTGTTGAATGATGAACTTAGACACAAGAGTGGTGTGTGTTGAATGATGAACATGGACACAAGAGTGGTGTGTGTTGAATGATGAACAAGGACACAAGAGTGGTGTGTGTTGAATGATGAACAAGGACACAAGAGTGGTGTGTGTTGAATGATGAACAAGGACACAAGAGTGGTGTGTGTTGAATGATGAACAAGGACACAAGGGTGGTGTGTGTTGAATGATGAACTTAGACACAAGAGTGGTGGTGTGTTGAATGATGAACATGGACACAAGAGTGGTGTGTGTTGAATGATGAACATGGACACAAGAGTGGTGTGTGTTGAATGATGAACAAGGACACAAGAATGGTGTGTGTTGAATGATGAACATGGACACAAGAGTGGTGGTGTGTTGAATGATGAACTTAGACACAAGAGTGGTGGTGTGTTGAATGATGAACATGGACACAAGAATGGTGTGTGTTGAATGATGAACATGGACACAAGAGTGGTGGTGTGTTGAATGATGAACTTAGACACAAGAGTGGTGTGTGTTGAATGATGAACATGGACACAAGAGTGGTGTGTGTTGAATGATGAACAAGGACACAAGAGTGGTGTGTGTTGAATGATGAACAAGGACACAAGAGTGGTGTGTGTTGAATGATGAACAAGGACACAAGAGTGGTGTGTGTTGAATGATGAACTTAGACACAAGAGTGGTGGTGTGTTGAATGATGAACATGGACACAAGAGTGGTGTGTGTTGAATGATGAACAAGGACACAAGAATGGTGTGTGTTGAATGATGAACATGGACACAAGAGTGGTGGTGTGTTGAATGATGAACTTAGACACAAGAGTGGTGTGTGTTGAATGATGAACATGGACACAAGAGTGGTGTGTGTTGAATGATGAACAAGGACACAAGAGTGGTGTGTGTTGAATGATGAACAAGGACACAAGAGTGGTGTGTGTTGAATGATGAACAAGGACACAAGAGTGGTGTGTGTTGAATGATGAACTTAGACACAAGAGTGGTGTGTGTTGAATGATGAACATGGACACAAGAGTGGTGTGTGTTGAATGATGAACATGGACACAAGAGTGATGTGTGTTGAATGATGAACTTAGACACAAGAGTGGTGTGTGTTGAATGATGAACATGGACACAAGAGTGGTGTGTGTTGAATGATGAACATGGACACAAGAGTGGTGTGTGTTGAATGATGAACATGGACACAAGAGTGGTGGTGTGTTGAATGATGAACTTAGACACAAGAGTGGTGGTGTGTTGAATGATGAACATGGACACAAGAGTGGTGTGTGTTGAATGATGAACAAGGACACAAGAGTGGTGTGTGTTGAATGATGAACAAGGACACAAGAGTGGTGTGTGTTGAATGATGAACTTAGACACAAGAGTGGTGGTGTGTTGAATGATGAACATGGACACAAGAGTGGTGTGTGTTGAATGATGAACAAGGACACAAGAGTGGTGTGTGTTGAATGATGAACATGGACACAAGAGTGGTGTGTGTTGAATGATGAACAAGGACACAAGAGTGGTGTGTGTTGAATGATGAACTTAGACACAAGAGTGGTGTGTGTTGAATGATGAACATGGACACAAGAGTGGTGTGTGTTGAATGATGAACAAGGACACAAGAGTGGTGTGTGTTGAATGATGAACTTAGACACAAGAGTGGGGTGTGTTGAATGATGAACATGGACACAAGAGTGGTGGTGTGTTGAATGATGAACATGGACACAAGAATGACGTTATTTTTTCAATCAATCTCAGTTCTGTATTCAGCCACCCATGATGTGTAGAAACTGAGGGGGACTACCAATTCATGCTTGCATTCATCATAGCCTTGTGAGTGTCTTATCTGAAGTTAGGATATGGTGGCATACTTGGAAAGCTACAGTTACCAGGAGTGTTACAGCCAATAGCTTTACCTCACCTTGACAATGAACAACCTCATGTAGCCCGGGCTGTCCTTTCTCAAAAAAAGGAAGGTTTGTTGCAAGTGGCTGAGACCCTGACATACCAACCAGGTCAAACTGTCGAATGAATTGAAGCTGCATGGACTTGTGGAACTCCACCTAATTTGTGTTTGAAATTATGCTCAGCAAGATTAGACCTGTTTTTGCTGTCAGTGATTGCTGTTCCACACTAGAATATAATTACTTATTGATATCATTATTATTTTTTTGCTTATCCCTAGTACACGTGGTAGAGGCCATGATAATCATGGTGGGTAAAAGAAAGCAACTGCTTTTAACGTAAGTGCACCACATGTCTACACATGTGAAAATCTGTTAGACTTTGAACTTACAAATATGCCAGAGCCCTGTTTGGTTACTTGCACTCACTGGTGGGTTTAGACTTTTGCAAGAATCGAGGGCAATGGAGCATTTTTTTTAATCAGGAAAAAGTGCCCAATACGGGAATCGAATCTGGGTGGTCATAGCTGTCGAAAACCAACAGTTTAGCCCATCTTTCCACTGACCCCTTTATATTGATATTATAATATACACTATAAGGTTTCATGTGCTTCTGATATTGTGGCATTCTTTCTTGGTGTAGCAGGTTTGAAGTAGTTTATATATGATAGCACATCCTATAGGATTGTAAACTTTTAAGATGAAGAAATCTTAAAATATGAAAATTCTGATAAACCCAAAATTTCAAATAATAAACTCTTGATTTTTCTTATCCCCTTGTGTAAAGATTACACCAATTCCAGGAGTTCATTCTTCTCAAGTAGTTTTATGATAAGCAGCGGCCTCTCCCAAAGGTCCTGTTTAGTGCATCTAATGCGAGCCAAAATGTGTTCTGGAGCTGCAGATGCCAAGTTACATTTTGGGAAAGTGGGGTAGATTTTGTTGTTATTTTCTATCTTCAATGGCTTGAGATGGCTTGTTCTGTTGTTGTTTCTTATCCCTTTGTAAAGATTACACGAATTCCATGAGTTCATGCTTCTCAAGCTGGCCTTTTCTCAGCTCATCTTTCTTATCTCCACTCAATCATATTAGGGTATCAAGCTTGACAACCATCATGATTGGGTGAAGTAGAATGCGTCTGCCTTTGTCATTAAGACTGGGAGCACTACTCAGTGGCAGGCCGACTTAGCTCCAAAAGAAATGGCCGCCTCTGACACGAGGAACAGACACCACGTGCAGCCGCTCCTAACATGGAGTACAAACGCTGCTCATCCTGTATCCCTGGATTAGGAGCCCTTACAAGGTACTATCAGCCGGGCCAGCTGAGCCCTGGTTTTTTAGCGAGCTTGTTACTGCTCTCCCTCCTCCTTTTTCATCTGGGCTTGGGACCGGCGGAGTTCCAGCCTTTTCTAAATCTTGTCAGTGTTGTTTGATGTTGTCTATTAGAGTTCTGATTATCTGATCTGTGATAATAAACTAAAGACATCAATGCTAGGGTCCAAAGTGCAGTCTATTCACTGGGTAGGTATTCCTTGTATGTAGGAAGGAGGACAGAGAGAGAGAAAAAAAAAGTTGAGAATTTATTACAATAATATATTCACATTCTTCAAACAATAGAAAATATCAAATAAATAAAAAAAGGACACAGAGAGTGTTGTACACTCACATTTTTTACATCTGTAGAGCTAATAATCCATTCTTCTCCATAACATATTGCCATAAGGGTTTTAAAAGCCAAAAGTTAAACATATGGTTATCCTAACATAAGGACTTTCAGAAATGTTAGAAAAATGCACAATAATGGAAATTCTTTTGAAAAAAAAAAATTTTGAAATAAAAGATACTAATAAACAGATTTTTTTTTTTTCAATGCTTTTAAAAATGATCAAATAAGATTAGAGGTGGGTTTAGAATTTACAGGAGGAGTGTTCGAGTGAAATTTACATTACACAGTTACCTCAGTAATATTTATACACATGTTCTTTGTACATTCACTAGAACCACCTTCAGCTAACATGAGAATGTGAGCAAGTGACAATGGGAAGAACATATCTACAGATTGTTCCCCAGAGTGGAGAGATGACTACTTTTCAAGAAATAAGATTTGTGAGGTGCTAGAGGATGGGCTGGTGGAAGCAGATCTTGCCATTGAGACAGCCGGAGACCAGGAGGCAGTGGGTGGGAGAGAACTTGGTACTGACCACAAAGTTGGCGTGGGAGGACAGTCTGCCCACCTCGTGTAGCTGTGTGGGGGAGTCCGGCACAGCGTCCGCCATCTCTGGGCAGCGCGGGGAGAACGCCAGCAGCCTCACTCCCATGTTGTAGGGGGAGCACACCAGCCTTCCATCCGCACTGAAACACAGCTCCTTGATGTAGCCGCGGCCCACGTTGGGCTCCTCCTTGTAGAACAGCAGCCGGGGGATGTTCTGCACCACCACCCTTCGTGCCGCAGCAACCGTCGGAGACAGGCCGTCCTCCGAGTCTGAGCTGGAGTCTGACCCTGACAGCACGACATAGCTGGGTTCCACAGGAATCTGGAACCTGATCTCTGACACTGCCGACTGCACCAAGGCCTCCAGGCTCGTGGGATCTGGGCTAGTGGAGGAACCGGACGCCACCCTGAACTCCAGGTTCCCTATGTGGACAGCCCCTGTCTGGGAGTTGTAGTAGAGGCCATTCTCAGCCGTGGTACTGTAGCGGATGAGGAAGGAAGACAAGGGAGCAGCGACAGGCTCAGGGGCAGGGGGAGGAGGAGGAGGAGGAGGGGGTGGAGCTGGGGGCTTGGCTAGTTCTTCTTGCTGCTTGACGGCGGCCGGACTTCCCTCCTGGATGTCATGGATACAAGTCCACTGGAGCACTCACTGCAGATTAACATCTCATAAAACTGGAAGCTATAAAAACACCCTGAGTTGTTGTTGTTTCTTATCCCCTTGTGTACACAAATTCCAATGACATAAGGGTGCAGCTTTCGTTGATCATGGCACCATGGCATATTTTGGTGTAAGTCTGACTTTGCCTGTAATATGAGGCTGTTCCTAACACGGAAGCCTTTACTGCAGACTCTAACATGAGTACAGACACAGCTCCTCTGTATCCCTGGAGAGGGACCATTGCTGAGGTCTATCAACTGGGTCAGTTGAACTAAGGATTTTTAAAGAGGTCTTTCTCCTCTTTCTAACAACGTTACTGTTGGTCGGTGACTGCTTATTTGTCAGTTATTCTGATTGTTTCACAGCTGGCCTTCTTTCCTGAAGGTCATTCCCCTATCCCCCACCTGAAGATGTGCCCTGTAGCAGTTAGCTCTGCTGAGGACTCTTTAATAGTTAAATGCTTCTAGAAAATAAACTGGATCTCAAAAATGTACTTTAAAAAATCTTCCGTTATTTAAGACTAGTGATGTAGAATTAGGGTACATCACAGAATCTCAATTTTGTAATGAACATTGACTGAATTAATTATTTAAAAAATATATATATTCTCTATGAACAAAAGTATAAAAGTGAATTTTTGCATTGGGATTAGATAATAAAATGTAAAAAAAGGCATTTTCCGATTGCGTAGCTGAACGTTGGTGGTGTCTATTGGAATGTTATTCCAACTGATCATTGTTTTATGTGATCATCTTGTTCATTGATAATTGAACTTCGCCGGTCCCAAGCCCGGATGGAGGAGGGGGAGCAGTAACAAGCTTGCTAAAAAACCTGGATTCAGCTGGCCCGGCTGATAGTACCCTGTAAGGGCTCCTGATCCAGGGATACAGGATGAGCAGCGTTTGTACTCCATGTTAGGAGCGGCTGCACATGACATCTGTTCCTCATGTCAGAGGCCGCCATTTCTTTTGAAGCTAAGTCGGCCTGCCACTGAGTAGTGCTCCCAGTCTTAATGACAAAGGCATTCTACTTCACCCAGTCAAGATGGTTGTCAAACAGACACCATCAAGGGTCACAACTTGATACCCTGATATGATTGAGTGGAGATAAGAAAGAGGATGATAAGGCACAAGAAGAAAGAAATTATGTATATTATTTAAGAAATTTTTTTTTTTGAAGAAATATAGAAATTTGTTCATTCCTGTCCACTCCGACCACCCAGAAGTCTGAAAATTTGAACACTTGCATTGTTCATTGGACTGAGTGAGTGTTAAAAGCTTCATACTTCTATGTGATCTGGAGGTATATTAAAATTAATTCACAAAATTTGAAAGGCAATTTGGAAATTTGTCCATTCCTGGCCATTCCGACCACCCAGAAGTCTGATATTGCCAACTTGCATTGTCATCGGGTTTTTAAAAGTACCAAATTTCAGATTCCTACGTGCTCTAGAAGTATATTAAAAGTTGATTACAATATTTGTGGACAGACAGACAGACGGACAGACAGGGAAGCAAGTTAAATGAAAGCTTTTAATAGAGGGCTTTTTCACTTCTAATTTTAAGAACAACATGTCAGGTTTCTTAGAAAACTATTTTCTTCTTATCTGCTATCTTTTTGCTTATCCCTAGTACACGTGGTACAGGCCATAATAATCATGGTGGGTAGAAGAAAGCGACTGCTTTTACTGTAAGTGCACCACATGTCTACACATGTGAAAAGCAGTTCGACTTTGCATTTACAAATGTGCCAGAGCCCCGTTTGGTTACTTGCACTCGCTGGTGGGGTTGGAATTTTGCAAGAATCGGAACCATTGGAGCATTTTTTTTTTTTTAAATCAGAAAAAAGTGCCCAATGTGGGAATCGAACATGGGTCGTAGCGGTCTAAAACCAACGGTTTAGACCATCCTTCCACCGACCCCCTATCTACTATCTTGTTAAAATACTTGATAACAGTAACTATTTAAAACATGCTGTGGTATTGTTACAGAATCTATCATTCATTATTTATTTGATCTTGTTAACTTATGTTTCTAGCTTATAACCTAAATTGTACCTTATCATTCACTTTAGAGTGATAAGCAAGCTCACATATATATAATAAATAATACAACAAAAGCCTTTATTAAGGACCTCTCATCCTATAAAGGATTTGCCAGTTTACAGAGTAATTGAAGAGAAGAGAACTAAGAATACAGAGATATATGTAGTAGGTATATATATATATAATAAGGGGGGTCGGTGGAAGGCTGGTTAAACCGTTTGGTTTTTTACCACTACGACCCGGGTTCGATTCCTGCATTGGACACTTTTTTCTGTTTAAAAAAAAATGCTCCAATGGCCCCCGATTCTTGCAAAAGTCCAACCCCACTAGTGAGTGCAAGTAACCAAACAGGGCTCTGGCACATTTGTAAGTGCAAAGTCGAACTGCTTTACACATGTGTAGACATGTGGTGCGCTTACAGTAAAAGCAGTCGCTAACTACCCACCATGATTATCATGGCTTGTACCCAAGTGTACTAGGGATAAGCAAAAAAAAAAGGTATAGTATAGTATTTTCTACACTGTGACTATATACAACAGCAGCAACAAGCCTTTTACTGGAATCAAAGTCCCATACAGGATTCGTCATTCTAATCCTGACAAAGATTATTTACATATAATTATTTACATCAATTAGATTATGTATATAGCTCCCCCTTCTCTTCAGCCGTCTTCCAAAATTTGAACAATGCAAACGCTCCAGCTCTGTTTCTCACCACCTCATTCAACAGGAGCTCCAAAGAGAGTCCCTCAAGGCCATAATAAATAATATACACAAGGTAATAAGACCAAATCCAAATAAATAAATAGTGTGTGAAGTTTCGGTAACAGCGTTGTTACCATCTTCAGACAAAAGTACTGAGTAATATATATATACTGAGTAAAACAAAAGTATTCAGTACTTTTGTCTGAAAATGGCAACAACGCTGTTACCGAAACATCACACACTATTTATTTATTTGGATTTGGTCTTATTACCTTGTGTTTATAATCTACTAGACGGGTGACCCGGGCTTCGCCCCGGGATTGACCCGTGTGCATATCTACCTGAGTGATATATATTTAGAAAAGATTTTTTTTTATAATTGTTTGTTATTAGCATTATCTATTTGTTTGCATCAGCATAATTTAATCTAATCTTTGATAGAGGGCGCTGTTCGTGAGCTAAGTAGAATAATTTGAATATATAGTTTTAATAATTGATTTATATATATTTTTAAAGAGCCTATCGTCTTCCCCGTATCTTTTTACCTATGTATGGAAATTTTGGTTTGAATTAGTGAACTACTGCGAATTTGTATACCGGACATACAAACATTGATTTTTATATATATAGATAATCCAAATCATAATAAATAATAGTTGCTAAAGCATTATTCACTTGGGGAGAACCCAAGTCACAATATGTGTCAGAGTATTTTGATCAACTGAAGTATCCCCCCCCCCAGCATTTCTCTCATTGCCTCTCTTTCATGTAGATAAGTTGGTAATTGTGTTGGAAATACATTGCTTTCTCCATTGATAAGGTACAATTTGGATTATAGATTATAAACACAAGGTAATAAGACCTAATCCAAATAAATAAATAGTGTGTGACGTTTCTATAACAGCATTGTTACCATCTTAATGGACCATACTGAATCCATACTGAAACCATACTGAATCTACCATTCAGTACTTTTGTCTGAAGATGGTAACAACGCTGTTACCGAAACGTCACACACTATTTTTTTATTTGGATTTGGTCTTATTACCTTGTGTTTGCTTTCTCCATGTTTTGTCTTCCCTCAATTTTCCCTGTTACAATATTATTGTAACAAGAATATGATTTGATTCCAAAACAGCACATTTTATAAATGATGGAGCACAATTGGGATTATAGATTATAAAAAGATTATAAAAACGAAGAGAAAATTATTTATTTTTACTATACATGGGCTACGAGCTTTCGGGCAGCCTCGCCCTTCTACAGGTAGAACCTGTAGAAGGGCGAGGCTGCCCGAAAGCTCGTAGCCCATGTATAGTAAAAATAAATAATTTTCTCTTCGTTTTTATAATCTTTTTACAGTGCTATAAGAGAAATTTTCATGATTCAAGTTATAGATTATAAAAACAAGGTAATAAGACCAAATCCCAATAAATATATAGTGTGTGACGTTTCAGAGTTGTTAGCATCTTCAGACAAAAGTGCTGAATGAGAAAAAATATCACAGCATGTTTTAAATAGTTATTACTGTTATCTGCTATCTTGTTTACAAACTTGATAACAGTAACTATTTAAAACATGCTGTGGTATTTTTTCTCATTTAGCACACTTTTGTCTGAAGATGGTAACAACGCTGAAACATCACACACTATTTATTTATTTGGATTTGGTCTTATTATTTTGAGTACATTTTATAGTTTATACATATGAGCTCAGATAAAAATGCACTCAGGTATGCCAATTGCCCAGATTTATTTTTTTATAAATCGAGAAAAGCCAACAATGCGTGTATAACAGACTGTTGGCCCTCATCAATGTGGTGAAACAACCAAAAAAAAATTGGTCAAAAAAAAAAAAACATGGCTAGTCAATAGTCTGGAATAATCAATGACTTGCTGATATTTATTCCAATAGATGGCAGAAGCCATCAGCAACTTTCAGTTTCACAATCGGAGATGACTTTTTCACAAGACATCCTCTGTTGTTGTTGCTTATTCCTTTAGGACCCATTGTCTCAGCTTTTCTATTATAGTCCTGGGGTTTTCCCAGAGGTCTTTTTTGGAGGTTTTGATACAATTTAATAGATTTCAGGACTGGCTGGTTGGGAATCGTATTTGGGGCATTTCGGGAATGTTTTGATTTTTCCATTAAATTTGAGCATTCTAAGATGTCCTGTTCGTAATCTTGAAATCACCGTTTGTTCTTGCCTAGTAAGGGTGTGGAAAGAAGATTTGTTAGGAATGGGGGTGTACCAGGGGTAGATTTCCAGAGAGAGGTTATCCTTTGTAGCAGCTGGAAATCAACTGTTGTAATTATTATAATCCAAATTATGGCATATATATTAATTTTCCTTTAATTAAATATAAAAAAAACTTACTCTATGAATTGTAAATAAAAAACAGAGTAAAAATATTTCAAATAGGAGTAATACTTAATATGTTTTAGCTAGCTATAGATATTGGCATGGCTGTAAAGAAATAATATAATTTACATGTATTAAAAACTGAAAGTTTTCTATTAACCAATGGTGGTGAATGAATTCTGATTACTGGATATCACAACTCTGTTAGAGCTTTCAGAAAATTTTTTTTTTTTTGTTCAATTTACTCTGTAATGTACTCTGTGAGATGGGAATCGAACCCACAGTGTTCCGCTTACTGGGCAGATGCCATGTCCACTAGGCACTAGACTTTTTCCGTTTATCATTACTCTTCATAATTCATCCTTTCATACTTCATTCCTAAGGTTAGAAATGGCTGTTATTTCTCCTTAAAATAAATTTTGATTTTTCGTTCAAAAGAAACACATGCGGGATAATTTTCAAATGTTGTTTTACAATCACAAGCTGCATTATATTGTATTGTATTATCAATTTACTGTCTAAGTATGGAATATGGTAATCACACGTTACACTCAGTATCAATGTTACCTCTGTTTGCTCGTCCGAGGAGGTGTTGCGAGAGAGTACACACCAACCCTGGGGGTGCACCTGTAGGGAGGATATCACGGCAGCCTCATTGGCCTCTGGGAAGTCTGCTATCAGCTCCACGCGGTTGCGACGGGCTGAAAACAGGCGGTTGTAGGCCCCCAGTTTGGGCCACTCCACATTGGAAGCCTGGATCTTCCTGTAGGAGTTGGGCTGCACACACCTGGCTGATTTGGCCAACCTACTTCTAGTGGTATACCTCCCTCCATCCCCACATTCCTCTTATCAACACACCATAGGAAGAAATAAAGTTGCTTACAATTATTATTTTTTCAATGCATATATAAGGTGCATTACACAGTAGAACCTCCCTGTAAAGGACAACACCTAATTGCAGAGCCAAAGTGTCCTTTAGGGAGAGGTGTCCTATTACCGGAGAGTTGCTAAATGGTAAAAATGGTAATTTTGAAAACTGTCCTTTATAGAGAGGTGTTCTCACATGGAGGTTCTACAATTACTATATTTTGGTAACAAAAGACATGTGGTATCCAATAGAAGCTATCTAAATAGACATGGATGTTTAAACAGAAAAATGGTAGGTATATTTATAACCTCATTTTTAATGTTGATTTAACAAATTTAATGGAGTTTAAACATTCTTTGTACTTCATGCCCCAAAAGGTAACAAAAGAAAAGGTTACGAGATAGAATGAATTATTTAAGAAGCAGTAGGCATTTTACTGTGGCCTTTAAACACAACTTACATTTGTCTATGTGTATTCGGTAATCTTAATTTTTAACTTAGTTTTGACATCTTAAATGTATCCATATACAGATTATTGGAAAAAGTTCAGCAAAGAATGTTGAAACTACACAAATGGCATAAGTACCATTTTATTTGCATAAATGGTCACACACTTCACTAAACCTTATAACAAGGGGAACTGGGTGTTGATCCAACAAAGCTGCACAATCTTTCATACACTTCCACATATTTACACTCTATAACAAAAAAATTGACACACCAAGAAATAGTTGTCAGATTGGGACAGAAATGGGTGTATGTAAAGAATATGTATAGGTGGAAAACGATTTTGAGAACAGTTATTCTATTCCAGAGTTTGATCGTCATAAAATTGAGAAAGTCAATGTCATTGGACCCCCACTGGCCTGGATGTAGGCTGCTACCCGGCATGTCATGGACTGATAGAGATTCCGGATGGTGTGCGTTGTGGGATTTCTGTCTTCAACTTTCGGGATAAATAGTCAACATTCCTGAATGGTTGCAATCACCTTCCCATCATGTCTCAGATGTGCTCTATGGATGAGAGATCACCGCTGTAGTCAGACTTGTTTTGGTGCATCGAATATTTTGTCATTGAGTGTATTTATAAGAGTAGGTACTAGTAGAGAAAATACCCTGGTTGTCTAAACTGAAATACTTATTTTACTGCCTCAATGTAAATTTCAAGTGTTCCATTAAGTTTGGTCTTCTTCTTTCTTATTTCCACTCAATCATATTAGGGCATCAAGCTTGTAAAGCTTGTTGATGGTGTCTGCTGGGGATGAGTAGAGCTCATTAAGGGATGAGTCAATAATGTGTTTTGGGGTTGCAGGTTGACACTTAGTACATAGTGGGAAAACCTTAAGTCTGGAAATCAAAGACTTGTTTTCTTGGGAGGACAGAATTGTCCCTCCTGCTCTGTACCAGTCATGTGCAGCATTAGATTTCCATTCCTGCAGACATTGTGATTAAGTTTAGTGGAAGCTAGGAGTGAGAAAAGGAAATAGGTATGATATAAATTGAGTACATTTTATTGGAAACCAGTCCAGAATGGTTGCAAGGTTTTCCCACTATGAACTAAGTGTCAACCTGCACCCCAAAAAACATTATTGACTGTATTGACTCATCCATTGATGAGCTCTACTCTTCCCCAGCAGACACCATCAACAAGCTCTACAGGCTTGATACCCTAATATGATTGAGTGGAGATATGAGAAGAAGAAGAAGATATTATTGGAATTTTAAAAGACATGTGTATCCACCCACCTTAAAGCCATGCAAGTCAGACTTGAGATGGTCGAAATCCAGGTCGTGGATGACCATGAGGTAGCCGTTCAGCGTGCAGATGATCATCTTGGAGCTGTCAGGGCTGAGCCGCATGCGCATCAGTCCCTTGGTGTACAGGACTTGCTGGTATTGGACGTTGCTCTCTGTGTACCTGCCAGACAGGACATTTAATTATTTCATGTTGTTCGCCAGGAAATGGACCAAGGGTGGGGCATTGATGGAGAATATTCTAACTCTACATTAGCCCTTTAAATAGTGCTACACTCCTGTCCCTAGGTGCTCCTTGCACAAAATTTCCAGGCTACACTCCTGTCCCTAGGTGCTCCTTGCACAAAATTTCCAGGCTACACTCCTGCCCCTAGGTGCTCCTTGCACAAAATTTCCAGGCTACACTCCTGCCACTAGGTGCTCTTTGCACAAAATTTCCAGGCTACACTCCTGCCCCTAGGTGCTCCTTGCACAAAATTTCCAGGCTACACTCCTGCCCCTAGGTGCTCCTTGCAAAAAATTTCCAGGCTACACTCCTGCCCCTAGGTGCTCCTTGCACAAAATTTCCAGGCTACACTCCTGTCCCTAGGTGCTCCTTGCACAGAATTCCCCAGCTACACTCCTGTCCCTAGGTGCTCCTTGCACAGAATTCCCCAGCTACACTCCTGTCCCTAGGTGCTCCTTGCACAGAATTCCAAAGTTACACTCCTGTGTACATAAAATTCACAGGTTACACTCCTAAAGTAAACATTTTTCAAAGTCAATTTCATGACTGATTTCATCCTGTCTCATGATAGTGATGAAATTGACTTAATCTGTGGAAAATGTTTACTTTAGGAGTGTAATCTGAGAATTTTATGTAAAACTTTGTTTGAAGCTAATGGCCTCTCAGGACAGCTTTGATTTCCCTTCTATCATGTGAAAGCTGCTTTGATGAGGCCATAGCTTCACACAAAGTATTACAGATGTTTTGTCTCCCAAATCTAAAATATTTTATGTAAGCATGGTGTGAAAAAATATATTTTTTGCATTTCTAAAAAAAGTACAAACATACATATATGTTGATGCACTAGAGCGCCATCTATTATCAAATTATGAAACTATTTTAGACGCGTAATATTCTTTTTAAAATAAAACAATTTCTACTGCCCTTACTGCAATGGAAAAATTATAGGGAGGGCCTGGCTCATCAGTGGTGAACCCTCCCAGCGGTTTCGCCAGTTTAATCTACCATACCGCTGTTATATTGCATTTTTGGAACTTCCTTTTATAGTGATACTGATGCTTGACTCTTTGAATGGGTATTTTAGATGAACTATGGACATAAGCATTTAGGACAGTAGAATTACTTATAATTATAAATATATAATATGCTTCGAGCAATCGCTCTTCTGCAAATATCAATTTGTGTCTTTTATTCGAACAATTATATTACGATGCACTAGCGCGATCTATTATCAAATTACAAAACTATTTTAGATGCGTAATATAATTTTTCCATTGCAGTAAGGGCAGTAGAAATTGTTTTATTTTGAGAAAAGAATATTACGTGTCTAAAATAGTTTTGTAATTTTATACATATATGTACCAAAAAGAGGCATCTCCCTTTAATTACACACACATATATGAGAACAAAATATCTCTTGGAATATTGGCAATAAGTTTCCTGACCATGTAGACATATTGGAGGCCTGTAGTACCTCAATGACCCATCAAGGTGATCAATTCAGTTTTACCACTTCTTTCCCCAACTCCGCCTTTGCCGGTCCCAAGCCCAGATGAAAAAGGAGGAGGAGCAGTAACAAGCTCACTATAAAACCTTGGTTCAGCTGGCCCAGCTGATAGTACCCTGTAAGGGCTCCTAATCCAGGGATACAGGATGAGCAACATTTGTACTCCATGTGTAGAGATAAGAAAGAAGAAGAACACAAGGTAATGACCAACATGGACCAAATCCAATTAATAGATAATAAAATATTTATTTATTTATTTGGATTTGGTCTTATTACCTTGTGTATATGAGAACAAAATATCTCTTGGAATATTGGCAATAAGTTTCCTGACCATGTAGACATATTGGGGGCCTGTAGTACCTCAATGACCCATCAAGGTGATCAATTCAGTTTTTACCACTTCTTTCCCACACATAATGTTTACTAACTTGTTGATATCCCAGGTGTAGATGCTGCCGTCAAATCCAGAGGTGACCAGCAGCCCTGCCTCTGAAGCGTATTCAATGTTCTTCACCCAGTTGGAGTGGCCCACCAGAGTCCGCACCTTGTTCTTGAGGAAGCGGACATCCCAGAGGGCCACAGTGGTGTCGTCAGAGCAGGTGGCCAGCAGCCGGGTGTCCAGAAACCTGGGACAACATCGTATTCTTTCTTATCTCCACTCAATCATATTAAGGTATCAAGCTTGTAAAGCTTGAGACTTTTGATGGTGTCTGCTAGGGAAGAGTAGAGCTCATCAATGGATGAGTCAATACAGTCAATAATGTGTTTTGGGGTTGCAGGTTGACACTTAGTACATAGTGGGAAAACCCTGCAACCATTCTGGAAAGTCATTGTCCGTAGATGACCAGACTTAAGTCTGGAAATCAAAGACTGTTGTTCTCTGGGAGGACAGAACTTGTCCCTCCTGTTCTGTCATGTGCAGTTCCTGCAGGACAACAGATTGAAGGGAAGGACCAACTCAATGAAGCTGCATCATAACAAAGCCTGCTACAACATCATCCCCAGCCAGAACTGATTGAGCCACATTTTACTGGTTCCCTAAGTGAAGACAAAGGACTCTACCATAAGTTGCTGGCAGAAGTCAAAAAAAGTTTTGAACGACATTCCAGAGAAGGACTTCCAGTTAGCATCCTAAGTGTGGAAAACTGACTGAAGTGTGTCCTCGAGTCCTATTTTGAATAATTTTAAGTTTGTAGCGATAGTTTCAATAATTTTTTTTTCCGCTGAATTTAGTATCATCACTTTATAAAGTACAGTTAAACCTGTCGTTCCCTCTAAATAGCGCGTCCCTCTCTATAGCGCCCGATTTTAAATATGTAGTGCGATGCAATTTACATTAAAAGTGACCTGTCTGTTAAGTCTTTTGTGTTGTTTCTAAGAATGACTACCAGTCATTAAAATCCTAGAGAAAGATCACTCCCAGCCCTTCTAATAATATTGAACTTTTATTTTCTTATTTGCAAATCTTAAAAGGTTTTATTTACATATGTACATTTCATAATACAGTAGAACTCCTCAAATTCGGAAAGCTTGGGGCGCAAGGTATTCCGAATTTGAGAGAGTTAGATTTGTGAATATTTATGTGGCATAAATAGGCATTTAGATGACTGAGACAAAGATTTTGAAGCATATGAACAATTTTAGGTTGAATATTATATGTACATTACATAATTTTAATTACGATTTTTAATCAAATGTTCATTGACTTTTATGTGTTTTGAGCATGAAACCGATGAAAAATAGTAAAATATTTTATTATGTATGTAATGCGTGTTACATAGATAAATTTCTATTAAAGTAACATAAACACACACCTGCATTCTTGTCTATAAAAACGAATTATGTACATATGCAGTCCAATAAACGCAAATTTTGATGGCCAAGTAAGTTATGGCTTGGCAAAGAAGTTGCTGATTGTTGTCTGTTTCTTTGGCTTGTTTAACAAAGCTTCTTCTTCTCTCATAAGCATAGTTCGAAGACTATTGATGGTGTTGTAGCTTGCAAGCATTTCTGGTTCAGTGCGCTTTTCCAAATATTTTAATGCAACATCCAAACTTTTCAACGCTTCGCATCTGGGAACATCCGGCTCCAAACTGTCTTCAGAAGTTGAGGAACTATCATCAGAACTGCTGATTTCCATTTTTTCACTCAAAACAGCTTCAACTGCATCTTCGTCAGCACTCAATGCTTCCCCGACAACATTTTTATTTTTCAAATTATGTCTGGCTCTGTATCGTGACAACCATCCACCACTAGCTTTAAAAGTGGGATTATTCAATTTTGATGCAAAATGACTGGCAGCTGTTTGGAGTTCAATACCACGAATAGGAACCCCTGATAATCTCTGACTTTCGTACCAGATGTTAACTGCTTTATCAACATTTTCGTATAACGGATTTTTACTTGAGAAAACTTTTTGACATCTTTTTCGGTAGAATCAACAAACTTTGTAAGTTTAAGCTCAGACTTTTTTATATCATAAACAGTTGTCTTAGAAATTTTATACTTTTGCATTATCGTTGTATAGCTTAATCCTTTTTTAATGTCACTAAGAACATCTAACTTTTCACCAAACTTAAGAATTCGGTACTTGCCTCGTTTTTGCCGCTCTTCTTTGGATGCCATTTTGTTGAAGAACAAACTTGTAAATGCAAAAAATTGAGAGTTGAATAAAAGAATTTGAAACTTACAATGTCTGAAAATGTTTGATAATTTGAACTTTAGGTGAATCAACTTTGCAATAAAAAATGCGTGAATAACTTATGACGTAATAATGCTGCCTTCTTATTGGACAATATCCTAAACTAAGCACAAAGGTCAAATGAAACTGTTGATTTATTTAAGCTTTTAAAAAAGGGGATAAACCCCTAATTAGCGATTATAAATAATCGGTAAAAGTAAATTTATTAAACACTTAAATTAAAAATAAATTACTAATAAAAATTAAATTAAATAAAAGCAAAACAAAAGTAAAAGTAAATAAAATAAAATAAAATAAAATAATGTTGAAATATCAACAAAATAAAAGCATGTGAAAATTGATTTTTTGTATGTAAAAAAAAACATTACAATACTTTCCGAATTTGGGAGTTTCCGAATTTCAGGATTTCCGAATTTGAGGAGTTCTACTGTACTTCTTTGACTTTATCTTCTTTAACTTTGACTTCTTTAACGTTGACTTCTTTAACTTTGACTTCTTTGACTTTAACTTCTATAACTTTATCTTCTTTAACTTTGACTTCTTTAACTTTTTCTTCAGCCACACACCTTACTCCGTTCTAATACCTTCTTTAATAGTCGAAAAATGTCACGTGGACGCACTCTGTGGTGCACACCATCTAGAGCCGATTTCCCCAGCCATTCTTAACACTGTCTATAGCACCCTATTTTGGTGAGTCCCAAGAGGGGGCGCTATAGACAGGTTTAACTGTACCATTACTTTATACTCTACGAGCTGTGCTCGAATGTAACACCTGTAAATTGAGACGAAATAAATAAATAAATTACGCATGTTAATGTTAGGGAAAAATATTTTGATGTTAAGCAAAACCTGCTCCATCTCGTTTTACATAAATGTTGAAAATTTGGTCGAAATTGATGCATTGTAACGAAAGTTTTTAGTGAACAACACTTTTATGAAATTTGCATTTTATTAATATAGATAGTATCATTACTTTATACCCCTTATATTTAATCCAAACTATATACCATGTTTGAATTCTGACCAGTAAAGTAAACAACAATCCAAGTATGTGAGACACCAACCTGGCATAGTTGACACAGTCCTCATGGGCCTTGGCTACGGAGTTGACCAGAATGTGATTAAGGGGGTCAAAGAGCAGAAGACTGCTGTTCTCTGCTGTGGCTGCAAGCAATGATCTGAACACCACATACATACATTCATATATATATACATATTATATAATCTAAAATACAATTATTTTATTTTTTTAAAAACATTTTTTTTTTCATTCATTGACTGTTTTACATATTTGACCATAGATGCAGAACATACCACTTTAATTATTATTGTTGTATATATGTATAGTTAACCCTACCTTTTCTAATAAAAATCACGAATATAGAATTCATTTTATAAATTTTATATTACTGTGATAAAAATAATTTTATGTGTAATTCAAAATAAAATCTACTTGAAAGGTAAATAATTATCTTTACTTTTTACGACTGCACCTCTTTTCAACAATCAAACAAAAAAATAATTCTAACACAATATACAGTAAAACCCCGCTAAGACGAACCATGGATATAACGAACCTTCCCTTATAACGAACCCATCGAAAATCCCAATTCCATTCCATTAAAATTACCATCGTTATAACGAACTTTTCACTTTTCAAACTAGTGAACTATCGCTATAACGAACCCAATTTTGGTCCCAAAATATTAAATTCTATCAAAAATACCATGCTTATAACGAACTTTTAATTTTAATTCTAAAATTCCAAAATTATAATTTTTGAAACTAATTAAAATTTTGTGTGAGCTCTAGCTCACAGATCGCAATTCAAAACAAAGAATTTAGCGACATTGGGTGTTTTTATTTACGTTCTATTTTTATACTGCGCACTTTTATAAATTTTTCATGCCTTATTGAAAACTAAATTTCTTAACTCTACATTAGGAAAATTCCATAAAACATGATTTAAATTATTAAAACCAGTTTTAAAAGATAATGGAAGTGCCAAAGAAAAAGTCGCTCGTACCAAGATATCACTTGAAAAGAAATTAACCATCATAAAAGCTATTGAGAGTGGTACATCGCAAGCGGAACTTCGGAAGAAAATGAAAATGAGCAAAAGTAGCATTTCTACGATATGGGGCAAAAAAGAAGACTATAAAAAAAAAATGCTACAAAGAGGAATCAATCCCAACTATTGCCGCTATCGTCAGTGTCATTATCCACTTTTAGAAGCCTTGTATATGTGGTTAGTACAAGCTAGGCTTCATTTAAAAAAAAATGAAGATTTCTTTGCTAGATATGAAACCAAATTTTTGAGGAATATGTTAAAGCAGAAAAAAATAACAGACTTCTTCAAGTAAGCCTTTGTATTCTATATTGTAATATAATATTTATTTATATAAAATATATTTTTATACCTTTTAAAATATTATTAATAAAGTTTTTATTTAATTTTTATATATAAGGTATACTTTTCTTGGATTTTTTTGACATATGGGGGGGCAGGTTGCATTTATACTAATTAAATTATCAGAGGAACTGATCAAAAAGGCAATATTTTCACATGATTTTGTTTTTATTTTAATATACAGCTTTAATATATAGAAATAGGTTAATTTTTAAGGGGGAAAAAAGCAGCCAATATTAAGAGGTAGCCTTTTTTTTTTTTTTTTTTTTACGCATGCCCTTTAATTATATCCTCAAAAAAAATTTAAATACCCAAACCGTGGCTATAGTGAACCAAAAGTCCCGTCCCAATGGGGTTCACTATAGAGGGGTTTTACTGTATATACATACATATATACATATATGCATACATACATACATACATACATAGGTTCAAATAACTCCAAAAAAGAACCCATCTTGTATATGTTGAGTAGAAACATCAGACCTCCAGGGAAAAGTATCTTTTCTAAAACCTTTTTATTCTCTAGCTATCGGGCATGGACACCCTTCTACAGGAGAAAACATGGTGTAATGATTCGCCAATAGAACACGTATTATAATACAAGAAAATAAGACCTAATCCAAATAATTTATTAGTGTGTGACGTTTGTTAACATTGTTGACAACATTGTCACCATCATCAGACAAAAGAATAAATGAGAAAAAATATCACAGCAAGTTCTTAACTAGTACTGTTATCAAGTGTTTAAACCAGATAACAGATAAAGAAAAATAGTTTTTTTAAGTCAACTTATTATAATCTATAATCCAAATTGTGCTTTATCAACACGTATTATAGACGCATATGATTCTTTTACAAATAAACAATTTCTACTGCCCTTACTGCAATGGGAAAATTAATGGGAGGGTCTGGCTCATCAGTGGTGAACCCTCCCAGCAGGTTCACCAGTTTAATCTACCATACCGCTGTTATATTGCATTTTTTTTAATCTTCCTTTTATAGTGATACTGATGCTAGATTATTGGAATGGGTATTTTAGATGAACTATGGGCATAAGCTTTGTAATTCTGCTGTCCTCGAAGCTTATATCCATACTTCATTTAAAATATCCATTCCACAAGAGTCTAGCATCAATATCAGTAAAAAAGGAAAACCGAAAAAGCAATATTACAGCGGCATGATTGCTTAAACTGGTGAAACCGCTGGAAGGGTTCACCACTGGTGAGCCAGGGCCTCCCATTAATTTTTCCATTGCAGTAAGGGCAGTAGAAATTGTTTAATTTGTAAAAGTATCATATGCGTCTATAATAGTTTTGAATTTTCAAATCCTTTATAGTTGTTTGTGCTTTTATTATTTATAATATTGATCCGTGATATGTCAGGCTCTCATAAACTGTTTTCACTTTTTGTTTTGTAATTGAATCAATTCATCTTGAAAAATCATTGAACAAAATTAGAGCTCGAAAAAAAAATTCTTTAAAATAACTGCCAATAACTTAAGATTTAAAATATCCATTCAATTTCCCAGATTTGAATACATAGTAAAGTAAATTTGGATTAGAAGCACAAAGTCCAAATAAATAAATTGTGTGAAATTTCAGTAACAGTGTTGTTACGGAAAAGTCACACACTATTTATTAACGATTTGTAGTCCTAAACACAAGGTAATAAGACCAAATCCAAATAAATAAATAAATGGTGTGTGACGTTTCAGCGTTGTTACCATCTTCAGACAAAAGTATTGAAGGAGAAATTTTACCACAGCATGTTTTAAATAGTTACTGTAACTCCGCCTTTGCCGGTCCCAAGCCCGGATGAAAAAGGAGGAGGGGGAGCAGTAACAAGCTCGGTAAAAACCTGGGTTCAGCTGGCCCGGCTGATAGTACCCTGTAAGGGCTCCCCCGATCTAGGTATACAGGATGAGCAGCGTTTGTACTACATGTTAGGAGCGGCTGCACATAGCGTCTGTTCCTCATGTTAGAGGCGGCCATTTATTTTGGAGCTAAGTCGGCCTGCTACTGAGTAGTGCTCCCAGTCTTAATGACAAAGGCAGTCGCATTCTATTTCATCCAGTGTGAAGATAAAAAAGAAGAAGAAGAAGAATAGCTACTGTTATCAAGTGTGTAAACAAGATAGCAGATAAGAAGAAAATTAGTAACTATTTAATGCTGTTACCGTAACATCACACACAATTTATTTATTTGGATTTGGTCTTATTACCTTGTGTTTATAATCTAGAATCCAAATTGTGCCTTATGATTTGTAGTTCTATTATAATGTGTTTCTAAATTTGAATTGAAAAAAACATTTGACAAATGGAATTAGTGGCTTTAATTGATTTAAATCTCCTGAACATTAATTAAGTAATTAAAAAGATTTCCGGGAATGAGTTTCTTTTTATCAGGCGACGTTTCATTCATTTGTATATGTTCTCCTGTAGAAGAACAGAGATGTCTGAAAGTTTGAGATGGTTTTATTATAAAAAGAAACTCATCTCCGGAAACCTTTGTTAATTGTTTAATTTTAAAATAAAAATACAACCCCTTTCGCAATGAGTTTCTTTTATTATGATTATAGTAATATTAAAGATATTAAAGTAATGATACTATAGAGTATAAATGTATAAAGTAATGGTACAGTTAAACCTGTCTATAGCGCCCCCTCTTGGGACTCACCAAAATAGGGTGCTATAGACATTGTTAAGAATGGTTGGGGAAATCGGCTCTAGATGGCGTGCGCCACAGAGTGCGCCCACATGACATTTTTCGACTATTAAAGAAGGTATTAGAACGGAGTATGGTGTGTGGCTGAAGAAAAAGTTAAAGAAGTCAAAGTTAAAGAAGATAAAAGTTAAAGAAGATAAAGTTATAGAAGTTAAAGTCAAAGAAGTCAAAGTTAAAGAAGATAAAGTTAAGGAAGATAAAGTCAAATAAGTATTATGAAATGTACATATGTAAATAAAGCCTTTTAAGATTTAAGATTTGTAATAATATCATAATAAAAGAAACTCATTGCGAAAGGTTGTATTTTTATTTTAAAATTTGTAGCGCAATTTTTTCGTTTACTTCAATTGTTTAATTAAATAGAGGCTTTCTCTGCTAATAAGTTTACAGGAAGAGTTCCGTGTGAAGGAGAAGTATTCTACATATGACATTTGGAGGACAATACGTACCCATCTGGGGTGAACTCCAAGTTGAAGATGCCCCCATGGTCAATGTTGTAGCTCTGCGGGTCCCAGGAATTGAACGGTCCCAGATGGGTGTACAGCCGTGTCTTTATGTCATCGGTGTGGCCAAGTTTACGGGGATGACCCAGCTGCGCAGCCCTCTGCCACGACTCAAACCTGGGCATACTGCAACCCTTTACCTTTACTGTCTGACATGGTGAACATACTGCAACCCTTTACTGTCTGGTGGGTGAACATACTGTGGCCCTTCACCTTAGACCTATAAGTGTCATGCTACAATCTATCAACTTTAGCCAAGCGTTGGCCAATGGCCAATGCAATGAGTCATCAACATAGGGAAAATGTGGGGTTAGGGGGCAGATCTTTTCCTGAACTTTTGTATTTTTTTGGTTTCATCTGTTACTCTAGTCCATATATAATCTTCCATTGTTAGGCTAATAATTTTGCTTATCACAAGCATCATGTCAGAAAAAAAAGTGGAGACTAAACTGAAATTTATTCAGTTAGTTCTAATAACCACCACCAGGCTTCTAATTATATTTGAAAAATTTAGATATTTTCAAACTCCGCCTTTGCCGGTCCCAAGCCCGGATGAAAAAGGAGGAGGGGGAGCAGTAACAAGCTCACTAAAAAACCTGGGTTCAGCTGGCTCGGCTGATAGTACCCTGTAAGGGCTCCTAATCCAGGGATACAGGATGAGCAGTGTTCGTACTCCATGTTAGGAGGGGCTGCACATGGTGTCTGTTCCTCATGTCAGAGGCGGCCATTTCTTTTGGAGCTAAGTTGGCTTGCCACTGAGTAGTGCTCCCAGTCTTAATGACAAAGGCAGATGCATTATACTTCACCCAGTACCCTAATATGATTGAGTGGAGATAAGAGAGAAGATTAATCTTTTATCTAATGATGGTAACAACGCTGTTACCAAAATGTCACACACTATTTATATGGTCTGTATTACCTTGTAGTTCTAAACACACTCTGCGCAGTATAATATTCTGAAAAATTATAAACAGACCTATTTTTTCATCCCAGTAAGGACAGTAGAAGTTTGATTTATTTGTAAAAAGAAACATTCACGTCTTAATGTTTTCATTTGTTGATAAGGCACAATTTGGAATATTGATTATATAAACACAAGGTAATAAGACCAAATCCAAATAAATAATTAGTGTGTGACATTTCGGTAACAGCATTGTTACCATCTTCAGTACTTCATTCAGTACTTTTGTCTGAAGATGGTAACAATGCTGTTACCGAAACGTCAAACACTATTTATTTGGATTTGGTCTTATTACCTTGTGTCTTCATTTGTTGTATACAGACCTATACATTGTCAAACTGCACATACATTCTGGCACAAATACCTAGACTCTCACAGATTACATTGGATCCAATATATTGAAACTGGTTCTGCAATAGATCTAATTTGTATCAAACAGAAAATACATTTCTAACTATATATAGCAAGCTACAATAAAATAAAACCAAATAAATAAATAGTGTGTGACGTTTCGGTAACAGTGTTGTTACCATCATTAGACAATTCTTTTGTCTCCCTCCCAAAGTCCTATCCTACAGCCTCAAAGTGGCAGGAGGGTGTAAACAGGTAACACAGGACGTCGGGAGTTTAACTCCTGGTAGGGCCACCCTGTACCCGGCTAATGTATCAATTGTCTGTTCTCCATAGTCTACACTCCATGTCAGGAGACCAAAAGAAGCAAAGTCACACTGAGTGGTACTTCCAGGTCTTCAGACCAACAGTAGGTGTACCCCTCTTTCCTTCTCCATTATGTCTACTTATAATAGAAAAGCTGAGACAATGGAACCTAATGGAGATTGTTTAAAGGACTTGAGGAATAAACATCAACAATTCTTTTGTCTGATGATGGTAACAAGGCGATTACTGTCACACACTATTTATTTATTTGGATTAGGTCTTATTTTCTTGTAGTTATAATCTATAATCCAAATGGTGCTTTATTATATATAATAAGAAAATCACAGGAATACAAGGTAGAATACATTTCAATGTTTTTTCATTGACTCAAAAACACCCAGATTTATTAAACCCAAGTTCCACAATGCCCAATTTTTATGGCCACACACACAAAAAAAAATCTTTTAAAATAAAAAAAAAAAGAGATTTACTTGAGTGTTCCTGTGGAGCAGAAGAATAAATAGCGCGGTCCTACATATATATATATTTTTTTGCTTCTCCCTAGTACACGTGGTACAGGCCATGATAATCATGGTGGGTAGAAGGCGACTGCTTTTACTGTAAGTGCACCACATGTCTACACACATGAAAAGCAGTTTGACTTTTTGAATAAGAAAAAAAGTGCCCAATGCGGGAATCGAACCCAGGTCGTAGCAGTCGAAAACTAACGGACCTACATAAAATGATTTATAATAATGAAAAATATTAAATATTTTAATGATAAGGCACAATTTGAATTATATATTATATTATACACAAGGTAATAAGACCAAATCCAAATAAATAGTGTGTGACGTTTCGGTAACAACATTGTTACCATCTTCAGACAAAAGTACTGAATGAGAAATTTTACCACAGCATGTTTTAAATAGTTACTAATTTTCTTCCTATCTGCTATCTTGTTTACACACTTGACAACAGTAACTATTTAAAACATGCTGTGGTAAAATTTCTCATTCAATACTTTTGTCTGAAGATGGTAACAACATTGTTACCAAAACATCACACACTATTTATTTATTTGGATTTGGTCTTATTACCTTGTGATTAAAAAATTTAATAGGTTCTGTAGATTTTTTCTCTGCTAAAGTCCAACCCCACCAGTGAGTGCAAGTAACTAAATGGGGCTCTGGCATACTTGTAAGTACAAAAGTCAAAGCTGATCTTAACCATGTAGAGACATGTGGTGCACTTACAGTAAAAGCAGTCTTTTACCCACCATGATAATCATGGTCTGTACCAAATGTACTAGAGATAATTTTAAAAAAAGAAATAATTTTTCTAATAACCAGTTTCAAGCAGCCAGAGCAAGTGCAGTGTTGTTTGACTTGATTGAAACTCCAATGTGAATAAAAACATATCATTTCTACTCAACAGAATACCTCATTGTAACTCTCAAGGACAAAGTCAAATAACACTGCACTTCTTCAAGCTATTTGAAACTTGCTATTAGAAAAATTCTTTTTAAAAATTATCTCTAGCACATTTGGTACAGACCATGGTTATCATGGTGGGTAAAAGTTGGCGATTGATTTTACTGTAGGTGCACCACTGTAAGTGACTTGATTGAAACACACTTTTTATAAATGATTTAATCGGTCTCTACAATAATTCAGATTTACCGGGAATATATCTCCCAAATTATGGATATGTTCATATTCTACTATACGCAGACGATATTGTCTTGATTGGAGAATCCAAAAATAACCTTCAAATAAAAATCAATATGCTAAGAAAATATTTTGAAACAAATTTATTAACCCTGAATGAAAATAAGTCAAAAATTATAGTTTTCAGAAACGGCGGTCGATTAGCACAAAATGACAAATGGTTTTGGGGTGAGCGGCAACTGTCTGTTACTACGAAATATATATACTTGGGATATCCGCTTACAAGTGCAAATTCACTAAACAAGGTAGCGTCACACTACAAGGGCAAAGCCCTGGCAGCAATTGGCGCTGTGTGGCAAGTTCTGACAAAATCCAAGATGAACTCTCTAAATGCGGCAATGAGATTACTTGATTCGACGGTCTTGCCTCACATGCTATACGCCGCACCCTGCTGGGCACTCAACCAAGTAAAGGTAGTTGACCAGGTTCAGAATATTTTCCTAAGAGGCTACCTAAATTTACCAAAGTATACTCCGGGCTTTATGCTAAGAATGGAGTGTGGACGAGTATCACAGGAAGTTATCATAACTAAACAGGTCCTGAGATTTTGGGTGAGGATTATGAAAATGGAAGAGAGTAGGTTGCCCTGGGCATGTTTGTCACACCTCTGGACATTACACAGCAATCAAAGGGCTGGTTTAACCTTTGTCGAAAACCTGTCAACCATTTTAGACTCAAACAGTTTTTCGTTCCTGAAGGGTTGTCCGGATTACACTGCAATACTGACTGAAATCCCTGCTATAATTCAAACGACATGGCGAAAATTCTAAATACTTCACATTACAGTCACTTCAAATACCTAAAAAATTCAATAACAGCAGAACGATATTTATTCACAACTATTCCTCTAGCAATTAAAAGATTTTTTGCACAACTGAGACTCTTTTGGACGATCTTCCCAGAAAATCGTTCAAAGCGCTGGAAGATTGATTTGACTCTAACTTGCGATCTGTGTAAAAACAGAATCCAAGACGAAATTATGCATATAATATTTGGATGCTCTTGCTTAGAGAAACAGAGGAAAGAAATTTTGGGTGACTTACCCTGGTCTCAACCTGACTGCCAACAAATTTGCAGCTGGATGAACACACTGATGGTTGATCAGGGTCTCTCCCTCGGTTTATATAGATTCTACAAGGTTGCAGTCAATGTCCGTTGGAGAATGATGGATTCGCCGAATGTCGTGGTTTGCTTGGAGGAAGAAAGCGAAGATTGAATGCGGCTGATTCCACACTAGCTCTCTCAATGATATCCTAACCATGACATATTCTAAACATTGGTACTTTAATTTAAATATTTAATCATGTACGGTTCCTTTTGCTCTGTATGTTTATTTTTGTATATATGGTTATATTTCTTTTTGTTTGGTTTTTCTTTCTTCTCTCTTTCCTTATTACTCTTGTATTCTGGTTTTTACTTTTGAAATATCTTCCTTTCCTAAATCCCGTAGAGGGGAATCATGTATAGGGCTGGATGCCCCAATAAAAAGGCTTATATGTGTGTGTGTGTGTGACTTGATTGAAACACTAATATGAATAATAAAAGAAAATAAAACCTAATCCAAATAATTTATTAGTGTGTGACGTTTCGGCAACAACATTGTCACCATCATCAGACAAAAGAATAAATGACTCTCATTTATTCTTTTGTCTGATGATGGTGACAATGTTGTTGCCGAAACGTCACACACTAATAAATTATTTGGATTAGGTCTTATTTTCTTTTATTATAATCTATAATCCAAATTGTGCTTTATCACCAATATGAATAATATATAATTTCTACTCTACAGAATACCTCCTTGTAACTTTCAATTTTCTATGTAACTCCGCCTTTGCCGGTCCCAAGCCCGGATAAAAAAGGAGGAGGGGGAGCAGTTACAAGCTTTTAAAATTATCAAATATTTTCCCACAATGAGTTTCTTTTTAACTTTAAAATGCTAGCTTTCAAGTTATAATCGCTTTTCAACGGGCTTAATAAAACATCGACTATATCTTACAAGAAATATTTACAAATACATATGTGGATTGATAAGGCACAATTTGGATTATAGATTATAAACACAAGGTAATAAGACCAAATCCAAATAAATAAATAGTGTGTGACGTTTCGGTAACAGCGTTGTTACCATCTTCAGATGGTACATGTGTACATGATTCAGTACACTTTTGTCTGAAGATGGTAACAACGCTGAAACGTCACACACTATTTATTTATTTGGATTTGGTCTTATTACCTTGTGTTTACATAGTGGATATTTATAGCTGAAATTTTAAAATTGATATGTAATTTAACAATTTGTCTATTTACCCTATATACCCTAAAAATGTAAATAGACATATCCCATAACATTGTTAAATTACACTCTGCAATGTGTGAGACTATATGTCTTAATTACATATATGTAAATTAAGAAAAAAAGGCATTTCCTGATCGTGCAACTGAAAGTTGCTGATGGCTTGCGCCATCTATCAGAATAAATATCAACTAATCTTTGATTTTTTTCTATTTATTCCATAATTGGCCAAATACCATTTCTTGATTAATCAAGAAAAGCTAACCACATACGTGTTTCGGGCTGTTGGCCCTCGTCGGCTTATTCTGGAGTAATTAAAAATCAATGATTAGTTGATATTTATTCTGATAGATGGTGTAAGCCATCAGAAACTTTCAGTTGCACGATCAGGAAATGTATTTTTTCTTAATTTATCCACCTGATCCAAGTACAAATTCACTTTTGTCCTATTTTCACATATATGTAAATATATAATATGTAAATTCCTTCTACACCTCTATATATAGTATAAGCACTTGAGAAACAATTGGCCCGATGATAAGCTAATGATTGAAGGCTTGATACATTTTAACTTGAAGAAACGATCAAGTACACCATTTGGATTATAAAGACAAGGTAATAAGACCAAATTTATTTATAATTGGTCTTATTACCTTGAGTTTGATGAATAAACTTATTATCTTGATTGGTCCATGAGTCTACATGATAGGTAAAAAGAGCTGCTGACATTGATTGGCTATCCAGGGGGCACCACATGAGCCAGACTTTGTCCTCCTCTTCAATGATGGGGTAAAGACACAATGCACTATCTAATGGACCAGAGAGAGCTCACCAGACTAACCCTTAGAATGTATGGGAGCCTCAAGACAGGACCCCAACCCTACCAAGATTGTGAATTTGATCTAGGAATAGTCTCCATGACCTTGTATAATTATACAATGGGATCCAGAGAAAAAAACACAGTCACATCAACCAATAGTTCATTTCAACTCCTGACTTCTGAGTGACTCTTCACTGAGTCATTCTTCAGAGGGACAGGAAGTCACTGAAATGTCGGGAGTTAAACTATAGGTTGATGTGTTGTTCTCTGTATCTACTTCCAACCAATCTTCAGAGACACACTTATTTTATCAGATGGCCAGTATACAAAATCAGGGGAATGGTTGAATCCTAAGTAGAGCTATACTGTAAGTAGAACTAGGATTCAACCATTCCACTGAAGAGAATGTGTTGTTCTCTGTATCTACTTCCAACCAACCTTCAGAGACACACTTATGTTATCAGATGGCCAGTATACAAAATCAGGGGAATGGTTGAATCCTAAGTAGAGCTATACTGTAAGTAGAACTAGGATTCAACCATTCCACTGAAGAGAGTGACAGGAAGTCACTGAAATGTCAGGAGTTAAACTATAGGTTGATGTGTTGTTCTCTGAATCTACTTCCAACCAACCTTCAGAGACACACTTATGTTATCAGCTGGCCAGTATACAAAATCAGGGGAATGGTTGAATCCTAAGTAGAGCTATACTGTAAGTAGAACTAGGATTCAACCATTCCACTGAAGAGAATGTGTTGTTCTCTGTATCTACTTCCAACCAACCTTCAGAGACACACTTATGTTATCAGATGGCCAGTATACAAAATCAGGGGAATGGTTGAATCCTAAGTAGAGCTATACTGTAAGTAGAACTAGGATTCAACCATTCCACTAAAGAGAGTGACAGGAAGTCACTGAAATGTCGGGAGTTAAACTATAGGTTGATGTGTTGTTCTCTGTATCTACTTCCAACCAATCTTCAGAGACACACTTAGGTTATCAGCTGGCCAGTATACAAAATCAGGGGAATGGTTGAATCCTAAGTAGAGCTATACTGTAAGTAGAACTAGGATTCAACCATTCCACTGAAGAGAGTGACAGGAAGTCACTGAAATAAATGTCAGGAGTTAAACTATAGGTTGATGTGTTGTTCTCTGAATCTACTTCCAACCAACCTTCAGAGACACACTTATGTTATCAGCTGGCCAGTATACAAAATCAGGGGAATGGTTGAATCCTAAGTAGAGCTATACTGTAAGTAGAACTAGGATTCAACCATTCCACTGAAGAGAGTGACAGGAAGTCACTGAAATGTCGGGAGTTAAACTATAGGTTGATGTGTTGTTCTCTGAATCTACTTCCAACCAACCTTCAGAGACACACTTATGTTATCAGCTGGGCAGTATACAAAATCAGGGGAATGGTTAAATCCTAAGTAGAGCTATACTGTAAGTAGAACTAGGATTCAACCATTCCACTGAAGAGAGTGACAGGAAGTCACTGAAATGTCGGGAGTTAAACTATAGGTTGATGCGTTGTTCTCTGTATCTACTTCCAACCAACCTTCAGAGACACACTTATGTTATCAGCTGGGCAGTATACAAAATCAGGGGAATGGTTGAATCCTAAGTAGAGCTATACTGTAAGTAGAACTAGGATTCAACCATTCCACTGAAGAGAGTGACAGGAAGTCACTGAAATGTCGGGAGTTAAACTATAGGTTGATGTGTTGTTCTCTGTATCTACTTCCAACCAACCTTCAGAGACACACTTATGTTATCAGCTGGCCAGTATACAAAATCAGGGGAATGGTTGAATCCTAAGTAGAGCTATACTGTAAGTAGAACTAGGATTCAACCATTCCACTGAAGAGAGTGACAGTGAAATGTCGGGAGTTAAACTATAGGTTGATGCGTTGTTTTCTGAATCTACTTCCAACCAACAGATGACCTTCAGAACTATACAATGGGATAATTAAAAAAAAAATCTTGATTGGTATATTGTAAATACACTTGACTATCTGATAAAGCACAATTTGGATTATAGATACAAGAAAATAAGACCTAATCCAAATAATTTATTAGTGTACGAAGTTTAGGCAACAGCATTTATTTTTTTGCGTATTCCTAGTACACGTGGTACAGGCCATGATAATCATGGTGGGCAGAAGTAGGCGACTGCTTTTACCGGAAGTGCACCAGATGTCTGTCTACACATGTGAAAAGCAGTTCAACTTTGCACTTACAAATGTGCCAGAGCCCCGTTTGGTTACTTGCACTCGCTGGTGGGGTTGGACTTTTGCAAGAATCGGGAGCCATTGGAGCATTTTTTTTTTATAAACATGAAAAAGTACCCAATGCGGGAATCGAACCCGGGTCGTAGGGGTCGAAAACCAATGGTTTAGACCCTCCTTCCACCAACCCCAGGAAACAGCATTGTTACTATTATCAGACAAAAGATTTTTATTCTTTTGTCTGATGATGGTAACAATGCAGTTCCCAAAACATCACACACTGTTAAATTATTTAAATTAGGTCTTATTTTCTTGTATCTACTTGACTATCTGATAAAAGAGATGGAGGTTTCACCAGTACAAAGGGAATGCTACCATCGCTGGGTGAAAGTGCTATTACTGGAATGTCAAACACAATTTGGTGTTTCATTGTAAAAATGGTCTGTTTACCCCGGATACTTTTATCCTTTTTGAGTGGGGTCGCGGTGGAAGGATGGTCTAAACCGTTGGTTTTTGACCGCCACAACCCGGGTTCGATTCCCCCCCCCCCCCTTTTTTTTCTGATAAAAAAAAAAAAAGATCCAATGGCCCCCGATTCTTGCAAAAGTCCAACCCCACCAGCGAGTGCAAGTAACCAAACAGGGCTCTGGCACATTTGTAAGTGCAAAGTTGAACTGCTTTTTACATGTGTAGACATTACAGTAAAAGCAGTCGCCAACTTCTACCCACCATAATTACCATGGCCTGTACAACGTGTGCTAGGAATAAGCAAAAAAAAAAAATCTTTTTGATCCCAATGGTACTTTCCCAAGTAGTGATTGTCACTGGGAAGTGGGTTTGTGGGTTAACTGTTAAACACAAGACTATTTTAAACACAAGGTAATAAGACCAAATCCAAATAAGTAAATAGTATGTGACGTTTAGGCGTTGTTACCATCTTCAGACAAAAGTGCTGAATGTAGATCCAGTACTTTTGTCTGGTGATGGTAACAACACTGAAACGTCACACACTCTTTATTTATATGGATTTGGTCTTATTACCTTGTGTTAACCCTGTAAGGGCTCCTAATCCAGGGAGACAGGATGAGGAGTGTTTGTACTCCATGTTAGGAGCGGCTGCACATGGTGTCTGTTCCTCATGTCAGAGGCGGTCATTTCTTTTGGAGCTAAGTCTGTGACCTGCCACTGAGTAGTGCTCCAAGTCTTAATGACAAAGGCATTCTACTTCACCCAGTCATGATGGTTGTCAAACAGACACCACCAAGGGTCACAACTTGATACCCTAATATGATTGAGTGGAGATAAGAAAGAAGAGACCTTGTGTTTATAATCTACTAGCCGAATGACCAGGGCAACGCCCGTGTTTTACCCCCGATTGACTGTTTTTATTCAAATACTATTTGTTACAATTATAAATTGGCGCCTTAAATAAATGCATATGTTAGTTAATAACTATAGCCTATGTGCTTTATCTGTCTATGTACTGTTGGCTTCCGTAGGCGTCTCTTATTGGGAAAAAGAAAGAGAGGATTCCATTTGGTTATTAACTAATATATGCATTTATTTAAGGAGCGACCCGCTCCAACACAATAGTTACAAAAATGAAAAAGCGAGTGGGGGGGCATGATGGGGGGGGGGGGGGGGGGCAAAGGTGGCGTGATTGTAGCCAACCAATAGGAGGGCGCCATTCCAAAAAAAAAAAGCAAACGGTGACAGAGACGAAAACTGATTAAGAGATGAAGAATGACGCTCGTAACTGTATATAGAATATTCCAAATTGTGTCTTATCAACAAGACAATTTTCATCAGAGTAAAGACAGTAGGAGCGTGTTTTATGTTTGGAAGAAACTTGTTTGTGTAAATGTATTCCCTTCTTATATATAGATGGCGTGTTATTGCCTTATAATTAATTTATGTCTAACTGGCTTTGTCCTTATTGTTTGTGGAAGAGCATTGCTCAATACAAATATTTATATGTAATTCTACTGTCCTAAAAGCTTATGTCTATAGTTTGCTTGAATACCATTTCTAAGATTCCACCCTTCAGTGCTGTGTATATAAGCAGAACTGTCCAATACAGTATTAGAGCTCTTAAGAAGCTGTCTGGTGAATTAAATTGGAGAAACCGCTGGGAAGGTTCACCACTGATGAGCCAAGCACTTCCAATATATTTTTTCATTGCAGGAAGGACAGTAGAAATGTGTTTTATGTTTGGAATAAACTTGAGTGTTTAAATGTTTTCCTTTCTTACTATGGTAAATCTTATTTTCATCTCTACTTATACATACCACAGAAGCTCTCTTTGGAAGTTTGGATCCTTGAAATAAAAGAATTGTTCAATGGGAATTGTCCAGAATCAAGATCAAGAATTGTCCAGGAAAAATCAACCATTTCTATGCTCATCACAGCATGTCATTGAGTTCAGGGTATAAGTAACTCCGCCTTTGCTGGTCCCAAGCCCGGAAGAAAAAGGAGGAGGGGGAGCAGTAACAAGCTTGCTAAAAAACCTGGGCTCAGCTGATAATACTCTGTAAGGGCTCCTAATCTAGGGATACTGGATGAGCAGAGTTTGTACTTCATGTTAGGATGGTGTCTGTTCCTCATGTCAAAAAGTCTTATTGGAGCGTAGGACGGGTTTAACCAAGTCTGAACGAGAGGGCCCGGACGGCAACCTGGCTAAGAAACTCACGAAGACACCTGTAGGTGACTGGTCGACTCCACTGAGCTAGACCATAAAGGCGGGTGCAAGAAGCCGTACAAAATGGCCGCTCAGTGCATGGAGAATGCATCATTCTTTTGGTTGGGAGATTGAAGGAGGATCGGCTTATGTACTGAAAGGTCTGGGTGGCCATATTGCTCCAAGGATGTTCTTAATGTCAGAGGCGGCCATTTATTTTAGAGCTAAGTTGGCCTGCTACTGAGTAGTGCTCCCAGTCTTAATGACAAAGGTATTCTACTTTACCCAGGCTTTACAAGGTTGATACTCTAATATGATTGAATGGAGATAAGAAAGAAGAAGAAGACACATCCCCAGCAGACACCCTCAACAAGCTCTACAAGCTTGATACCCTGATATGATTGAGTGGAGATAAGAAAGAAGAAGAAGACACATCACCAGCAGACACCATCAACAAGCACTACAAGCTTGATACCCTGATATGATTGAGTGGAGATAAGAAAGAAGAAGAAGACAAATCCCCAGCAGACACCATCAACAAGCTCTACAAGCTTGATACCTTGATATGATTGAGTGGAGATAAGAAAGAAGAAGACATATCCCCAGCAGACACCATCAACAAGCTCTACAAGCTTGATACCCTGATATGATTGAGTGGAGATAAGAAAGAAGAAGAAGACACATCCCCAGCAGACACCATCAACAAGCTCTACAAGCTTGATACCCTGATATGATTGAGTGGAGATAAGAAAGAAGAAGAAGACAAATCCCCAGCAGACACAATCAACAAGCTCTACAAGCTTGATACCCTGATATAATTGAGTGGAGATAAGAAAGAAGAAGAAGACAAATCCCCAGCAGACACAATCAACAAGCTCTACAAGCTTGATACCTTGATATGATTGAGTGGAGATAAGAAAGAAGAAGACACATCCCCAGCAGACACCATCAACAAGCTCTACAAGCTTGATACCCTGATATGATTGAGTGGAGATAAGAAAGAAGAAGAAGACAAATCCCTAGCAGACACAATCAACAAGCTCTACAAGTTTGATACCTTGATATGATTGAGTGGAGATAAGAAAGAAGAAGACACATCCCCAGCAGACACCATCAACAAGCTCTACAAGCTTGATACCCTGATATGATTGAGTGGAGATAAGAAAGAAGAAGAAGACACATCCCCAGCAGACACCATCAACAAGCTCTACAAGCTTGATACCCTGATATGATTGAGTGGAGATAAGAAAGAAGAAGAAGACAAATCCCCAGCAGACACAATCAACAAGCTCTACAAGCTTGATATGATTGAGTGGAGATAAGAAAGAAGAAGACACATCCCCAGCAGACACCATCAACAAGCTCTACAAGCTTGATACTCTGATATGATTGAGTGGAGATAAGAAAGAAGACACATCCCCAGCAGACACAATCAACAAGCTCTACAAGCTTGATACCTTGATATGATTGAGTGGAGATAAGAAAGAAGAAGACACATCCCCAGCAGACACCATCAACAAGCTCTACAAGCTTGATACTCTGATATGATTGAGTGGAGATAAGAAAGAAGACACATATCCAGCAGACACCATCAACAAGCTCTACAAGCTTGATACTCTGATATGATTGAGTGGAGATAAGAAAGAAGAAGACACATCCCCAGCAGACACCATCAACAAGCTCTACAAGCTTGATACTCTGATATGATTGAGTGGAGATAAGAAAGAAGAAGACACATCCCCAGCAGACACCATCAACAAGCTCTACAAGCTTGATACTCTGATATGATTGAGTGGAGATAAGAAAGAATAAGACACATCCCCAGCAGAAACCATCAACAAGCTCTACAAGCTTGATACTCTGATATGATTGAGTAGAGATAAGAAAGAAGAAGACACATCCCCAGCAGACACCATCAACAAGCTCTACAAGCTTGATACTCTGATATGATTGAGTGGAGATAAGAAAGAAGAAGACACATCCCCAGCAGACACCATCAACAAGCTCTACAAGCTTGATACTCTGATATGATTGAGTGGAGATAAGAAAGAATAAGACACATCCCCAGCAGACACCATCAACAAGCTCTACAAGCTTGATACTCTGATATGATTGTGTGGAGATAAGAAAGAAAAAGACACATCCCCAGCAGACACCATCAACAAGCTCTACAAGCTTGATACTCTGATATGATTGAGTGGAGATAAGAAAGAATAAGACACATCCCCAGCAGACACCATCAACAAGCTCTACAAGCTTTATACTCTGATATGATTGAGTGGAGATAAGAAAGAAGAAGGGTATAAAGGTAGTTGTCTGCCCACATAATCTACTTTCACACAGACTAATCAGTGCTAGGTTGGATGGCTGTGAACTGCTTGTTTATACCTAATGGTAAACAAGTGGATTTCTATGGCAATAAGGAAGGAAAACTTTCCACTCCCCCTAAATGTAATGCTTCTTCCCTGATATTTGTCAGTTAGAATTATATCAAGTGTCTGGTAGAATTTATCAGTTCTTTGATTAGTTCATTATTATTATTATAACTCCGCTTTTGCCGGTCCCAAGCCCGGATGAAAAAGGAGGAGGGGGAGCAGTAACAAGCTTGGTAAAATACCTGGATAAAGCTGGCCATGCTGATAATACCCTGTAAGGGCTCCTAATCCAGGGATACAGGATGAGTCTGTAGTTAGGAGCTGCTGCACGTGACATCTGTTCCTCATGTCAGAGGCGGCCATTTCTTTTGGAGCTAAGTCAGCTTGCTACTGAGTAGTGCTCCCAGTCTTAATGACAAAGGCAGACGCATTCTACTTTACCCAGTCATGAAGATAAGAAAGAAGAAGAGAATTATTATTATTATTTTTTTATTAATATAAATTGTTTTAAATGTCTTATTTATTTTAAAAGGTTAGGATAGGAGGTCTAGAGACTGTGTTTACTAAAGAGCCTAACCTAAATAAAGCTAAACTAACCTTACCTAACCTTGTCAAGGCTTGTAAACACATAATCCAGGACCTGGTTTATAGGCCTTCTAATTAGTTTCAGGTTAGGTTCAGGGTTGCATTTTTCCTGTAAACAAAGAAGGGACCATAAAAGCAATACCTGTACATTACCTATACCTTGTATACTTAGGAAAAGTAGCCAAAATAGTGACAATTGAAATTCCCTAAAATTATATTTGACTTCAATTTGTGTGTAATTATTGGATCAATATTATTATTAGATGTTAGTCTGAACCTCAAATGTTTAAATAAAAGGGTCCAAAATATGCATTTTGATACTTGTATTCTATATTAGAACTGATACTTTTCAACATCCATGTATATATTCGCAATTTAAGATGATCGTTTGTAATTAAATTTAAAATTATACGAAGAAACCCTTATGTTTCTAAAATCAAAGTCTTTATTTAAATTATATTTAAGTTATATAATTTAAATCAATTGGCTTACAAGCTGGTAAAATGTTTACATTTGTATTGTTTGTGTTTGACGAAAAACATATGCAAAGTTCGAAATTGTTTAGCAATTCTCTTGGAAATACTTACTAGGTTTAGTTATGATTATATCAAATTAAAAAACACTATAAAAACCCTAGGTTGGACATCATTCAAAGAATTTAATTGCATATTTATAATGTCATATAAAAAACCAAAATAAAATATACACAGTAAGGGTTAAAAACAACAGAAAACAGATTTCATATTATAGATGTTGTGCAGATTATTATTTTTATTTAATATATTTAACAATTTATTTTTGCCCATTAAAAATCTATATTTGTGTAAAATATATATTTTCGTCTTTAGATATAAAGCTGGAATATATAGATTTTATCAAAATGAAAATTCTAAAAATCTTTAATATTTTTAATATATAGGTTTTCCACTTTTGAGACATTTTGTGCACTTTAGATAATAGAAAGACATATCTTGAATTGAAAAAAAAAAGGATTTATTTACCAATATATGCTTTTTATTTGTGATTATTTAAATATTGATAGCTTTAGTTTCGAAACATTTTACACTTTAATGAAGACACTTTTTATTTTAATAACATTTTATGCACTTCAATAAGTAAAAAAATAATAGAAAAAAAATGAAAATAATAAAAAGGTCAGGTGTTGATATTTAAAATAAAAAAGGCATATCCTGACCAGGAGCACATATGCTCTTTAGATGGCAGAGCGCCATCTAGTGGAACAGAAATCAACTAATCGTTGATTTAGCCTGTTCCCTGATATTTGGCCAACCCAATTTCTTGATAAATCAAGAAAAGCCATCCACGAACGCATTTCTCGCTGTTGGCGCTCGTCACTGCGACCAAAATGATTTATAATGTTTGTTTGTTTTTTTTTTTCAATTATTTTTTCACATGTTAAGTGTATTTACATAATTTTGGCCTTAAATGCCCATTTCTTTGTTTCTCAAGAAACCTCTGGGACCTAAAATCATTTTGGTCTGTTGGCGGGGGAGGAATTTTAGGTTTTGCAGCGGCCTCACCTCCATTCGAGGGCGCACCTCATAGTTTTACAATTGAGGAAATCGAGGAGACTGGCTGGCTCATCTAGTAGCGCTGCGACCAGAGGAACTTCATCGTTTAGGGAAAGGTGAGGGTCTGCGACAAAGTCTGGTGTTTTCCCTTTGAGTAGCGTCATTTTGTGTCCTGGTTGCGTCCAGAGTTCATCATTGTCCTGGCCCGATCTTGATACATTTCGTCTCTTATCTCATCAAACAACCTCCTCCCATGGCAATAGCGGTCAACGTGGCTGGGCCTCCACAGTGGAAGCAAATGGGCGTGCCTTCTGGGGTACTTCATTCATTAGTGCCTTGTACTCCGTCTCTCGAGCGTCTTACTTTTATCTTTAGTGCATAACAGGTGTTCTTTCTGTTGGGGCACGTTTTTGTAACCATACCCCAACAGAAGGCGTATGTATAATCAAATCAAATGGATACATGGCTTCCCTCCCACATAGACTTACAGACCACCTTTTGCCCAGAAACCTAGACAATTGATGACACCAGACTTCCATGCCGAAAGCTGATGCCTGGTGAAGAAGACACCAGTGACATCCAGAGACATCCGCGCTGGAAGCTGTTGTTCCATATGTACATATATTCCCCTCACCAAAAATTTAGGTAAAGGTGACCAGAAAAAAAATGGAGAAGGAAGATTTCTAAAAGACTAAGCCTTATAAATATCCTTCCCGAAAAAAGGAAGCATCACATTACAGTCCAGGTAAAAGGGGCCTGGGTCGATTTTTAGCCAAGACGGGGGGCGATATATATACCGTCCCGAGAAAAGGGAGGATCGTATTACAGCCCATATGGAGGAGGCCTGGGGTCTGAAATTTTACACTAGTGCCGTGGCTGTTTCTCTCTTTAGATTTTTTTTGTTTTGGTAATACTATATGTTCTATTTTGATGGGAGAGGCCTGGGGCGTCTATGAAATTGTATACTGGAGCCGTTGGCCATTTTGATTGGTGTTTCTTTCGGCGAATGAAAACGGAGAGAGACAAGAATAAAAGAGGGTTTCTTTGCCAAAAGGCAGATTCAATCTGAGTCGCTCAGTGAGAGGACAGTCTTCAGTCGGGAGACCAGACCTTTGCCGGCACTTTCGAGAAAAGGTAAGCCATTTGTCATTATGACTTAGCGCCCCCCCCTTTTTGTGTAGTAACCAACCTAGATTTCGCATGGGCCCTAAAGGGCTATAAAGTAACTTCAGGTCACCTCTATCTAAATTTTACTATGTAAATAGCATATCTCGTCAGTATAGACATGTTCCCAAATTTTAATTTATTTAAATAAATATCTAGAGAAATCTTGTTTCCCCTCATACATATTTCATTCCTTTTGCTTTATGGTACTACCCCCACACCTTAATTTCACAAATTGTACTAAATATAGAACTACTGACTCTGTTGGAATAGAGTTGTGTACTATATCTTTGCTGTGATATATTGACACAGCGACAGTTGCAAATTACGACTTTATTAGGGCTACTTTGAGGGTATCTATCTGTCAGGTTTTAGTAATGTTTGTACTTTTATGTGTTTCAGTGCGTTATTCCATCATATTTACCATTATACCATATTTTCTGATTCCTTGGGCTATTGTTACGCTGTTAGGAGGGTACGGCATGATGTAACAGATTTGTATGTTTGACTATTGTTTGTGTTATTTGGGCTATAAAAAAATGCCTTAATATGAATCTATTTACAGTTGATCTGTAGAAATTATAGAGATCTGTTGCTATAATTTTTCTCTATGAAATAGCTCCCAGCGTCTTCAGTGGGTTGCTAAACCTCCAGAAGGAGTCTTTATAAATTGTCCAATTTAATAACGATTTCATGGGTTGTCTGATGAAATTGTATACTAGTGTCGTGGCTGTTTCCATCTTTAGACCTTTGTTCTGACAATATTATATGCTCGATCCCTGCTTTAGCTCAACTCTTAATCAATTACAGAGTTCCCCCCCCCTTTTTTTATCCTGTTTGCACAAATTGCATTACATGTGATGATGTAAAGACATATGTCGATAGTGCATCATTGACAGCTGTGCTTCTATTATACAACATTAAGGTCTTGCTGCGGGTTATATACATGGGTTGTTGGCCTAAATTGCTATATATATATACTTAAGTAAGGAAACTTTAATAAGTCACATCGTGTATCCTCCCTTTTCATCTATCCAAACCGGGAACTCAACATTTCTATAGTTCTGTGGTGCTGACCTCGCCGCCGCGTCGTTGGGAAAATATTTATTCCAGACAGGGTAGCGAGGACTTTGTAGACTTTTCCTTCAGGATTTCTTGAGGATATTCTTAGTTCTTCCCATGGTAATTTTAGGAAATGCTAGACCTCTCCCCTAACAATATGTCTTATCAGAGACTATAAATCCGTCAAGTCACTGAGCGAAGTCACATTGGGCAAGCGCTCGAATTTTGTGGCTGTCACTGGTCGTTCTTGGAGCGATAAACTGATCCGTCGTCGTTGTTAAGTCCCTGGCAGAAGATACCTGTAAACTTCCTCTGCTACTCCCTTCATCAGATGTGATAGTCTCTCTTTTTCCCTGCAAAGGTTCCCAAATCTTGTATGTGTTGGGTCCTTTACAAGGTCCTATTTAAGGACATCCCTATTTCGAACCTGACCTAGCTCAGCAATAATAACATTTGTAATTGTATACCAACTTGGGCTAAAACTCAGATACACATGTAATAGGATATAGCGAACACAAAAGATCCATGTTTAATACATAATGTGCATTTTTGTTTTCAGGGTAAAATATCACAAACACATATTTAAAATAATAAATCAAGAGTTTTATTGTTATCTCAGTGGACCTTACAAATTTCATTTTATGGGCAATTCTACATGGACAAAAATTTTTGTTTAAGGATTTTAAGCAAGAATGAATATTTTACCTATTAAAAACATAGATATGCCTTTCTCAACATATAAAACATGCCACAATTTGCAAACATACCAAATAAAAAAAACATAATGGAACATGACCCTTTGTTCTACCTTAGTAGATTCTCTTACAAACTTTCGTTTGTAGGCAGTACTAAATGAACATAAAAAAACTATTTTCTTCATCAGACTCTAAGACCTCATACAAAGGACAAAATATGAATTTTTCTTACCTATTAAAATAAGCTAAAAATATGCCTCTTTGACATATTAAATATCCCCTAAATTAATAGAGAAGATGTTAACATACCTTTCTCCCAGGTCGACCTCTTTCGTACGCCTCCCGCTCAAAAACTGACCGTTAAGTTTCAAACAACGCCCCTCCAAGCTAATCGTCATCTTCCTACAGAGTAAAGAAAAAAAAAATAAATTAATATTCTTAGAATATAATTAGATAATAAAATATTATTATTATTTTTAAAAGAGAATATTTTGAAATAATAAATATAAATGCTTATCCTCTTTGAGAAATTTATAATAATTTCTTCTTCAAGAAATTTAAATAACTAGACACACCCATTTTATCTAGATATGTGTGTGATCGATTTTATTCATTTTAGAATAAAATAAATAATAAAGGTAAAATTATATTATCTTTCTTATCGAGAGATAATTTGGATTAGTAATAAAATTAAATAAAATCTAACATGTTTGCCCCTCTGAGAAATTTACATAATAATTTCTTCTTTAAGAAATTTTAAAATAGGAAATATGTCCAATCTATCTGGATGTGCCAGTAATTGGCTTTTATTCATTTTTAGAATAAAGAAAATGAATTTAGGGAATTTTTGAAATGGTAATATAACCCTTTGGGCGTTTTATATTGCACAAAAAGAAAAAGGTGATTGGGGTTAGTCAACATATGCACATATGTACATAGTTTGTATATCCTCCGCTGGACCTCTCTGCAATGGGCTTCGGGATCCTTGTGCAGGACCCGTGTCATCTCCAGCTGGGTGTCTCCCGGCTTCTGGTCTTAAAAGCATCGTTGAGATTCCTCGTTGGGGAATTCTCCATCTTTCTACAGCGGGTCTTGGAGTACACGCCCAGGGTTGCTTCCAGTTCTTCATTTTCCAATCCGCCTCGTTGTTGTCCTTCTGTGGAGGGTCGGCGGGTATCTTGGTCACGGTGCCACCAGTGTCACCTCCGATTGGGCGTCCTCCCCTGCTTTGATCTTTAGAGCACCGTCGGCCACCGTTGTGGGATCTCCATCTGGACACCAAACACTTCGGCAAGACACTGTGCATATATGATGTAAATGTTTACATCATTGCTGAGTCTATTTGGTGGAAAATCTGGCCCAACATATGTAATTCTTACCTCGTTATTTTCGAACCACTAGAGAGCAGTTCCATTAAGGTAGAAGTATGCGTTCTTGAGACAAAGGGTTTTGTCCCAATTATTGTGTTTTGCCACCCATTTATATCTTTTTAACCAATCCTGGGGGGTCTTCACCATCCTCCCCAGAGAAAACGGAAAGGCTTCTTGGCAGGTGTTGCACATAGTAGTTGCTTACTTGGGTAGCTGCTTCAGTCTTTATATTCATGGCGATTTCTTCTTTTTCAACTGTATCAATTTCATTTTCAATTTCAGGAAACAAGCTGTGAGAAGGTTCTAAGCCACAGAGTCTCAAACTTTTCCTTTGAGCGTGAGTACCCAGCTTCTCCACCAGTTATAGAGTAAGAAATGATAGGTGACTCAAAGTCTCTGAGAACAAAAGCTTTATTGTATCTCCAAAGGAATGCCAGAGATGACTCAAATCATATAAAAAGAACAATGATTCCAATTAGTCTATTCTTTTATAATGGCAATTTATTGAAAAGTAATGACTGAATTTTCTTCTATACTTTGCTTGTGGTACATACCTCTTGAGTGTCCAGAAGTAGTCAGCAAGCATACGGGACTCCATTTACCCCTGTACAGCTTCTCCATGCTTGATGTAAATTAATGAAACCTCTCACCATGCCCATCGCTAATTGCACCAAGATTGTCTGGAGAAATCTAGATTTGAATGCAGGAAGTGGATCTTGAGAGACATGTTACATCCCAGTGTTTTGTAGGAAAGTAAGAGTTCATTAATTAAGTTACTGTAGTTTTCGGCCTCAACATTTCTTAAAATGTTCTTATAAACGTTTCTAAAATAATTTATGCTCCTGTTACAACTTCAAAGTCCCATCCTGCAACAATTCTCGAATCTGAGTTCCAACGAAAAACTTTTAATTTTCGCATCACTTGTGCTAGAAAATTTTTGCTTCAAATAGGTAAATCCAGCGGCGATTCTGATTCATTGCCTTGACAGAGTATTAATTAATTAATCCCAGTTTAATATATAATGCGGCACTTTAGATGTGAAGCTGTGTGTAGTACTCGCATATATAAAGTTTTTATTTATATGAGTACTATTTATTGTTGGCAAGAAAAAAATTGTGACTCTTTAAAAACTTAGATATTTTGTAAATTGTAATTTTTGACTCTCCCTACTCAAAAGGTTGCCGATCCCTGCTCTATACCTTTGGAACTGCAAAAGGCATAATACCTTTACCTTTACTATCCATCCTGAAAGTAACTTAAACTAAGATATCCTTAACAATTTCAAACTGACCAATTAAAAAATGATTACTGATAGGTGTATTTGTACTCAAATAAAGGTTCTGTTTTGTTCAGAGAGAGAGAGAGGAGGAGGATTGTAAAATAAAATTCACTAAATGAAGTCCATTAGATCAAATTTTGTTAGCTTTTCTTTGAGACACGACACTAAAAACACAAGGAAATAAGACCAAATACAAATAGATTATTTTTTATTTTTTTTTATTATCATTTACAAAGCACGCGATATCCGTCTTGGATATTTGCATGCATACACAAGTTTGGGAGCTTTTATAGTAATTATTAATATGATTTTAGTTATTATAATAGAAATTATTAACGTATTTGTCAGTTAGTCAACGATTTAATTACCCTATAATGAATATTAGTGAACATCACAGTTGAGAACAGAAATTTAGAGCTATTTACAGCGTATAACTATTTGCCATTTATTACAGCCCAGGCTATCTATTACTAAAAAACATTCTACAAAATCTATTAAAATTTATATACATATATCTGTTATTAACTATTTGATTTAGAAATTTATATTTATTTGATTTTTGACTCTCAAGTCCTCTACAAGTCGACAGTCCGTTAGAATATGTACAGGATTTTCTTCTTCTGCGCCACATGAGCATTTAGGCGAATCCGTCTTTCTGATCTTGTACAAATATGATCTAAAGTTACCGTGTCCAGTAAAAAATTGAACGTTGTAAAAATTTGGCTTGACATATTTGGGTATTTGGGAATCAGTAAAGAAGGACTTGAAAATTGTGTTAGTCTTCTCATAGTATTTCTGCAATTTTTCCCTTATATAATTAGAAATTATATTCCTACTTGAAGAGTCAAATCGATTGTAATTTATTTCGGTTTTCAGCATGTTAGATTCAATGTATTCAGTAAGTTTGGGGACTTGTGCAAGTATGTGTGTACAATCCGATGATGTTGTACTGTAGGCTTGTATACAATGTTTTAAAATATTATATTGAAGAGAATTTAGTTTGTCCTTAGACTTTTTGTTTATGAATGGATACCATATTGGATAACCGTATGTAATTGTACTTCGATATAATGTCTTATACAGTATCAGTCTTCGTCTAAAGTCTAGACCCCATGCTTTCTTTGTCAGGCCAAATAGGTATCCACTAGCTCTAGTTACTTTTATGATCGTTTCATTAACGTGAGGCGTAAAGTCCAGTTTGCTTCTGACTCGGTGATTTTTAATAGTCACTCCTAGGATCTTAAGTTCTTCAACCGGTTTAATTAACTTGCTACCTGAGACTATTATATCGCTATTGCATTTATATAAATATAATATTTTTGTTTTTTCATCTGACAATTTTAATTTACGACTTTCACACCACTCATTGATTTTTCTTAATACGTTATCTATTGTCTTTCTTAGTTGTTCAGGAGTTTTATTCCAACATATTAACGTAATATCATCTGCATATCCTATTGTTTCACAGTTTATCATCCAGATTATTATTCAGTATCTCATTAATAAGAATATTCCATAATGTGGGAGACAGTGGTCCTCCCTGTGGACATCCTTTACTTAGTTTCTTATTAATTTCAGTTGAGGAATATCTAAATCTTATTCTTCTATTATCAAAGTATGATTGTAGAAGTTTTATCATTGAAGCCTGCACACCATCCTCATCAAGTCTTTTCATCAAGGCCGGCCACCATGCATTTTCAAACGCTGCACTAATATCCACTGCAATTATTGCTGCATATTCTCTTGTTTTATGTTCTAACGCAATTTTTATTATTTCAGTTAGTGCAGTAATAGTAGATTTCGATCTTCTAAAGCCATGTTGTCGATCACTTAGTAAATTAAAATCATCATAATATTTTATTATTCTATTATTAATTATTTTTTCAAATATTTTAGAAATGTTGGAATTAAGACATAAAGGTCTATAATTTTTGTAGTTATTAAAATCTGTTTTTCCAGGTTTAGGAATAATTATTGCCTCTGCTCTTTTCCATTCAGCAGGATAGTATTGTATGTCTAAACATTTTTGAAATAGGTTCACCAATATAGGAGCAATAAATTGTTTAGTGTGCCTTATCATGTTGTTAGAGATGTTGTCTATTCCGGGAGATTTCTTTGGATTTAATTTGTCAATTAAGTCGTTAACTTCAGTAATCATAACCATCGGTTTTTCTTTATTGAGTAATTTTAAATTATAATTTCTTATACTTTTATGGGTGTTTGTATCTTCTTCACATTTATCATCTGGAAATAAGTTGTTTAATAATTCCTCACCCTTCTGCAAACATTCCGTGTCAGTATTACCCTCCAAAATTTGCATATTTCTCTTCCGATTAGATCCACTTTTGATGTTTTTGTACACCTTATATAAGTTTCCATAAGGGTTGTTCGACTTGTTTTCCTCCAGAAAAATTCTCCAGGATGCTTTCCTAGCTTTTTCTATTTCCCGTAAATACTTATTTCGTATGCTTTTATAGTATTGTTTAATATGATTAGGGCAATTTTTGTTTCTATAGTAACAGTTTCTAAGATAATGACAGTGATCCTTTAGAAGCTGTAAATTCGTATTCCACCACTTATTACCAACATTATTTTTTGTTGTCATATTATTATTTACTTTAAGTGAATTATATGCTGCCTCAATCAGTATGTTCGTAAGTTCTTTTATCGTTTGATCGATCATTTCTGGTGTATCCACTATATCTAATAAGTTTTCAATTTTTTCTCGTTCAGTTCTGTTAATTCTCTGACTAAAACTTAACCAGTTCGCATTTTTCTCATTAAATTTCCAAGTGGAATAATATTTTTCTGAACTAAATTGTTCGTTTGTATGTAGTTCAATAGATATAGCTACATGATCTGAAATTTGCGATATCTGCTGTGTCTTCCAATTTCTGATCGCCGCAATTGCCTGTTTATTCGTTAGTGTGAGATCAATCACACTTGCATCACGACACGTGAAAGTTTTATTATTATGGATGATTAAGTTTATTTCATCTATGATAGGGATCAGTCTGTGTCCATTATAATTTTTCCTGATGTCATACCATAACGGAGCTCTGGCATTGAAATCGCCGCAGATTATCACCGGTATATGTAAGTTTGTGTTAATTAACCTCCTCATAAACTCCTCGTGCTCATTTTTCATTGAATTCGGATGTATATAAATGTTCGAAAGATATATTTTCTTACTTTTTGTTTGTATGGTTATAGTTGTAGCGAATGAGTTAGTGAATTCTGTACTTAATTGAATTTTTAGGCTGCTATTTCTTACAATTATTGCCGTATTTATATTGGGACTGTTCATCAATTGATATTTTGTACAAGGTCCTGGAAATATTACTTCCTCTTTGATTATATAAGGTTCTTGTATCATTACTATATCTGCATTTCTAATTTCATCAGATGCACAAAGCTCATTTATGCAATTTTTGCTTTTTCTGGTATTTTGTTGAATAATTTTAATATACATTAAGAACTCAATAAATTTCTGAAAATTTAGTTTACACTATCTTCAGAGCCTGTTGTGTGATCTGTTCTCTGAATCATCAGGCTGATTTGTTTATTGTAAATTGGGCAGTCCTTAGAATTTGGTTTGTGATCAAGATTGTTATTTTTAAAGTATGGGTGTTTGACGCAGTTGCAACACTTTATTATATTAGAACATTGATGTTGACCCTCTGTGCCGCAGTTCACGCATTTTTTCAAGTTTGGGCAGTCGTTTTTCTTGTGGCTAGGGTTGAATATGAAACAGTTCTGACATTGGTTCACCAGGACTTTGTCTCGAACTTCACATCTTTGTACATCAGTATAAATTTTGTTGGCTTTCATTATAGCTTGGTAGGCCCGAGGCGAAACCCTCAGCACCACGTCATGATCAGGTTTATTGGACTTAATTGGGAAAAGTACCTTTAGTTCGTTTTTAAGGTTAGTAAGTTCTGGGTTCATCTCACAAATTGTGTTTGTAAGGACTGATATGTCTGTTGCTTTATTTACATTCTTTATAACAATAGTTGGATCTCTTTGCTTTGGCTTATAAATTTTACATGTTTGGTTCAATTCGTCTATTTTCTTAAAACTCTCAATCAGTTGATCTATGTCTTGTTCGTTGGGTGATTTTAATATTGTACCTTTTCGTGTGTTTATCAATTTTGAGATTTTGGCAGTATTTCCTTTTTGGCGAAATTGCTTTATTGTTTCATTCACCTTAAATACAAATAGATAGTGTATGATGTTTCAGCAACAGCGTTGTTAACATCAGACAAAAATTAGAACAAAAGTATTTGTCTGATGATGGTAAAGCGTTGTTACCGAAACGTCACACACTATTTATTTATTTGGTCTTATTACCTTGTGTTTATTTTGTTCAGAGAGAGATTGAGATCTAAACTGATTTATTACAATTTTCATATAAGATTATTTAAGATTAAATACATAAAATAAATAAATAAGATTAATAATGATAGATATATGAATAAATATATAAAACTGTTAGATCTGTTCTTAGCGTTCCATTTAGGAACATCCCTATTCTAATCCTGTCTAGCTCAGTGGGCAAAATTTTTTCTTTTTATTCAAGTAAATATACACAGAAAATGTAACACACGCCAAGAGCTTACAAGTGATTTATGGTTGATTATGGAAGGAATAATACCAACACGCCTTGTTAAATATTGGTACATCAAAGTTTATTTACCATTATGAAATATTACACAAAAGCATTTTTAATCGTGGATAGCATGAGAAGGCTTAAAAAGGTATTGAACATTAAATTTTATTCATTTCTATAGAAAATTACACAAGAAAATTCTTTATTTGTAGACAGCAAAATTTGACTGACAGTCTATAATTTGATAATTCTATCAAGTTACCGCATCTAGATAAAATGATCAATCAATAATAATTAATACTTTTAAGAAAACATAAGGTTGAAACTTCAATTCATCATATATCTTAAATAGTCGAGTCTATCAAAATTTGATATCTGCCATGGTTTTTACCATGGTTTCTATATGGACCTCTTTATGTCTATATATTTAAGAAACTTAAGATGTGAAAGACTTACCAAGCGTCTTCATTACATGCCCTCCTAAAGCTTGCCTCGGCAACCCTTATCGCTCGGGGCGTCCTCCCCGATAAAAGAACTCGATCCCGTCTCGTTGAAGGTTTGATCAAGACTGGTCTGTTTTTTTTAACAGCGCCCTCAATGTAAATATTTTCTTACAGAGTAATAAAACCTATACATAAAAATTCTCGGAATATTAAAAAGAAAATAATAATATTATTATTTTTAAAAGAGAAAATTATGGAATAAAAAATAATAATATTTTTTTTAAAGAGAAATTATGAAATAACAAATATACATGCTCATCCTATGAGAAATCATTTTAGAATGAAAAAAAATATTAAAGAAAATATAAATTATCTTTCATATCGAGAGATAATTTAGATTAGTAATGAAATTAAATAAATTCTATCATGCTTGCCCCTCTGAGAAATTTACATAATAATTTCTTCTTTAAGAAATTCTAAAAAAATACTAAATATGCCCAATCTATCTGAATGTGATATCATAAGTTATATACAAAAATAAAAAAAGGTGAAGAGATGGGCTGGTTTAACAAAGAAGGATGCTCGAAGTCCTTTTCTTTCTTGTCGAGGCAGCTTCTCCATTGTCCACCAGCTTTCCATTGATACTGTGGGTGAACTTTAAAGGCATAGGTGTCATCTCCAACTGAATGCCTTCCCGGTTCCTGGTCTTCCTCTGGTTCTGTCTGCATCGGGCTTCTGGCTACTTAAACAGGGCCGATGTCATCTTCCTACAGCAGATCTTGGGATACACGTCCAGGGCTGTGTCCTCCCCTGCCTTGACCTTTAAAGCACCGTCGACCATTGTTGTGGGACTTCCACCTGGACAGCAAACATTCCGGCAAGACACTGTGTATATATATATATATGATGTAAACGTTTACATCATTGTTGGGTCTTATTTTGTGGAAAATCTGGCCCAACAAAACAAATATATAAAACAAGAGAGAGAGAGGGAGAGTTAGTTAGAAGGAGACTTTTACCCTCTCCTTTCTGCTAAAAAAATAAAAATAAAAAAGAGAGAGAGAGTGTGTGTGTAAAATTCCAATTAGCTTGACCTTACTTGAGCACTTTTAAAGCCTACTACGTTTCTATATAACCTAATGACTAAATAAGTATTTTAGGCCAATGATATTGATTTAAGCAGAGAAGTCGCTTAATTTGTCAGCTGTTTCCATGTTAATCAAATAGGTCAAGTGTTTTTGAGCGTCAGAGGTTTCATTAAGAAATATGAGACCAGAGTCAAGAGCTGAGATGGTCGATGGGCAGACTATGTCGTCGTAGTTAAGCATAAAAGCATAAACGGACTTGGATTTGACTTGCAGCCATTCTCTTCTAACCTGGAGTCCTAACATTGAAGTGGCACTTCAGAGGAATCTTCTGGAGGCTGAGTTTGTACCATACATTCGTTTTTATGTTGATAAAAATTTGTCATGACTCTTTGGAGACTCCAGATCAAAAATAAAATTGAGAGAAAAGCCAGTTGAATTCAATATTATTTAGGAAACAAAAAAATATTTGTAGATAACCAAGGCACCAATTCTGGAGAGAGCAATTCCTGCCTATGCAATTTTGGGATTATCAAGCTTGTTGAATGACCAATCTGAGTATATAAACAGTACTTCAATATATTATTGTTGACATTGATAGTTCAAATAAACCGATTTTCTTCAGAAATTTTAAATATTTGATTCTTCTTCTGGGGCACTATATTAAAACCCTCATACTAGACAATATCTTGATGATCCATCTTTATGCCGTGTTAGTTGAGAATGGTGGTTGTCAAGCATTGATTGTTGTTGAAATATATACAGCTCTAACGTGAAATAATCTTTTAGGAATCAATGGAAAGTGCTTTTGTCTAATACTCATCCTCCTCATCAAGTCATGTGACGTTTCCAATCTAAAGGTTGGCAGTCATGGAGTTCGATCCTTGACCTTCTTCTTTAGTTGCATGTCGATCACTCTAGTGCTTTGTGTTAATTTATACCTAACTGACCTTGTCTTTATTGTTTGCGGAAGAGCATTGCTCGATGCACATATTTGAATGTAGTTCTGCTGTCCTATAAGCTTATGTCCATAGTGTTCTTGAAAACTATTTCTGAGATTCCACCCTTCAGTGCTGCGTATATAATCAGAATCATCCAATACAGTATTAGAGCTCTGAGAAGCGGTCTGGTGGATTAAATTGGCGAAACCTCTGGGAGGGTTCACCACTGATGAGCCAAGCCCTCCCAATATATTTTTTTCATCGCAGTAAGGGCAGTAGAAGTTTGTATTGTGTATAAAAGAAACATTCGTGCTTTTAAATCCTTTCATTTCATATATATTTATATATATATTAAATATGTTTATATTTTTATTGTATTGTATATTTATATATTATCATTCTCTCAACCTAAAGCTATGCCTGTGGAAGGATTATAAAGATCCGAAAGCTTGCACTTTGCATGAATAAAGAAACACATTGCTACTGTTTATATTTTTTATTTTAAACTTTACATCAATTTTCTCTTTTAATGGAACCATTCATTGTATATAAACCCCTCCAAACATTATTATAAATATAATGACCGGGTTACTCTTTTTGAGTGGCACCTAATAAAATTAAAAATAATTTTAAAATAAAATAAAGAAAAGGTCAGGTGTTGAGATTTAAAAAAAGGCATATTCTGACCGCTCTCTCTCTCTCACACACATGAGTTTTATAGAGGGCAGAGCGCCATCTGGTGGCACAGATATGAACTAAACATCGATTCAACCTGTTCCCTGATATTTGGACAACCCATTTTCTTGATAAATCAAGAATGATAGCGCTCTGCCATCTAAAAAAGCTCATATGAGCGGTCAATATATGTTTATTTTGTTTTTAATATCACCACCTGACCTTTTTATATTTTTAAAATTTATTTTTCACATGTTCAGCGCATTCACGCAAGTTTGATATTAAATACACATTTCTTGATTCCTCAAGAAGCCTCTGGGACCAAAATATTTTTGGTTGTAGAGGTATAGTCTGCACCACACTGATGAGGACCAACAGCCCGAAACGCATTCGTGGTTGGCTTTTCTTGATGAATCAAGAAAATAGGTAGGCCAAATATCAGGGAACAGGTTAAATTAATGTTTAGTTTATTTCTGTTCCACTAGATGGCGCTAGGCCATCTAAAAAGCTCATGTAAGCGGTCAGGATATGCCTATTTTGTTTTAACCTTTTTATTATGAACTGTAAATAGAGTCAAATAGATCGCAAAAGCTTTCGACAAAGTCTGACACGAGGCCCTCCATTGCAAAATGCAAAAAACACCTTTTGAAGATATAAAATTGAAACCAAACTTCCTATGGAAAAATTCAAATTAAGGGTCAAAAGCTAGGAATATCTTAGCTGTGGTTCCTCAAAATTCAATAACCAGGTCAATCTTATTTGACATACAAGATTTAATCAAAAAGTCACAGAACTTTTCAAAAATAAAAAAAAATGTCAAAATCAAATATTGAAAAAAGAGTTATTTTAGAATAAAGCCTAAACAACATTAAAAAAAAATGGCAACACTGTTAATAGCGCATGCGTAAATCTCATTGTATTTTTTATTATTATTTTTTTTTTATTTAATGTTACAAAAGCACGAAGTCCAAAGGACTATTGTGCTGTGCTAGTATTATTTATATATATATGATTAATTATTTACACGATGGATTAGTATTGTTTTGTAAATTATTGTACAAATAGTTCTAAACTTAACAAAGTTCTCATAAGATAGAGTATATACACAAAGAGAATTTGGTAATGTTTCAAAGTATCTACATACAATTTGATTAGTCAGAGGGCAAGATAAAAGAAGATGCTCTGGTGATTCAACATCTAAGCGGCATTCACATGTTGGATCATTGATAGCATTCAGTTTGAATAGGAAACTTAAGAAGGGTCCTTTGCCAGTTAAGAATAATGTAGTGAATTTATCAGAGGAAATGAAATTTGGGACAGCAATTGGAAAGAATTTCTTGAACAGTTCATTAGATTGAGAAAGATAAAACTTAAATTTTAGATCCAGATATAGTTTGTTTAATTCTTTTTGAAGGGGTTTTTTGAGTGTTCGATCTGTGAGAGAATTTGTCATATTATACTTTGTTTGTAATAATTCAAGATAATCGGACAGTAAAGGGGTTTTCGCTAGTATATGTGTGATGTAAGAAGATGAAGTCCTATAAGCATGAATGCATCTAATAAGAATTTGATATTGTATAGAATTCAACTTGGATCTTTTTGCTGCAGTGATAAAAGGAAACCAAATATTTGATGCATAGCTTATTGTAGAGCGTATCATAGCTTTATATAAGATCAATCTACGTCGAGTATCAATGCCCCAAGTACGTGCACATAATGAGAATAATATATTCTTAAGTTTCGTAGCTTTCATAATTATATTGTCAACATGTGTTCCAAAATTAATCTTATTCCTTTGTCTATGATTTTTAAAAATAACTCCCAAAATTTTAACAGTTTCTGATGGTTGAATTATTTTTCCATCAAAATTAATGGGCAATTTTTCATAGTTATGTAGATAGAGTATACCTGTTTTGTTTGGACTTAGTGAAAGTTTTACCTTTTCACACCATGCTTTGATTTTTATTAAACATTTGGTAATATTATACTGAAGATCATAGATGTTTGAACTCCATACCACAAATGTCACATCGTCCGCGAAAGCAATCACTCTAGCAAAACTTTCGTTAAAAGATAAGTTGAAATCATTAAGTAATATATTCCAAAGAATAGGAGAAATAATACCACCCTGGGGACATCCCTTATTTATCTTTTTTATACACTTTACATTAGTATATTTAAACTCTACACTCCGGTCTTCAAAGTAAGAATTAATTATTTTTATAAGTACCGCTGGAAAATTTGCCTTGTCCAATTGTTGGAGAATTGCCGGATGCCATGCGTTGTCGAAAGCTCCGCTGATGTCCACTGTTACTATTGCCGTATTTTCTGTTTCTCTTTTCAAAAGACTTAATTTAGTTATTTCTTGTAAAGCAGAGATTGTTGATTTTTCTTGTGTAAATCCATGTTGAGCAGGATGCATAACATTATTACTATTAATATGATTTAAAAGTTCAATATGAATTAGACTTTCAAAAATTTTACCTAAATTAGAAGACAAGCTTATAGGGCGGTAGGCTTTCGGATCTTTATAATTTTCTTTATTAGGTTTTTTTATAATCATTACTGCTGACTTTCTCCAGGCCTCCGGATAATAATTAAGTCCCATACAAGCATTGAACAATTTTGTTAACACAGGAGATATATGATGAACTGCCGTTTTGATCATCTGATTGCTTATATGATCTATTCCTGGAGCCTTGCCATTTTTAAGTTTTTTAATTATTGAACAGATTTGAATATTATCAAAATAAATGATTTTATCATTAGAAAAAGTATAACTCTTGTCTCTGATTAATTTATGATAGTTTGTGTCAGAAGATTGACAGTCATTCGGAAATAGAGAAGATAAAAGATTTTTCATTTCTGATTCGAGCACATCTTGAGATACATCTAGAATTGGTAAATCAAAAGACCTAGGAGAAATTTTTTGTTTAAAAGTTTTGTAAGTATTACCAAAAGGAGATGTATTTTCAACTTCCTCCAGGAATACCCTCCAGCTTACATTTCTTGTTTTTTCAATAATATTCATATACTTATTTCGTATTTCCTTATACATTTTTTCATCAACTAGCTGTCTATTAGACCGTTTACCCCGATAATATAGATTTCGAACATATTTAAAATGATTTTTAAAAAGTTCCAGTTCATCCGTCCACCAATTAAATGGATTATTATTTAAATATTTTGGTTTTAATCGTAGAGATGCATATGCAGCTTCAATTAATATGTCAGTTATGTGAGAAACTACACAGTTTATATCGTTTATATTTACTATTTTACCTAATTTCATCATTGCCTCATTTATCCTAGACACATTGATTGCCTGCTCATATTTTTGCCAATTGGCTCTTGTAGGAAGATAAGGTTTCTTTGTTTATCGCTCGCGTAGAATTTTGAACAAAGAGCTAACAAAAGATTTTGTTTTAAATTAAATAAATCCTTTGATCTGAGACAATAAAATTGTTAAAGGCAGGGTATGGATATGAAACAATTTTCAAAATGTCAAGTACATTTCTGAAACAGTAGATTTAAAGTTGACTGTCAGAGTATCAAGAATGATCCAAGGTCATGGTGTCTTTCAACTTCGATGTCGGAGAACAACGTCCAGCAGGTTAGTGATTTAATTATGCTGATAGAAAAAATAACTTTTGAAACGATAGCGGAAATAGTTGGAATTTCATATGGTAGCTGACAAAGCATTGTTCATGAACATTTAAATATGAAAAAAAAAAACTTTGTGCTTACTTTGTTCCGATCTCGTACAACAAAAACAGAACAAATTATAAATTTGTAGTGATTTATTTGAAAGTTAAAGAGATTTAAAAAATAATAATAAATGGAGATTGAAAATTGATGCCATATTTTTTATTCACAAACAAAGAAACAATCACTTGGATGGAACACTGAGTTCTCCTCGGAAGTAAAAAAGTTTTCGTCTTGAATAATAAAGGAAAACGTGATATTTTTTTAATACCAAGGGGTTGTATATTAGGGGTTTATTCCAGAGGGAACTTCTATCAATAAAAGCACATACGAATAAATACTTGTGCGCCTTAGATATACAATACTGCACCAGCTCTTCCAGTCAGAACAATGGAAGTGGCTTCATGACAACGCCCTTTGGTTATGGATTATACTGGTTGTTGAGATTACGCGAGGTCAAGATTGAAGAACCTTCTCCCAACAAGTAAGACCTCTACCTGAAGTCTTGATATTAGTTTGGACTGCCTTGGGTGATCAAGCCAGGAAGGAAAATAACAGAAACCAGCGGCTACACGCGCAGAAGATCTCGCTCTCCTCAGAAACTCTCTAAGAAAAACTCTAAGAAACTCTTCTACTTAGAAACTCCTTATTTTGACAACACGGCTTAGTTATATACATTCAAGGAATTTACATAATAAGAATTTATACATTCAATTAGAAAATCTACATGTCCAGTCAAACATTCAAAATATATATTTACATAATAATAATTAATTTAAAAGAAATTTACATTCCAGGTTATACACTCAAAAAAGGATATTTACATATTGTATGTTACGACTTTTAACATACCCCCACCTTTCTTTTTTGTAAAAAGAAAAAATCCGGCATACTGCGGCACCCTCTCCATACACACTACCGGAGGTTGCCTCTTAAGCGTCCATCTTCTTCCTCCAAAGAAATCGGAGGTAGTCCCAATCATTTTCCTTGATGGCCATCACCTGGAAATATCTCCCCATGTCGGCCAAAACTCCGTACTTATTTTTCCGAAGTTTTATCCCTATTTCCGGGATTCTCCTCAGTAGAATGGGTCTCCTCTTCAAATACCGTCTTAAGGCGAGTGCGCCGTGTTCTCGACAGGAAGCGTCGCCAAATACTGGCCGCATAGGCGTAGCCCTGGACCCATTCCTAAACAAAAGGTGACGAGGCCAATAGTATCCTTCCACCTTTGATTCAGTACCTTGTTCTGCATCTAGGTTTTCTTCCACCTTTAAATCAGTACCCTGTTCTGCATCTAGCTTTTCTTCCACTTTTGGATCAGTACCCTGTTCTGCATCTAGCTTTTCCCCCACCGTCGAATCAGTACCTTGTTCTGCATCTATATTTTTCGCTTCATTTCCATCATGATCTGTTCCCTTGTTGTATTTATCGTCCTTACTCTTAGCAAAATCAGATTTATTTATGGTTTTCAAATCTTGGGATTCTGTTTCTTTATAATTATCCTTTATTTTAAATTCCGCATCTCTCGTTGGTCCTACTTTCACCAATTTCCTCGATGCTGGAACTCTGACAACTCCTTCCTCATTTTCCTCATTATCATCAATCGATTCAGTTTCATCTGAAATCTTTACTTGGTCAGCGCCTTCAGCTACCGCTCTAGAATTGTTTACCGGTTCATAACCTTTAATTGCCGTCTCAGAATCCTTCACTCCATCGCCCTTAGGCTTCGCTTCAGAATCTTCCCTATCCTTTAAATTTGCATCTTCATATTTTTCATTGGCATTATTTCTACCAAATTGCCCCCACCTTGAGAGCCAATCCCCTGGGTTGCCCTTAAGTTTTTGTAGATCTCCCCTATTCTTTATCTTAGATTCCGTATCTCCAGTTGGTCTTGCTTCAGAATCATTTACTCCGTCGCCCTTAGGCTCATCTTCAAAATCCTTTACTCCGTCGCCCTTAGGCTCATCTTCAGAATCCTTTACTTCGTCCTTAGGATTCGCTTCAGATTCCTTTACTCCGTCGCCCTTAGGCTCATCTTCAAAATCCTTTTTTCCGTCGCCTTCATCTCCTGCTTTTTGACCTTCAGATTCTTTTACTTGATCTCCTTTATCTCCGTCTTTAGAATTCACTTCAGATTCCTCTACGCCTTCGCCCTTAGGCTTCGCTTCAGAATCATTTACTCCGTCGCCCTTAAGATTCGCTTTATCAGGTTTTGCTTTCGCTTCATTTGCTTTGTTTTTAGCCTCAGCTTCCCTCACACCTACATAGCTATCAACTGCAGTTTCAGAATCCTTCACTTTATTGCATTTAACTGCCACATTCAATTCCTTTTCTTTAATAGCACTCATAGCACCCTTTTTGCCCTCATATTCAATATCTATTATAGAGGGAGCTGAACAAGCTTCCTTTAGCATTCTAGCTTTAGCTTGAGCAGGCTTCACCTCCGTAGCTCTAGCAGGTTTTACAGAATCCTCTTTTTCCACGCCTTCAATTTCATTTTTCATGGACTCTTCCGGGCTTTTCGATAGAGACGTAGAAGTAGTCTGAAGTTTGATAACTTTCTGATTATTGGTTTCTGAATTCGGAGAGGCACTAGACGCCCCTGGTGGAATTTGAGAAGTCTTGGCCTGAGCATCCCTATCCTGCTCACGCATTTCGCGAATTCTGGCCTTTAAATAATATCTCTCCATGATGTAGACTTCACACTCCTCAAATTCTTTATCAATTTCATCGTCAGTCGCCTCAGCTTTGGCTAATAAAATTTCCTGGTATTGTTCGTTCAATACCACCAGATCCAAATAGAGAGCTTCCAATCTATCAAATTTGGCATATATGCCACTTTTGTCAATAAGAGGACTCCTTAACTCTGTATTCATATCATTTACCACTTTGGTAAAAACGCCTCTTATCGCCTCTCTACGCCTTCTGCTAACATCCTCCATCTCTCCTTGTAGTTATCCTTTCGCCTTGTAGGTATCCTTTTTACCTTGTAGGTAGCCTTTCACCTTGTAGGGATCCTCAACTTCTTTGCCTTTGAGCTTCTTTAAACCTTGAGCTTCACTGAGCTCTTTTTAACCTTTAACAAAGGGCCTTTTGAGCTCCTTTAAACCTTGAGCTTCACTGAGCTCTTTTTCAACCTTTAACAAAGGGCCTCTTGAGCTCCTTTCAACCTTGAGCTTCACTGAGCCCTTTTTAACCTTTAACAAAGGGCTTCTCGAGCTCCTTTAAACCTTGAGCTTCACTGAGCTCTTTTTAACCTTTAACAAAGGGCTTCTTTTGAGCTCCTTTAAACCTTGAGCTTCACTGAGCTCCTTTTCAACCTTTAACAAAGGGCTTCTCGAGCTCCTTTAAACCTTGAGCTTCACTGAGCTCCTTTAAACATTTAACAAAAGGGCTTCTCGAGCTCCTTTAAACCTTGAGCTTCACTGAGCTCTTTTTAACCTTTAACAAAGGGCTTCTTTTGAGCTCCTTTAAACCTTGAGCTTCACTGAGCTCCTTTTCAACCTTTAACAAAGGGCTTCTCGAGCTCCTTTAAACCTTGAGCTTCACTGAGCTCTTTTTAACCTTTAACAAAGGGCTTCTCGAGCTCCTTTAAACCTTTAACAAAAGGGCTTCTCGAGCTCCTTTAAACCTTGAGCTTCACTGAGCTCTTTTTAACCTTTAACAAAGGGCTTCTTTTGAGCTCCTTTAAACCCTGAGCTTCACTGAGCTCTTTTTAAACCTTTAACAAAGGGCCTCTTGAGCTCCTTTCAACCTTGAGCTTCACTGAGCTCTTTTTAACCTTTAACAAATGGCTTCTCGAGCTCCTTTAAACCTTTAACAAAGGGCTTCTCGAGCTCCTTTAAACCTTGAGCTTCACTGAGCTCTTTTTAACCTTTAACAAAGGGCCTCTCGAGCTCCTTTTCTCTTGAGCTTCTTGAGCTTCTGGTCCCCCGAGCTTCCTGAGCTTCTTTAGCTTCTTGTACTCTGAGCCTCTTTAGCTTCTTGTACCCTGAGCCTCCTTAGCTTCTTGTACCTTGAGCTTCTCTAGCTTCTTGTACCCTGAGCTTCCCTAGCTTCCTGTACCTTGGGCTTCCTTAGCTTTCTTGTACCTTGAGCTTCCTTAGCTTCCTTGTACCCTTGAGCCTCCTTAGCTTTCTTGTACCTTGAGCTTCCTTAGCTTTCTTGTACCTTGAGCTTCCCTAGCTTTCTTGTACCTTGAGCTTCCTTAGCTTTCTTGTACCTTAAGCTTCCTTTGAGCTGCTGTTGCTCGGGAGACAGCGCCTACAGGTCTTCCCGCCTTCTGTTCCTCGGGAGACAGCGCCTACAGGTCTTCCCGCCTTCTGTTCCTCGGGAGACAGCGCCTACAGGTCTCCCCGCCTTCTCTACTTGACTAGCCCACGCAGCCCACCCGGGGACGCCATTAAATGTTGAGATTACGCGAGGTCAAGATTGAAGAACCTTCTCCCAACAAGTAAGACCTCTACCTGAAGTCTTGATATTAGTTTGGACTGCCTTGGGTGATCAAGCCAGGAAGGAAAATAACAGAAACCAGCGGCTACACGCGCAGAAGATCTCGCTCTCCTCAGAAACTCTCTAAGAAAAACTCTAAGAAACTCTTCTACTTAGAAACTCCTTATTTTGACAACACGGCTTAGTTATATACATTCAAGGAATTTACATAATAAGAATTTATACATTCAATTAGAAAATCTACATGTCCAGTCAAACATTCAAAATATATATTTACATAATAATAATTAATTTAAAAGAAATTTACATTCCAGGTTATACACTCAAAAAAGGATATTTACATATTGTATGTTACGACTTTTAACACTGGTTAACACAAATTTTGCATAAGAAACATTAATAATGTTTCAAATATAAATTTTCGTAATACAATATACAATTTTTCCGTTCATCATTACTCTTCACAATTCACCCTTTCATACTTCATCCCTAAGGTTAGAAATAATCGCTATTTCTCCTTAAAATAAATTTCGATTTTTCGTTCAAAAGAAACACATGCGGGGATAATTTTCAAATAAATTATCATACTGAATTTCAAAAAAATGAAATAAGAATTTTCTATCACCCATGGTTTATATCCTGACAACATTTTTAAATTATCGATTTTTGTAAAGAAAATATTGCAATTTTGTGACGTTAGTACTTTTTGCATAAACATCATTCCATTATGAGAATTTGAAACTATTATAGACGTGTATGATTCTTTTAAAAATTAAACAATTTTATACTGCCTTTACTGCAAAGAAAAATTAATGGGAGGGTCATCAGTATTCATCAGTGGTGAACCCTCCCAGCGGTTTCGCCAGTTTATTCTACTATGGTATTGTCGCGTCTGGACCCTACCGGTTCTTTGCGACAACGCCGCTTCCTCCTTCGTGGATCACCTACTTAGGCTCCCGTTGCTCTTCCCTGCAGGCCACCCAAACACGTCCTGAGTTCCACCTCTCCAGTGAAACTCCCTTCCTCTGGCAGTATCTCTCGGCCTTTCCACTGGTGGGGGGACACGAGAGACTCACCAGAAGAGTAGCAGCAGCCTGGCGATGATGGCAATGGCGAGAGTAACGACAGAAGGCGGCACGGAGACTTGAAACACTTTTTTTAAATTGTCATCCACTACTAAACATTACACTTAAATGAGATAAATAACAATGGGTATTTACATTATAGTACATCCTGGGCCAACACAAAAGTGTATTTACAATTAACCTCCCCAGGAAACAGACCACAGCAGTCGGCGACTCCCACATCAGCCAGAGAAGGGAAACAGGCGAAAGCGCCATCTATTGGCGGAGGTTGTAATCATTTGGAGGCCTTACACGCGACAGTATTAATCACCACTGATGAGCCAGGCTCTCCCATTAATTTTTCATTGCAGTAAAGGCAGTAGAAAATTAATAAATTTCAAAAGAATCATACGCGTCTATAATAGTTTTGAATTCACATAACCTATGGCGTGCTAATGTATCATATCATTCCACTAGTTTCATATCATGAAAGGTTTCAGGATGATACCACTTTAAATTTGAGGAGAATATTCATATTAATACATAGAGAGAAGCCTAAACATATATGAAAAATTTATTCTCATTTATATATATATATATATATATATATATAATAATAAATAGTTATTTAATTTTATAGTCCAGTTTTGTATTAAGATTATCTTCACTATTATGATCATTTAAATTCAAATTATAAAATTTGTAAAATGTTATTAATTTGTAGATAGAGAGAGAAAAAAAAAAATCCTTTACTTCTACTACATCCTCAAGTTAATTATATATTTATAATTAATAACAATAAAAATTAACAAAGTAACGTCTATTACATCGGCTTTTACACGTCATTCAGACATACTCTAATCCTATATATAGAATAATCGAAGAGAGAATATATATAATAGTTAGAAAAAAGAGAGAAAGACAGAACCATGCACTTTTAATCAAACTAATAATAAGGAAAAAAAAAGAGTTTTATAAAGAAGGTAGATAAGATTGTTAGTATATATATATATATATATATTTTATGATTTTATATTTTATCCTTTTTTTTAAAAAGATTTTTAAAGGTTTTTTTATTTTATAATATGATTATAAATAGTTGTATTTAGTAATATATCTATAGTATGAATTAACATTTGTTATAAGTTTGGATATTATGTTTTGAAACCCTAATGGTAGACCAGACATACACAAAAGACTTTAAATTGAAATGAATTGGAAAAAGAGATCTGCTGGAACGGGGATCTTCAGATAAAATTCCAGCGACATTTCACCCCTTCTTTATTATGTCATAGATCTCTTTTAAACCGGATTTTATGTGTTAATATTAAGTTGTTTCAGTGAAATATTTAAATGAACATATATAACAGATACAAGTGTTAACAAATTCAAACTGTAAACCTACCTCGGCCGCGGCGTCCTCCATTGTGAATATCTATTTCTGGCTGACACATGTCGCGGGAGGGGAATGTCCCCCCACATTTCAAATTTAGACCATTTATTCAGAATTTTTTTGAACAACAAGAAAATTAAAGAAGAAAGGAAAAATAGTTAAAGGAAGAAAGCTAAATTTTATAATCTTTACAGCTAGTTATATCAAAATAACTGATTTAACACTTATTCATCTTTTAATATTCCTTTAAAAAGGCAAATTATAAGAGTTTAATAAAGCTATTAATTATGCAAATTCACCTTTATTTAACTTCCATTTTCCTCCCCAGAAATTGGAGATTAAACAAAAATGAACTATACACTTTAACACTTTAAAAATCTTGTGAAAAAATCTTTTAATCAGTTATTTAATCAAAGTTTAATTAACTGTTAAAGATTATAAATTTGTATTAGTTAATATTAAGAGAAATTATAGAAAGTTGATTTCATAAATGGATATTTCCATTTATTTTTTTTAAAATATTTTATAATTGATATACTGTTGAAATATTTTACTTGTTTGATACTAAATTTGTTTTTAATAAATTCCATGTTTAAATTTTTAACATCTTCTATGAAATTATCTAATATATTATTTATTCTATAAAATCTTAGAAACTGACCATAATATATACCTTTACAGCAACTTAATGATATATATGAATTCATATTACAGTATTTTATAATATTGAAATTATAATTACTCTTTTTATTATAAACTCTAACAGCACTATTTGTAAGGTCTATATTCAAGTCTAAAAAGTTAACTTTTTTGTTTCTATAAATTTTTTCATTGTTCTTAAGTTTCAAGTATTTAGGATATATTTCAGGTATTAATTTTTTAAACAGTGGATTATTAAATATTATTATGTCATCTACATATCGGAATATTTGCCAATTAATATTATTTTGTAGAAAGTATTCTCTTTCGTACCAGAACAATATTAGATTTGCTAATAACGGACTAGAAGAAGTACCCATGGGAACGCCTTCTGATTGAATATATATTTTATTTTTAAATTCTATATAGTTAAAATTTAAAAATGTTTCCAGTAGAGTTTTTGCTGTTTTAAGATCTAATTTAAATGTTTTATATCTGTTATGAATAATTTTAATGTAGAAAGTTTTGTCATTAATGAATTCATTAAATAAATTGGTTATTTTATTATTTAGATCTCTTAAATTTATTTTAGAATATAGGTCCTCAAAGTCAAATGTATGTACTGTTTCAATGTTTGTCCAATTGTTCATTAAATAATTAATGATTTTTTTATTTGAGTCGATAAATTTATAATTATATTTATTAGTTAATTTATTTATAATAAATTGTAGTGTTGAGGCTAATTGTATATCAATATTTTTTATGACTGAATTTATACCAGATGTGATTGTTCTGAAAGAAATAGGTTTTTTGTGTAGTTTAGGAATTATATAGAACTTTGGTATGTTTGGATTTTTGTGGTTATTATAAATTTTTAGTGAATTTTCAACATTTTTGATGTCTTTTTTGATTTTTGTGCCTGTAGTTCTAGCAAAAGTGTATTTATGATTATTATCAATTTCCTTTTTTAGTATATCGTGGTATAGATTTTTACAAATTAAAGATAAATTATTGGGACATTTATCTATAGGAGTGATAATATAGTCCTTCTGTAAATTAATTATATTTTCTTTAAAAGAAGGAATGTCTGAATTGGGTTTTGTGTATTTAAGTGTATTATTATAATAATTTATAATTTCCTTTTTAATATTATGTTTCCATTCCAGAAAAGTAAATTCTGGAATACTGTATTTTATACTAGTTTTATTTATGAAAATATCTATATCTTTTAATATAGATTTAATTGTATTATTATAATTGTGTTTAATTTGAGGTATATATTTATACCCTTTATTTAAAATTTCTTGATATTCTGGATTTAAAAAAGAAAAGTTGCTAGTTAATATATGACCTGAGAACTTATATTTATCAATATAGTTGTTGCAATTACATTTAATTTTTTTAAAATTTGCCAAATTATTAATAAATTGGTTATAATTGCAAACTAAATTACCTATATTTTTATTGTATCTCCAGATTGTTTTAAAATTTAAATTTTTTATAGGGAAAAGATTATTGATGATTTGGTTATTAAAAATATCATTAAATTTAATATGATTAAATAAATTGTTATTAAATTTAATGATAATATTAATGTTATTAGTAGTTTGTTTAATTTTTCTGTATTTAAAGATGTCGTGTGTGATATCTATTAATCTGTTAGTCAGATTATGAATTTTAATATATTCTATGAGTTTGATAAATTTATTATTATTTAGTTTAAATAATGTTTTAATAAATTTATCGACGAAGTTGTTAGTGTACATTTGTTTTGGGTCCAGTAATTCTTCAAATTCAATGTAACCTAATTTATTTGTAGTTTTACCTCTAGTTTTATTAGGTTTAGTTTTAAATTCATTTTTTTTGTATTTGCAACTGATTTCATAGGTTGAAATTTCTTCTGTTTGTGGTTTGTATGTGTAGTTTAATTCGTCGTTAAGTCCATAAGGGAATAATGTGTTGTGTTTATAAATGTAGTTGTTTTCTAATAATAGTCGTTGTTTTTTGTTTTGACATATGTATAGTATTTCTATCTTAAAGTTGTTAAAAGTATGTAATTGATTGTGTTCTTTCATATATATATTACCAATTGATTTTTTAGCGTGGTTTCTATGTAGGTTTATTCGTATATTTAATGGATTACAAGTTTGTCCTATATATGATAGTTGACAAATTTGGCATGTTAATTTATAAATAGTATTCACTAATTTACAACTAGTTGTTTGAAAAGTGTCATGGTTCTTAAGAGAGGGACAAGTTTGACAATTTTTTCTTAGGCAATTCTTAGCGAGTTTAAATTAACATAAAAGAGGTGCTAACACTAATATGTTTGTAGTTTTTTTTAGTTTTTTTAGTTTGTTATTCTTATGAATTTTTAAATATATTTTACTTAATTGTTTTTGTGGTGATAAAATTTGTAATAAATTGAATAATTAATCTATAAATATATAGATATTACTGTTTGTTATCTGTTATATTTTTAAGAATAACTAATAAAAAAACATCTTTAAACTAACTAAACAATGAAAAAAAAACAAAAGTTCTGAAATTATTTTTTCTAGAATTACTTTTATAATTTAATTTTTAATAATCAAACAATGAAAGATAATTAAAATTTGTATGAAGATTTATATATATTAGAATATCTAAAATAATTTAATTTGTATATTATGTTATATATAAAAATATATCATAGAGCAAGCTCATATGAATTAATATAGTGTAGAAACTATATGACAAAATTATAACAGTGATTCTAATTTTAAAACTTAAGGAGCAAACTGATAATAATGATAACTTATATCAGTTAGATTTGATTAGATTAGCAAGCTAAATCTAAATTAATTATAATAATAAATAGTTATTTAATTTTATAGTCCAGTTTTGTATTAAGATTATCTTCACTATTATGATCATTTAAATTCAAATTATAAAATTTGTAAAATGTTATTAATTTGTAGATAGAGAGAGAAAAAAAAATCCTTTACTTCTACTACATCCTCAAGTTAATTATATATTTATAATTAATAACAATAAAAATTAACAAAGTAACGTCTATTACATCGGCTTTTACACGTCATTCAGACATACTCTAATCCTATATATAGAATAATCGAAGAGAGAATATATATAATAGTTAGAAAAAAGAGAGAAAGACAGAACCATGCACTTTTAATCAAACTAATAATAAGGAAAAAAAAAAAGAGTTTTATAAAGAAGGTAGATAAGATTGTTAGTATATATATATATATTTTTTATGATTTTATATTTTATCCTTTTTTTTTTAAAGATTTTTAAAGGTTTTTTTATTTTATAATATGATTATAAATAGTTGTATTTAGTAATATATCTATAGTATGAATTAACATTTGTTATAAGTTTGGATATTATGTTTTGAAACCCTAATGGTAGACCAGACATACACAAAAGACTTTAAATTGAAATGAATTGGAAAAAGAGATCTGCTGGAACGGGGATCTTCAGATAAAATTCCAGCGACATTTCACCCCTTCTTTATTATGTCATAGATCTCTTTTAAACCGGATTTTATGTGTTAATATTAAGTTGTTTCAGTGAAATATTTAAATGAACATATATAACAGATACAAGTGTTAACAAATTCAAACTGTAAACCTACCTCGGCCGCGGCGTCCTCCATTGTGAATATCTATTTCTGGCTGACACATGTCGCGGGAGGGGAATGTCCCCCCACATTTCAAATTTAGACCATTTATTCAGAATTTTTTTGAACAACAAGAAAATTAAAGAAGAAAGGAAAAATAGTTAAAGGAAGAAAGCTAAATTTTATAATCTTTACAGCTAGTTATATCAAAATAACTGATTTAACACTTATTCATCTTTTAATATTCCTTTAAAAAGGCAAATTATAAGAGTTTAATAAAGCTATTAATTATGCAAATTCACCTTTATTTAACTTCCATTTTCCTCCCCAGAAATTGGAGATTAAACAAAAATGAACTATACACTTTAACACTTTAAAAATCTTGTGAAAAAATCTTTTAATCAGTTATTTAATCAAAGTTTAATTAACTGTTAAAGATTATAAATTTGTATTAGTTAATATTAAGAGAAATTATAGAAAGTTGATTTCATAAATGGATATTTCCATTTATTTTTTTTAAAATATTTTATAATTGATATACTGTTGAAATATTTTACTTGTTTGATACTAAATTTGTTTTTAATAAATTCCATGTTTAAATTTTTAACATCTTCTATGAAATTATCTAATATATTATTTATTCTATAAAATCTTAGAAACTGACCATAATATATACCTTTACAGCAACTTAATGATATATATGAATTCATATTACAGTATTTTATAATATTGAAATTATAATTACTCTTTTTATTATAAACTCTAACAGCACTATTTGTAAGGTCTATATTCAAGTCTAAAAAGTTAACTTTTTTGTTTCTATAAATTTTTTCATTGTTCTTAAGTTTCAAGTATTTAGGATATATTTCAGGTATTAATTTTTTAAACAGTGGATTATTAAATATTATTATGTCATCTACATATCGGAATATTTGCCAATTAATATTATTTTGTAGAAAGTATTCTCTTTCGTACCAGAACAATATTAGATTTGCTAATAACGGACTAGAAGAAGTACCCATGGGAACGCCTTCTGATTGAATATATATTTTATTTTTAAATTCTATATAGTTAAAATTTAAAAATGTTTCCAGTAGAGTTTTTGCTGTTTTAAGATCTAATTTAAATGTTTTATATCTGTTATGAATAATTTTAATGTAGAAAGTTTTGTCATTAATGAATTCATTAAATAAATTGGTTATTTTATTATTTAGATCTCTTAAATTTATTTTAGAATATAGGTCCTCAAAGTCAAATGTATGTACTGTTTCAATGTTTGTCCAATTGTTCATTAAATAATTAATGATTTTTTTATTTGAGTCGATAAATTTATAATTATATTTATTAGTTAATTTATTTATAATAAATTGTAGTGTTGAGGCTAATTGTATATCAATATTTTTTATGACTGAATTTATACCAGATGTGATTGTTCTGAAAGAAATAGGTTTTTTGTGTAGTTTAGGAATTATATAGAACTTTGGTATGTTTGGATTTTTGTGGTTATTATAAATTTTTAGTGAATTTTCAACATTTTTGATGTCTTTTTTGATTTTTGTGCCTGTAGTTCTAGCAAAAGTGTATTTATGATTATTATCAATTTCCTTTTTTAGTATATCGTGGTATAGATTTTTACAAATTAAAGATAAATTATTGGGACATTTATCTATAGGAGTGATAATATAGTCCTTCTGTAAATTAATTATATTTTCTTTAAAAGAAGGAATGTCTGAATTGGGTTTTGTGTATTTAAGTGTATTATTATAATAATTTATAATTTCCTTTTTAATATTATGTTTCCATTCCAGAAAAGTAAATTCTGGAATACTGTATTTTATACTAGTTTTATTTATGAAAATATCTATATCTTTTAATATAGATTTAATTGTATTATTATAATTGTGTTTAATTTGAGGTATATATTTATACCCTTTATTTAAAATTTCTTGATATTCTGGATTTAAAAAAGAAAAGTTGCTAGTTAATATATGACCTGAGAACTTATATTTATCAATATAGTTGTTGCAATTACATTTAATTTTTTTAAAATTTGCCAAATTATTAATAAATTGGTTATAATTGCAAACTAAATTACCTATATTTTTATTGTATCTCCAGATTGTTTTAAAATTTAAATTTTTTATAGGGAAAAGATTATTGATGATTTGGTTATTAAAAATATCATTAAATTTAATATGATTAAATAAATTGTTATTAAATTTAATGATAATATTAATGTTATTAGTAGTTTGTTTAATTTTTCTGTATTTAAAGATGTCGTGTGTGATATCTATTAATCTGTTAGTCAGATTATGAATTTTAATATATTCTATGAGTTTGATAAATTTATTATTATTTAGTTTAAATAATGTTTTAATAAATTTATCGACGAAGTTGTTAGTGTACATTTGTTTTGGGTCCAGTAATTCTTCAAATTCAATGTAACCTAATTTATTTGTAGTTTTACCTCTAGTTTTATTAGGTTTAGTTTTAAATTCATTTTTTTGTATTTGCAACTGATTTCATAGGTTGAAATTTCTTCTGTTTGTGGTTTGTATGTGTAGTTTAATTCGTCGTTAAGTCCATAAGGGAATAATGTGTTGTGTTTATAAATGTAGTTGTTTTCTAATAATAGTCGTTGTTTTTTGTTTTGACATATGTATAGTATTTCTATCTTAAAGTTGTTAAAAGTATGTAATTGATTGTGTTCTTTCATATATATATTACCAATTGATTTTTTAGCGTGGTTTCTATGTAGGTTTATTCGTATATTTAATGGATTACAAGTTTGTCCTATATATGATAGTTGACAAATTTGGCATGTTAATTTATAAATAGTATTCACTAATTTACAACTAGTTGTTTGAAAAGTGTCATGGTTCTTAAGAGAGTGACAAGTTTGACAATTTTTTCTTAGGCAATTCTTAGCGAGTTTAAATTAACATAAAAGAGGTGCTAACACTAATATGTTTGTAGTTTTTTTTAGTTTTTTTAGTTTGTTATTCTTATGAATTTTTAAATATATTTTACTTAATTGTTTTTGTGGTGATAAAATTTGTAATAAATTGAATAATTAATCTATAAATATATAGATATTACTGTTTGTTATCTGTTATATTTTTAAGAATAACTAATAAAAAAACATCTTTAAACTAACTAAACAATGAAAAAAAACAAAAGTTCTGAAATTATTTTTTCTAGAATTACTTTTATAATTTAATTTTTAATAATCAAACAATGAAAGATAATTAAAATTTGTATGAAGATTTATTTATATTAGAATATCTAAAATAATTTAATTTGTATATTATGTTATATATAAAAAATATATCATAGAGCAAGCTCATATGAATTAATATAGTGTAGAAACTATATAACAAAATTATAACAGTGATTCTAATTTTAAAACTTAAGGAGCAAACTGATAATAATGATAACTTATATCAGTTAGATTTGATTAGATTAGCAAGCTAAATCTAAATTAATTATAATAATAAATAGTTATTTAATTTTATAGTCCAGTTTTGTATTAAGATTATCTTCACTATTATGATCATTTAAATTCAAATTATAAAATTTGTAAAATGTTATTAATTTGTAGATAGAGAGAGAAAAAAAATCCTTTACTTCTACTACATCCTCAAGTTAATTATATATTTATAATTAATAACAATAAAAATTAACAAAGTAACGTCTATTACATCGGCTTTTACACGTCATTCAGACATACTCTAATCCTATATATAGAATAATCGAAGAGAGAATATATATAATAGTTAGAAAAAAGAGAGAAAGACAGAACCATGCACTTTTAATCAAACTAATAATAAGGAAAAAAAAAAGAGTTTTATAAAGAAGGTAGATAAGATTGTTAGTATATATATATATATTTTTTTATGATTTTATATTTTATCCTTTTTTTTTTAAAGATTTTTAAAGGTTTTTTTATTTTATAATATGATTATAAATAGTTGTATTTAGTAATATATCTATAGTATGAATTAACATTTGTTATAAGTTTGGATATTATGTTTTGAAACCCTAATGGTAGACCAGACATACACAAAAGACTTTAAATTGAAATGAATTGGAAAAAGAGATCTGCTGGAACGGGGATCTTCAGATAAAATTCCAGCGACATTTCACCCCTTCTTTATTATGTCATAGATCTCTTTTAAACCGGATTTTATGTGTTAATATTAAGTTGTTTCAGTGAAATATTTAAATGAACATATATAACAGATACAAGTGTTAACAAATTCAAACTGTAAACCTACCTCGGCCGCGGCGTCCTCCATTGTGAATATCTATTTCTGGCTGACACATGTCGCGGGAGGGGAATGTCCCCCCACATTTCAAATTTAGACCATTTATTCAGAATTTTTTTGAACAACAAGAAAATTAAAGAAGAAAGGAAAAATAGTTAAAGGAAGAAAGCTAAATTTTATAATCTTTACAGCTAGTTATATCAAAATAACTGATTTAACACTTATTCATCTTTTAATATTCCTTTAAAAAGGCAAATTATAAGAGTTTAATAAAGCTATTAATTATGCAAATTCACCTTTATTCAACTTCCATTTTCCTCCCCCAGAAATTGGAGATTAAACAAAAATGAACTATACACTTTAACACTTTAAAAATCTTGTGAAAAAATCTTTTAATTAGTTATTTAATCAAAGTTTAATTAACTGTTAAAGATTATAAATTTGTATTAGTTAATATTAAGAGAAATTATAGAAAGTTGATTTCATAAATGGATATTTCCATTTATTTTTTTTTAAATATTTTATAATTGATATACTGTTGAAATATTTTACTTGTTTGATACTAAATTTGTTTTTAATAAATTCCATGTTTAAATTTTTAACATCTTCTATGAAATTATCTAATATATTATTTATTCTATAAAATCTTAGAAACTGACCATAATATATACCTTTACAGCAATTTAATGATATATTAGAATTCATATTACAGTATTTTATAATATTGAAATTATAATTACTCTTTTTATTATAAACTCTAACAGCACTATTTGTAAGGTCTATATTCAAGTCTAAAAAGTTAACTTTTTTGTTTCTATAAATTTTTTCATTGTTCTTAAGTTTCAAGTATTTAGGATATATTTCAGGTATTAATTTTTTAAACAGTGGATTATTAAATATTATTATGTCATCTACATATCGGAATATTTGCCAATTAATATTATTTTGTAGAAAGTATTCTCTTTCGTACCAGAACAATATTAGATTTGCTAATAACGGACTAGAAGAAGTACCCATGGGAACGCCTTCTGATTGAATATATATTTTATTTTTAAATTCTATATAGTTAA
>CP092863.1:101341486-101628471 GCA_030710605.1 Cordylochernes scorpioides | reverse complement strand
GAGCGTTAGCAAATCCTTTAATAAATTTTCTGTATAAGAACAAAGTGTCCTAAAATGAATGCACCTCTTTTATTTTATTGGGTTTCGGGATATGTTTAACTGACTCGATTATTTGGCTTGAAGGCTTTATTCCATGTTGGCTTGTTTTGTGGTCCAGTATCTTCTAGTTCTTCGAAGGCAAGTTTGCATTTTTATTGCATTTAATTTTAAGTTTGATTCACGGAAACATTTGAAAACTGGCTCCAGTCTTTCGAATAAGTTTTTAAATTCATGAGACTGTATATAATGTGTCATAATAAATAGCATAAGTCGTTCAACGTGGCTGGAGCATTACATAGGCCAAAAGCATAAACATTAAATTCATAAAACCTTGGCATGTTGTGAAAGCTGTTTTTTGGTCCTTTCTTCGATTTAAACTTAGTCCCAGTATCCTGATTTAAGATCAATTGCTGAGAAAGTATTTCGACCTTTTAGGTGTTCATGACATCAACGACCTGGGGATGGGCTAAACGTCCTTCACAGTTGATATCGTTTTATGTATTCGATGCAAACATCAAACTTTTTATAATTATTAAAAGCGTTTATCTAACTTGTTTCCATGTCTGTCTGTCCACAAAAATTGTAACCGATTTTTAGCATACTACTAAGCACGTAGAAATCTGAAATTTTGTACACCTATTAAACCTGATGACAATGCAAGTTGACAAATTAATCAGACTTCGGGGTTGTCAGAATGACCAGGAATAGAACAAATATCCAAATTGCCTTTCAAAATTTTAAAACAATTTTAATATGCCTTTCTAGATCACATAGAAATATGAAAACTTTAACACTCGCTCAGTCCAAAGAACAAGCAAGAGTACAGATTTTCAGACTTCTGAGTTGGTCGGAGTGGCCGAGAAATGAACAAATTTCTATATTTCTTTTCAAATCTTCTGTTTTGCAACGAAGTCAAGAGTCGGAAACTGTTGGGAAGTTGCGACATTGATATATTCACAGATGCTCAAGACTCCAAACTAGTTAGAAATCCGATATTCAGGTTCCTATCTGAAACCTCCTTCGAATTACAAGCAAAAAGCTATCAAAACTCAATTAATAAAATTAATTATCTGTTATAATTCATAATCTGATTTCAATATCATCACGCAGATAAATATATTCATTATATCTCTATATATATATATATTTATATATATATATTAAAAAAACGAAATAAAAAATAAAAGATAAAAAGATCAGTGTTGAAATCAAACTAAAAAAATGGCATAACCTGACCAGGAGCACATGTTGCTTTACAGAAGGCAGAGCGCCATCTGGTGGAACAGAAATCAACTAAACATTGATTTAGCCTGTTCCCTGATATTTATCACGAATTGGGTTGGCCAAATATCAGGAACAGGCTAAAACAATGTTTAGTTGATTTCTGTTCCCCAGATGGCGCTCTGCCTTCTGTAAAGCACATGTGCCCTGGTCAGGATATGCCATTATTAATATATATATATAATATATCTATATATGTCATAATATATGCTCTTACAGGAATAATAAAGTAAATCTGCAGCCGACCAGAGAGAGAGAGACGTAGTCGATTCGAAGATAACTAACTTGCGACCCTTTGTTGACCACATTCCTGAGGGGGCGTCAACACCTGGCGACTAATCTTTTGTTTGCCCCGCTTGTGTACACAGGGAAAAAACAGTCGTTCAGCAGATAACGTCTCGCTCGCTACCTTTTTCTCTCGGCTGGCTGCCTGGATTTGCTCTAACAACTCGTCGTGTGATTATTTCTCACCTCACCACATTTACCACTATATTGTCACATTGAAAGTCGACAGGATAAGACCTGACCGGGAAACAAATCCCTCATATACCAGAGCATGAAGAAAACAAGAAGCCACCACGATGATCGAACAAACCCACAACCAAGTTCCACAAGAACCAACGACCGACGCTACTGTAGCCGCTTCCTTCGAACTCTCACCCTCTGTCTCGACCAACTTTTAAACCGTGAGTCTGAAGAAGCAATCACCTACGACGGAGATGAACCTGCCGCACACTTCTTCTCACAACTTGAGTCTCAGCCGAACTTCCACAACTTAGAGCCAGCACGCCAAGCTCGAAAGGCTCTATCATCACTCAGAGGCGAACCTCGCAAAATTGCACAAGACTTAGCTCTACTCAATAAGACTTATGAAGAGGTCAAGGAGTCACTCTGCGCCGTCTATCCCCGACGCCCTAGCTTCACTCTTCAAGAGTTCTATGAACTTAAATGCACATCGATGGCCGAGATCGAGACCTACTACAAGAACAAGGTCCGAATAGGATTGGCGATCAACCTCCCTAAGAGTGCCATCGTGCAAGCACTATCCAACGGTGTGCCACGTAACTATGGCAACCTTTTAAAGATGGCACAACCCTCGGGACCAGAAGAATGGTTATGCTTAGCCCAACAGCTGACCTACGAAGGGGATAACACCAGCACTAAAGCTGCCCAACAACGATCACCGCGCCAGAGCAGAGCACCTTCCACCACCGTGGACAAGACCCCACCATATCCTTGCCGTTACTGTGGCCAGAATCATTGCAACAAACAATGTCGTAAACAACCATTCGCCGCCGACAATACTCTCCTTCACCAGGTACAGACTCCTGAACAGAGGTCTTCTCTCCGGGATGCGCAAATCCATCCCATCAAGCAAGCTATCACAAAACCAATAGCCACGTCCCAAATTTATCACGTCGCACCTTCCCAAGTCCCAATTGAACAGACTTCCCAAGTACAAATTGTACAGACTTCCCAAGTCCCAATTGCACAGACTTCCCAAGTCCCAATTGAACAGACTTCCAAGTCCCAAATGAACAGACTTCCCAAGTACAAATTGCACAGACTTCCCAAGTCCCAATTGAACAGACTTCCCAAGTACAAATTGCACAGACTTCCCAAGTTCGAATTGAACAGACTTCCCAAGTCTCAATTGCACATACTCCCCAAGATCCCACTACCCCTGATCCACATGAGCTGATTGTGGAAGATGAGATGTCCAAGAACCCTCAACATGACAACCGCCAACTGTTAGAGGACACAGCCCTTAGTGACTCTAGCACGCCGGACAAGCGAGACAGCCCCAGTCTCAGTGAGGAGAAGTGCTACGAGAGCTTTGGTGACTGCGAGCATTCCGACTGTAGTAGAGTAATGGAAAACCCCACTGGAATAATTTCTTCCAACAACGCCGTCCCCTGCCAGTCTACGCCACCACGAGCGGATCAAGCCGCCTACGTCCCGCGGACTCGTCTACACGCCATGTACGGCAACCACATTCCCCATCGGGACTTTCCAACATGAACCAAGTCTTCAACACAACCCAGCTTCGAAGTCCAACAGAAGCCCATCAACAGTGAGTGTTTAACTTTATTGTGATTTCATCCGTTTACATTTTTGCTTGTTATATATATCACATCCATGTTAGCCCACTTTTAGCACAGTTCATGCTCTAAATAACTTATCTCATATCAATTTTAAAACCATAATATGCTACAAGCTTTCAAGCTTACAATGCCTTATTTTATTCTCAATAACATGTTCTCTCGAAAATTTTTCTTATCTTACACCATCGCTCTTGAAAAAAAAAAAAAAACTCTTGTTCTTTAATTTTTCGTACATCAACTTATGTTTTTATGAACCAATGACCAAATTTTCGCTGAACCTCTCAGTCTTTCTGCAGTGTATCTATTCCTACATTGAAACTTAGGTTCTGAAAGTCAAGGCTTTTTTTTTTTCAACCATTCGACCTCAGAGGTCTTATTTTTTGTCAATTGACCGCAAAGGTCCACTTTTTTTTCACTCGACCCCGAAGGTCTTTTTCTTTCACGTACGTGCATGTCCATTATTTGTTAAATTTATTAATTTTAGTGTCATCAAGAGAACCGCACATAAGTTGTCTGCCTAATCAATCTCCTTCATTCTAAAGTATCTCTGTAAAATGTCTCAATACGTTTTGTTGACGAATGCTGCAGAGATGACTATTTGCTCCAGCCTCTTTCTAATGGCTTCCTTTGTTCATTTTAGAATGTTGAACCACTTACTTTACAGCTCTCTTACTTTCCACCTTTCCATTCTCTTCACCTCCTCATTCACGTATCCATATTGTACATAGCTATGATTGTCCATACCTACACTCTGTACCATATTAACCTACACATAAAATTAATTTGTACATAGCCAAATTATTTCCCACCCTCAAAGAATTTCCTGCACAAATTCTTCTTTGAAAGGGGGGACATCTGTCATAATATTTGGAAATATGTAAAATAAAATGGCCTGTGTGGGAGTACAAGGAAAGAGGGAAGATAGCGAGGTTAACAAACAACCCCTTGGTAAACAAGTATCACGACTTCATTATCTCCCTAGGGGACTTATCTTACTTAAAGCGGCTTATAAGCGGCTAGACGGGATGATCAAAGTTCAGTTCTCACCGAGTGGCCTCGACGCCAGTTGTTCTAGGGGTTGTTCTGGGACCTTCTATCTTTCCTCCCCGATCTATTTCCTCACGGGTTTTTGCCTCTGGATCCTGTCTCCTGTGTGTCCTTACCACCCATCGCTCAACAACCACGACTGCTTCTAGCCAACATGCCACACTGCATTCATCCAACAGCATAAACTACTACTACATTACCACATATATATATATATAATATATATATATATATATAATAATAAATAGTTATTTAATTTTATAGTCCAGTTTTGTATTAAGATTATCTTCACTATTATGATCATTTAAATTCAAATTATAAAATTTGTAAAATGTTATTAATTTGTAGATAGAGAGAGAAAAAAAAATCCTTTACTTCTAATACATCCTCAAGTTAATTATATATTTATAATTAATAACAATAAAAAATTAACAAAGTAACGTCTATTACATCGGCTTTTACACGTCATTCAGACATACTCTAATCCTATATATAGAATAATCGAAGAGAGAATATATATAATAGTTAGAAAAAAGAGAGAAAGACAGAACCATGCACTTTTAATCAAACTAATAATAAGGAAAAAAAAAAAGAGTTTTATAAAGAAGGTAGATAAGATTGTTAGTATATATATATATTTTTTTTTATGATTTTATATTTTATCCTTTTTTTTTAAAAGATTTTTAAAGGTTTTTTTATTTTATAATATGATTATAAATAGTTGTATTTAGTAATATATCTATAGTATGAATTAACATTTGTTATAAGTTTGGATATTATGTTTTGAAACCCTAATGGTAGACCAGACATACACAAAAGACTTTAAATTGAAATGAATTGGAAAAAGAGATCTGCTGGAACGGGGATCTTCAGATAAAATTCCAGCGACATTTCACCCCTTCTTTATTATGTCATAGATCTCTTTTAAACCGGATTTTATGTGTTAATATTAAGTTGTTTCAGTGAAATATTTAAATGAACATATATAACAGATACAAGTGTTAACAAATTCAAACTGTAAACCTACCTCGGCCGCGGCGTCCTCCATTGTGAATATCTATTTCTGGCTGACACATGTCGCGGGAGGCGAATGTCCCCCCACATTTCAAATTTAGACCATTTATTCAGAATTTTTTTGAACAACAAGAAAATTAAAGAAGAAAGGAAAAATAGTTAAAGGAAGAAAGCTAAATTTTATAATCTTTACAGCTAGTTATATCAAAATAACTGATTTAACACTTATTCATCTTTTAATATTCCTTTAAAAAGGCAAATTATAAGAGTTTAATAAAGCTATTAATTTTGCAAATTCACCTTTATTTAACTTCCATTTTCCTCCCCAGAAATTGGAGATTAAACAAAAATGAACTATACACTTTAACACTTTAAAAATCTTGTGAAAAAATCTTTTAATCAGTTATTTAATCAAAGTTTAATTAACTGTTAAAGATTATAAATTTGTATTAGTTAATATTAAGAGAAATTATAGAAAGTTGATTTCATAAATGGATATTTCCATTTATTTTTTTTCAAATATTTTATAATTGATATACTGTTGAAATATTTTACTTGTTTGATACTAAATTTGTTTTTAATAAATTCCATGTTTAAATTTTTAACATCTTCTATGAAATTATCTAATATATTATTTATTCTATAAAATCTTAGAAACTGACCATAATATATACCTTTACAGCAATTTAATGATATATTAGAATTCATATTACAGTATTTTATAATATTGAAATTATAATTACTCTTTTTATTATAAACTCTAACAGCACTATTTGTAAGGTCTATATTCAAGTCTAAAAAGTTAACTTTTTTGTTTCTATAATTTTTTCATTGTTCTTAAGTTTCAAGTATTTAGGATATATTTCAGGTATTAATTTTTTAAACAGTGGATTATTAAATATTATTATGTCATCTACATATCGGAATATTTGCCAATTAATATTATTTTGTAGAAAGTATTCTCTTTCGTACCAGAACAATATTAGATTTGCTAATAACGGACTAGAAGAAGTACCCATGGGAACGCCTTCTGATTGAATATATATTTTATTTTTAAATTCTATATAGTTAAAATTTAAAAATGTTTCCAGTAGAGTTTTTGCTGTTTTAAGATCTAATTTAAATGTTTTATATCTGTTATGAATAATTTTAATGTAGAAAGTTTTGTCATTAATGAATTCATTAAATAAATTGGTTATTTTATTATTTAGATCTCTTAAATTTATTTTAGAATATAGGTCCTCAAAGTCAAATGTGTGTACTGTTTCAATGTTTGTCCAATTGTTCATTAAATAATTATTGATTTTTTTATTTGAGTCGATAAATTTATAATTATATTTATTAGTTAATTTATTTATAATAAATTGTAGTGTTGAGGCTAATTGTATATCAATATTTTTTATGACTGAATTTATACCAGATGTGATTGTTCTGAAAGAAATAGGTTTTTTGTGTAGTTTAGGAATTATATAGAACTTTGGTATGTTTGGATTTTTGTGGTTATTATAAATTTTTAGTGAATTTTCAACATTTTTGATGTCTTTTTTGATTTTTGTGCCTGTAGTTCTAGCAAAAGTGTATTTATGATTATTATCAATTTCCTTTTTTAGTATATCGTGGTATAGATTTTTACAAATTAAAGATAAATTATTGGGACATTTATCTATAGGAGTGATAATATAGTCCTTCTGTAAATTAATTATATTTTCTTTAAAAGAAGGAATGTCTGAATTGGGTTTTGTGTATTTAAGTGTATTATTATAATAATTTATAATTTCCTTTTTAATATTATGTTTCCATTCCAGAAAAGTAAATTCTGGAATACTGTATTTTATACTAGTTTTATTTATGAAAATATCTATATCTTTTAATATAGATTTAATTGTATTATTATAATTGTGTTTAATTTGAGGTATATATTTATACCCTTTATTTAAAATTTCTTGATATTCTGGATTTAAAAAAGAAAAGTTGCTAGTTAATATATGACCTGAGAACTTATATTTATCAATATAGTTGTTGCAATTACATTTAATTTTTTTAAAATTTGCCAAATTATTAATAAATTGGTTATAATTGCAAACTAAATTACCTATATTTTTATTGTATCTCCAGATTGTTTTAAAATTTAAATTTTTTATAGGGAAAAGATTATTGATGATTTGGTTATTAAAAATATCATTAAATTTAATATGATTAAATAAATTGTTATTAAATTTAATGATAATATTAATGTTATTAGTAGTTTGTTTAATTTTTCTGTATTTAAAGATGTCGTGTGTGATATCTATTAATCTGTTAGTCAGATTATGAATTTTAATATATTCTATGAGTTTGATAAATTTATTATTATTTAGTTTAAATAATGTTTTAATAAATTTATCGACGAAGTTGTTAGTGTACATTTGTTTTGGGTCCAGTAATTCTTCAAATTCAATGTAACCTAATTTATTTGTAGTTTTACCTCTAGTTTTATTAGGTTTAGTTTTAAATTCATTTTTTTTGTATTTGCAACTGATTTCATAGGTTGAAATTTCTTCTGTTTGTGGTTTGTATGTGTAGTTTAATTCGTCGTTAAGTCCATAAGGGAATAATGTGTTGTGTTTATAAATGTAGTTGTTTTCTAATAATAGTCGTTGTTTTTTGTTTTGACATATGTCTAGTATTTCTATCTTAAAGTTGTTAAAAGTATGTAATTGATTGTGTTCTTTCATATATATATTACCAATTGATTTTTAGCGTGGTTTCTATGTAGGTTTATTCGTATATTTAATGGATTACAAGTTTGTCCTATATATGATAGTTGACAAATTTGGCATGTTAATTTATAAATAGTATTCACTAATTTACAACTAGTTGTTTGAAAAGTGTCATGGTTCTTAAGAGAGGGACAAGTTTGACAATTTTTTCTTAGGCAATTCTTAGCGAGTTTAAATTAACATAAAAGAGGTGCTAACACTAATATGTTTGTAGTTTTTTTTAGTTTTTTTAGTTTGTTATTCTTATGAATTTTTAAATATATTTTACTTAATTGTTTTTGTGGTGATAAAATTTGTAATAAATTGAATAATTAATCTATAAATATATAGATATTACTGTTTGTTATCTGTTATATTTTTAAGAATAACTAATAAAAAAAACATCTTTAAACTAACTAAACAATGAAAAAAACAAAAGTTCTGAAATTATTTTTTCTAGAATTACTTTTATAATTTAATTTTTAATAATCAAACAATGAAAGATAATTAAAATTTGTATGAAGATTTATTTATATTAGAATATCTAAAATAATTTAATTTGTATATTATGTTATATATAAAAAATATATCATAGAGCAAGCTCATATGAATTAATATAGTGTAGAAACTATATAACAAAATTATAACAGTGATTCTAATTTTAAAACTTAAGGAGCAAACTGATAATAATGATAACTTATATCAGTTAGATTTGATTAGATTAGTAAGCTAAATCTAAATTAATTATAATAATAAATAGTTATTTAATTTTATAGTCCAGTTTTGTATTAAGATTATCTTCACTATTATGATCATTTAAATTCAAATTATAAAATTTGTAAAATGTTATTAATTTGTAGATAGAGAGAGAAAAAAAAAATCCTTTACTTCTACTACATCCTCAAGTTAATTATATATTTATAATTAATAACAATAAAAATTAACAAAGTAACGTCTATTACATCGGCTTTTACACGTCATTCAGACATACTCTAATCCTATATATAGAATAATCGAAGAGAGAATATATATAATAGTTAGAAAAAAGAGAGAAAGACAGAACCATGCACTTTTAATCAAACTAATAATAAGGAAAAAAAAAAGAGTTTTATAAAGAAGGTAGATAAGATTGTTAGTATATATATATATATTTTTTTTTATGATTTTATATTTTATCCTTTTTTTTTTTAAAGATTTTTAAAGGTTTTTTTATTTTATAATATGATTATAAATAGTTGTATTTAGTAATATATCTATAGTATGAATTAACATTTGTTATAAGTTTGGATATTATGTTTTGAAACCCTAATGGTAGACCAGACATACACAAAAGACTTTAAATTGAAATGAATTGGAAAAAGAGATCTGCTGGAACGGGGATCTTCAGATAAAATTCCAGCGACATTTCACCCCTTCTTTATTATGTCATAGATCTCTTTTAAACCGGATTTTATGTGTTAATATTAAGTTGTTTCAGTGAAATATTTAAATGAATATATATAACAGATACAAGTGTTAACAAATTCAAACTGTAAACCTACCTCGGCCGCGGCGTCCTCCATTGTGAATATCTATTTCTGGCTGACACATGTCGCGGGAGGGGAATGTCCCCCCACATTTCAAATTTAGACCATTTATTCAGAATTTTTTTGAACAACAAGAAAATTAAAGAAGAAAGGAAAAATAGTTAAAGGAAGAAAGCTAAATTTTATAATCTTTACAGCTAGTTATATCAAAATAACTGATTTAACACTTATTCATCTTTTAATATTCCTTTAAAAAGGCAAATTATAAGAGTTTAATAAAGCTATTAATTATGCAAATTCACCTTTATTTAACTTCCATTTTCCTCCCCAGAAATTGGAGATTAAACAAAAATGAACTATACACTTTAACACTTTAAAAATCTTGTGAAAAAATCTTTTAATCAGTTATTTAATCAAAGTTTAATTAACTGTTAAAGATTATAAATTTGTATTAGTTAATATTAAGAGAAATTATAGAAAGTTGATTTCATAAATGGATATTTCCATTTATTTTTTTTTAAATATTTTATAATTGATATACTGTTGAAATATTTTACTTGTTTGATACTAAATTTGTTTTTAATAAATTCCATGTTTAAATTTTTAAAATCTTCTATGAAATTATCTAATATATTATTTATTCTATAAAATCTTAGAAACTGACCATAATATATACCTTTACAGCAATTTAAGGATATATTAGAATTCATATTACAGTATTTTATAATATTGAAATTATAATTACTCTTTTTATTATAAACTCTAACAGCACTATTTGTAAGGTCTATATTCAAGTCTAAAAAGTTAACTTTTTTGTTTCTATAAATTTTTTCATTGTTCTTAAGTTTCAAGTATTTAGGATATATTTCAGGTATTAATTTTTTAAACAGTGGATTATTAAATATTATTATGTCATCTACATATCGGAATATTTGCCAATTAATATTATTTTGTAGAAAGTATTCTCTTTCGTACCAGAACAATATTAGATTTGCTAATAACGGACTAGAAGAAGTACCCATGGGAACGCCTTCTGATTGAATATATATTTTATTTTTAAATTCTATATAGTTAAAATTTAAAAATGTTTCCAGTAGAGTTTTTGCTGTTTTAAGATCTAATTTAAATGTTTTATATCTGTTATGAATAATTTTAATGTAGAAAGTTTTTGTCATTAATGAATTCATTAAATAAATTGGGTATTTTATTATTTAGATCTCTTAAATTTATTTTAGAATATAGGTCCTCAAAGTCAAATGTGTGTACTGTTTCAATGTTTGTCCAATTGTTCATTAAATAATTAATGATTTTTTTATTTGAGTCGATAAATTTATAATTATATTATTAGTTAATTTATTTATAATAAATTGTAGTGTTGAGGCTAATTGTATATCAATATTTTTTATGACTGAATTTATACCAGATGTGATTGTTCTGAAAGAAATAGGTTTTTTGTGTAGTTTAGGAATTATATAGAACTTTGGTATGTTTGGATTTTTGTGGTTATTATAAATTTTTAGTGAATTTTCAACATTTTTGATGTCTTTTTTGATTTTTGTGCCTGTAGTTCTAGCAAAAGTGTATTTATGATTATTATCAATTTCCTTTTTTAGTATATCGTGGTATAGATTTTTACAAATTAAAGATAAATTATTGGGACATTTATCTATAGGAGTGATAATATAGTCCTTCTGTAAATTAATTATATTTTCTTTAAAAGAAGGAATGTCTGAATTGGGTTTTGTGTATTTAAGTGTATTATTATAATAATTTATAATTTCCTTTTTAATATTATGTTTCCATTCCAGAAAAGTAAATTCTGGAATACTGTATTTTATACTAGTTTTATTTATGAAAATATCTATATCTTTTAATATAGATTTAATTGTATTATTATAATTGTGTTTAATTTGAGGTATATATTTATACCCTTTATTTAAAATTTCTTGATATTCTGGATTTAAAAAAGAAAAGTTGCTAGTTAATATATGACCTGAGAACTTATATTTATCAATATAGTTGTTGCAATTACATTTAATTTTTTTAAAATTTGCCAAATTATTAATAAATTGGTTATAATTGCAAACTAAATTACCTATATTTTTATTGTATCTCCAGATTGTTTTAAAATTTAAATTTTTTATAGGGAAAAGATTATTGATGATTTGGTTATTAAAAATATCATTAAATTTAATATGATTAAATAAATTGTTATTAAATTTAATGATAATATTAATGTTATTAGTAGTTTGTTTAATTTTTCTGTATTTAAAGATGTCGTGTGTGATATCTATTAATCTGTTAGTCAGATTATGAATTTTAATATATTCTATGAGTTTGATAAATTTATTATTATTTAGTTTAAATAATGTTTTAATAAATTTATCGACGAAGTTGTTAGTGTACATTTGTTTTGGGTCCAGTAATTCTTCAAATTCAATGTAACCTAATTTATTTGTAGTTTTACCTCTAGTTTTATTAGGTTTAGTTTTAAATTCATTTTTTTTGTATTTGCAACTGATTTCATAGGTTGAAATTTCTTCTGTTTGTGGTTTGTATGTGTAGTTTAATTCGTCGTTAAGTCCATAAGGGAATAATGTGTTGTGTTTATAAATGTAGTTGTTTTCTAATAATAGTCGTTGTTTTTTGTTTTGACATATGTCTAGTATTTCTATCTTAAAGTTGTTAAAAGTATGTAATTGATTGTGTTCTTTCATATATATATTACCAATTGATTTTTAGCGTGGTTTCTATGTAGGTTTATTCGTATATTTAATGGATTACAAGTTTGTCCTATATATGATAGTTGACAAATTTGGCATGTTAATTTATAAATAGTATTCACTAATTTACAACTAGTTGTTTGAAAAGTGTCATGGTTCTTAAGAGAGGGACAAGTTTGACAATTTTTTCTTAGGCAATTCTTAGCGAGTTTAAATTAACATAAAAGAGGTGCTAACACTAATATGTTTGTAGTTTTTTTTAGTTTTTTTAGTTTGTTATTCTTATGAATTTTTAAATATATTTTACTTAATTGTTTTTGTGGTGATAAAATTTGTAATAAATTGAATAATTAATCTATAAATATATAGATATTACTGTTTGTTATCTGTTATATTTTTAAGAATAACTAATAAAAAAAACATCTTTAAACTAACTAAACAATGAAAAAAAACAAAAGTTCTGAAATTATTTTTTCTATAATTACTTTTATAATTTAATTTTTAATAATCAAACAATGAAAGATAATTAAAATTTGTATGAAGATTTATTTATATTAGAATATCTAAAATAATTTAATTTGTATATTATGTTATATATAAAAAATATATCATAGAGCAAGCTCATATGAATTAATATAGTGTAGAAACTATATAACAAAATTATAACAGTGATTCTAATTTTAAAACTTAAGGAGCAAACTGTTAATAATGATAACTTATATCAGTTAGATTTGATTAGATTAGCAAGCTAAATCTAAATTAATTATAATAATAAATAGTTATTTAATTTTATAGTCCAGTTTTGTATTAAGATTATCTTCACTATTATGATCATTTAAATTCAAATTATAAAATTTGTAAAATGTTATTAATTTGTAGATAGAGAGAGAAAAAAAAAATCCTTTACTTCTACTACATCCTCAAGTTAATTATATATTTATAATTAATAACAATAAAAATTAACAAAGTAACGTCTATTACATCGGCTTTTACACGTCATTCAGACATACTCTAATCCTATATATAGAATAATCGAAGAGAGAATATATATAATAGTTAGAAAAAAGAGAGAAAGACAGAACCATGCACTTTTAATCAAACTAATAATAAGGAAAAAAAAAAAAAGAGTTTTATAAAGAAGGTAGATAAGATTGTTAGTATATATATATATATTTTTTTTATGATTTTATATTTTATCCTTTTTTTTAAAAAGATTTTTAAAGGTTTTTTTATTTTATAATATGATTATAAATAGTTGTATTTAGTAATATATCTATAGTATGAATTAACATTTGTTATAAGTTTGGATATTATGTTTTGAAACCCTAATGGTAGACCAGACATACACAAAAGACTTTAAATTGAAATGAATTGGAAAAAGAGATCTGCTGGAACGGGGATCTTCAGATAAAATTCCAGCGACATTTCACCCCTTCTTTATTATGTCATAGATCTCTTTTAAACCGGATTTTATGTGTTAATATTAAGTTGTTTCAGTGAAATATTTAAATGAACATATATAACAGATACAAGTGTTAACAAATTCAAACTGTAAACCTACCTCGGCCGCGGCGTCCTCCATTGTGAATATCTATTTCTGGCTGACACATGTCGCGGGAGGGGAATGTCCCCCCACATTTCAAATTTAGACCATTTATTCAGAATTTTTTTGAACAACAAGAAAATTAAAGAAGAAAGGAAAAATAGTTAAAGGAAGAAAGCTAAATTTTATAATCTTTACAGCTAGTTATATCAAAATAACTGATTTAACACTTATTCATCTTTTAATATTCCTTTAAAAAGGCAAATTATAAGAGTTTAATAAAGCTATTAATTATGCAAATTCACCTTTATTTAACTTCCATTTTCCTCCCCAGAAATTGGAGATTAAACAAAAATGAACTATACACTTTAACACTTTAAAAATCTTGTGAAAAAATCTTTTAATCAGTTATTTAATCAAAGTTTAATTAACTGTTAAAGATTATAAATTTGTATTAGTTAATATTAAGAGAAATTATAGAAAGTTGATTTCATAAATGGATATTTCCATTTATTTTTTTTCAAATATTTTATAATTGATATACTGTTGAAATATTTTACTTGTTTGATACTAAATTTGTTTTTAATAAATTCCATGTTTAAATTTTTAACATCTTCTATGAAATTATCTAATATATTATTTATTCTATAAAATCTTAGAAACTGACCATAATATATACCTTTACAGCAATTTAATGATATATTAGAATTCATATTACAGTATTTTATAATATTGAAATTATAATTACTCTTTTTATTATAAACTCTAACAGCACTATTTGTAAGGTCTATATTCAAGTCTAAAAAGTTAACTTTTTTGTTTCTATAAATTTTTTCATTGTTCTTAAGTTTCAAGTATTTAGGATATATTTCAGGTATTAATTTTTTAAACAGTGGATTATTAAATATTATTATGTCATCTACATATCGGAATATTTGCCAATTAATATTATTTTGTAGAAAGTATTCTCTTTCGTACCAGAACAATATTAGATTTGCTAATAACGGACTAGAAGAAGTACCCATGGGAACGCCTTCTGATTGAATATATATTTTATTTTTAAATTCTATATAGTTAAAATTTAAAAATGTTTCCAGTAGAGTTTTTGCTGTTTTAAGATCTAATTTAAATGTTTTATATCTGTTATTTATTTATTTTATTTCAATTCAAAACGCTATGTCCCCCTAGGGACACTTGCGCTAAATGTACATACAAATATATATAACAAAGAAAATATTCAACATGGAAAGATACACAGAAAGCGACTTAGAAAGATTCAAAAATGTTATTTACATATAGAGATATTTTTTGAATTTTATTTACAGTTACATCATTAAATTAAAAAAAAACACATACATATGTACACACATATACACGCATACACCTATATATTGTTTACAACCATATAATATGTCCAATATTTCCATGAGATCGTTACATCAAAGACCATTTTTCTTAATGAAGTCCAAAATATATTTACAAAGGAAATTAAATTTTATATATGTGTCCTTACTTGAAATTAAATCACTAGGGCCTAAAGATATTAAACCGTTGTTGACTCTGTACTCTTGAAAGACAGGGCACTCCAGCAAGAGATGTATTGAAGTTTGTTCCCCCAATCCGCAGAAACATGTCGAATCTTGCACAGCCTGAATTTTCTTAAGAAAAAACCTGAAATTTCCATGATCTGTGATAAATTGTGAATTATAATAGTTTGGTCGAAAATATTTCGGAATATCATAAGGAAAGAAACTTTGAAATGTTTGATTAGTATTCTTTTTCAGTAAATTAATCCTTGATATAATGAAATCTTTGAGTATACCTGGAATATACAAATCATAAAATTGTTTATCTTCTGTTGATAAATTATTCAACTCATAACTTATAATTCTAGATTCCATATAATCAGTGATCAAAGGAATATTGGCTAAGGTGTGAACACAGTTATAACTGGTTGTTTTATATGTTTGGGTACACCATAGCAGAATTTGATATTGCATTGAGTTCAGTTTGTACATATATTTTTTGCTAATAAATTCAAACCATATTTCTGTTCCGTAAGTTAACGTTGGTCTTATTATAGATTTATAAAGTGTAAGCCTTTTTTGGATGCTAAGACCCCAAGATTTTCCACAAATTGAAAAAAGAAGATTTTTTAATCTTTGAGTTTTGTTTAGTATAATGTTAAGGTGAGGGCCAAAATTCAATTTGTTTTTCCTTCTGTGATTCGCAAACGTAATTCCAAGAATTTTAATTTCTTCTACGGGCACAATAATATTGTCTCTAAAATTAATTGATATTTTGTCTTTATTGTGCAAGTGTAAAATACCAGTTTTATCAAGATTGATATTTAGCTTATTATCATTACACCATTGATCTATCTTTTCCAAATTAAACTCAATCGACTTTTTTAGATTTGTTAGCTCATTATCCCAACATATAATTGTTACATCATCAGCATAGCAAATGATTTCAGAGTTTGGTGATTGCAAATTAATTAGCAGATCATTTAAATATATCAGCCATAACAACGGAGACAATGGTCCACCCTGAGGACAGCCCTTTGTTAATATTTTTGAAACTTTCATATTATTATACTTGAAAATGGTTTTTCTATTTTTCAAAAAAGAACGCAAAATTTTGATCAATTCAACTGGTAAATTGTCTTCGTCTAATTTTTTAAACAAGGCTGGCCACCATGTATTATCAAATGCTCCTTGTATATCAATTGCAATCAGCGTAACTAGTTGTTTCTGTCTATGTTCCATTATGATCTTTGTGATTTCTTTCAAACAGGTAATTGTTGACTTATTCTTCAAGAACCCATGTTGTCTGGGGCTAAGGAGATCATTATTTTCATAGTATTCGTATATTTTATTTTTCAAAATTTTTTCAAATATTTTTGATAAGTTAGAAATTAATGAAATAGGTCGATAACTCTTTGCTAAATCTAAATTCGTTTTGTGAGGTTTTGGAATTATTCTGAGAGCTGCCTCTTTCCATCTATCTGGATAGTATCCGAAGTGAATGCATTTATTAAATAAATCGCATAATAATGGTAAAATTTTTGGAAGGGCATTTTTGATCATGTTATTACTTATACTGTCTACCCCAGGAGCTTTTTTAATGTCTATGTTAGATATTAGGTTCACTATGAATAATTTTAATGTAGAAAGTTTTGTCATTAATGAATTCATTAAATAAATTGGTTATTTTATTATTTAGATCTCTTAAATTTATTTTAGAATATAGGTCCTCAAAGTCAAATGTGTGTACTGTTTCAATGTTTGTCCAATTGTTCATTAAATAATTATTGATTTTTTTATTTGAGTCGATAAATTTATAATTATATTTATTAGTTAATTTATTTATAATAAATTGTAGTGTTGAGGCTAATTGTATATCAATATTTTTTATGACTGAATTTATACCAGATGTGATTGTTCTGAAAGAAATAGGTTTTTTGTGTAGTTTAGGAATTATATAGAACTTTGGTATGTTTGGATTTTTGTGGTTATTATAAATTTTTAGTGAATTTTCAACATTTTTGATGTCTTTTTTGATTTTTGTGCCTGTAGTTCTAGCAAAAGTGTATTTATGATTATTATCAATTTCCTTTTTTAGTATATCGTGGTATAGATTTTTACAAATTAAAGATAAATTATTGGGACATTTATCTATAGGAGTGATAATATAGTCCTTCTGTAAATTAATTATATTTTCTTTAAAAGAAGGAATGTCTGAATTGGGTTTTGTGTATTTAAGTGTATTATTATAATAATTTATAATTTCCTTTTTAATATTATGTTTCCATTCCAGAAAAGTAAATTCTGGAATACTGTATTTTATACTAGTTTTATTTATGAAAATATCTATATCTTTTAATATAGATTTAATTGTATTATTATAATTGTGTTTAATTTGAGGTATATATTTATACCCTTTATTTAAAATTTCTTGATATTCTGGATTTAAAAAAGAAAAGTTGCTAGTTAATATATGACCTGAGAACTTATATTTATCAATATAGTTGTTGCAATTACATTTAATTTTTTTAAAATTTGCCAAATTATTAATAAATTGGTTATAATTGCAAACTAAATTACCTATATTTTTATTGTATCTCCAGATTGTTTTAAAATTTAAATTTTTTATAGGGAAAAGATTATTGATGATTTGGTTATTAAAAATATCATTAAATTTAATATGATTAAATAAATTGTTATTAAATTTAATGATAATATTAATGTTATTAGTAGTTTGTTTAATTTTTCTGTATTTAAAGATGTCGTGTGTGATATCTATTAATCTGTTAGTCAGATTATGAATTTTAATATATTCTATGAGTTTGATAAATTTATTATTATTTAGTTTAAATAATGTTTTAATAAATTTATCGACGAAGTTGTTAGTGTACATTTGTTTTGGGTCCAGTAATTCTTCAAATTCAATGTAACCTAATTTATTTGTAGTTTTACCTCTAGTTTTATTAGGTTTAGTTTTAAATTCATTTTTTTTTGTATTTGCAACTGATTTCATAGGTTGAAATTTCTTCTGTTTGTGGTTTGTATGTGTAGTTTAATTCGTCGTTAAGTCCATAAGGGAATAATGTGTTGTGTTTATAAATGTAGTTGTTTTCTAATAATAGTCGTTGTTTTTTGTTTTGACATATGTCTAGTATTTCTATCTTAAAGTTGTTAAAAGTATGTAATTGATTGTGTTCTTTCATATATATATTACCAATTGATTTTTAGCGTGGTTTCTATGTAGGTTTATTCGTATATTTAATGGATTACAAGTTTGTCCTATATATGATAGTTGACAAATTTGGCATGTTAATTTATAAATAGTATTCACTAATTTACAACTAGTTGTTTGAAAAGTGTCATGGTTCTTAAGAGAGGGACAAGTTTGACAATTTTTTCTTAGGCAATTCTTAGCGAGTTTAAATTAACATAAAAGAGGTGCTAACACTAATATGTTTGTAGTTTTTTTTAGTTTTTTTAGTTTGTTATTCTTATGAATTTTTAAATATATTTTACTTAATTGTTTTTGTGGTGATAAAATTTGTAATAAATTGAATAATTAATCTATAAATATATAGATATTACTGTTTGTTATCTGTTATATTTTTAAGAATAACTAATAAAAAAAACATCTTTAAACTAACTAAACAATGAAAAAAACAAAAGTTCTGAAATTATTTTTTCTAGAATTACTTTTATAATTTAATTTTTAATAATCAAACAATGAAAGATAATTAAAATTTGTATGAAGATTTATTTATATTAGAATATCTAAAATAATTTAATTTGTATATTATGTTATATATAAAAAATATATCATAGAGCAAGCTCATATGAATTAATATAGTGTAGAAACTATATAACAAAATTATAACAGTGATTCTAATTTTAAAACTTAAGGAGCAAACTGATAATAATGATAACTTATATCAGTTAGATTTGATTAGATTAGTAAGCTAAATCTAAATTAATTATAATAATAAATAGTTATTTAATTTTATAGTCCAGTTTTGTATTAAGATTATCTTCACTATTATGATCATTTAAATTCAAATTATAAAATTTGTAAAATGTTATTAATTTGTAGATAGAGAAAAAAAAAATCCTTTACTTCTACTACATCCTCAAGTTAATTATATATTTATAATTAATAACAATAAAAATTAACAAAGTAACGTCTATTACATCGGCTTTTACACGTCATTCAGACATACTCTAATCCTATATATAGAATAATCGAAGAGAGAATATATATAATAGTTAGAAAAAAGAGAGAAAGACAGAACCATGCACTTTTAATCAAACTAATAATAAGGAAAAAAAAAGAGTTTTATAAAGAAGGTAGATAAGATTGTTAGTATATATATATATATTTTTTTTTATGATTTTATATTTTATCCTTTTTTTTTTAAAGATTTTTAAAGGTTTTTTTATTTTATAATATGATTATAAATAGTTGTATTTAGTAATATATCTATAGTATGAATTAACATTTGTTATAAGTTTGGATATTATGTTTTGAAACCCTAATGGTAGACCAGACATACACAAAAGACTTTAAATTGAAATGAATTGGAAAAAGAGATCTGCTGGAACGGGGATGAGTGTTAGCACCTCTTTTATGTTAATTTAAACTCGCTAAGAATTGCCTAAGAAAAAATTGTCAAACTTGTCCCTCTCTTAAGAACCATGACACTTTTCAAACAACTAGTTGTAAATTAGTGAATACTATTTATAAATTAACATGCCAAATTTGTCAACTATCATATATAGGACAAACTTGTAATCCATTAAATATACGAATAAACCTACATAGAAACCACGCTAAAAAATCAATTGGTAATATATATATGAAAGAACACAATCAATTACATACTTTTAACAACTTTAAGATAGAAATACTAGACATATGTCAAAACAAAAAACAACGACTATTATTAGAAAACAACTACATTTATAAACACAACACATTATTCCCTTATGGACTTAACGACGAATTAAACTACACATACAAACCACAAACAGAAGAAATTTCAACCTATGAAATCAGTTGCAAATACAAAAAAAATGAATTTAAAACTAAACCTAATAAAACTAGAGGTAAAACTACAAATAAATTAGGTTACATTGAATTTGAAGAATTACTGGACCCAAAACAAATGTACACTAACAACTTCGTCGATAAATTTATTAAAACATTATTTAAACTAAATAATAATAAATTTATCAAACTCATAGAATATATTAAAATTCATAATCTGACTAACAGATTAATAGATATCACACACGACATCTTTAAATACAGAAAAATTAAACAAACTACTAATAACATTAATATTATCATTAAATTTAATAACAATTTATTTAATCATATTAAATTTAATGATATTTTTAATAACCAAATCATCAATAATCTTTTCCCTATAAAAAATTTAAATTTTAAAACAATCTGGAGATACAATAAAAATATAGGTAATTTAGTTTGCAATTATAACCAATTTATTAATAATTTGGCAAATTTTAAAAAAATTAAATGTAATTGCAACAACTATATTGATAAATATAAGTTCTCAGGTCATATATTAACTAGCAACTTTTCTTTTTTAAATCCAGAATATCAAGAAATTTTAAATAAAGGGTATAAATATATACCTCAAATTAAACACAATTATAATAATACAATTAAATCTATATTAAAAGATATAGATATTTTCATAAATAAAACTAGTATAAAATACAGTATTCCAGAATTTACTTTTCTGGAATGGAAACATAATATTAAAAAGGAAATTATAAATTATTATAATAATACACTTAAATACACAAAACCCAATTCAGACATTCCTTCTTTTAAAGAAAATATAATTAATTTACAGAAGGACTATATTATCACTCCTATAGATAAATGTCCCAATAATTTATCTTTAATTTGTAAAAATCTATACCACGATATACTAAAAAAGGAAATTAATAATAATCATAAATACACTTTTGCTAGAACTACAGGCACAAAAATCAAAAAAGACATCAAAAATGTTGAAAATTCACTAAAAATTTATAATAACCACAAAAATCCAAACATACCAAAGTTCTATATAATTCCTAAACTACACAAAAAACCTATTTCTTTCAGAACAATCACATCTGGTATAAATTCAGTCATAAAAAATATTGATATACAATTAGCCTCAACACTACAATTTATTATAAATAAATTAACTAATAAATATAATTATAAATTTATCGACTCAAATAAAAAAATCATTAATTATTTAATGAACAATTGGACAAACATTGAAACAGTACATACATTTGACTTTGAGGACCTATATTCTAAAATAAATTTAAGAGATCTAAATAATAAAATAACCAATTTATTTAATGAATTCATTAATGACAAAACTTTCTACATTAAAATTATTCATAACAGATATAAAACATTTAAATTAGATCTTAAAACAGCAAAAACTCTACTGGAAACATTTTTAAATTTTAACTATATAGAATTTAAAAATAAAATATATATTCAATCAGAAGGCGTTCCCATGGGTACTTCTTCTAGTCCGTTATTAGCAAATCTAATATTGTTCTGGTACGAAAGAGAATACTTTCTACAAAATAATATTAATTGGCAAATATTCCGATATGTAGATGACATAATAATATTTAATAATCCACTGTTTAAAAAATTAATACCTGAAATATATCCTAAATACTTGAAACTTAAGAACAATGAAAAAAATTTATAGAAACAAAAAAGTTAACTTTTTAGACTTGAATATAGACCTTACAAATAGTGCTGTTAGAGTTTATAATAAAAAGAGTAATTATAATTTCAATATTATAAAATACTGTAATATGAATTCTAATATATCATTAAATTGCTGTAAAGGTATATATTATGGTCAGTTTCTAAGATTTTATAGAATAAATAATATATTAGATAATTTCATAGAAGATGTTAAAAATTTAAACATGGAATTTATTAAAAACAAATTTAGTATCAAACAAGTAAAATATTTCAACAGTATATCAATTATAAAATATTTAAAAAAAAATAAATGGAAATATCCATTTATGAAATCAACTTTCTATAATTTCTCTTAATATTAACTAATACAAATTTATAATCTTTAACAGTTAATTAAACCTTGATTAAATAACTGATTAAAAGATTTTTTCACAAGATTTTTAAAGTGTTAAAGTGTATAGTTCATTTTTGTTTAATCTCCAATTTCTGGGGAGGAAAATGGAAGTTAAATAAAGGTGAATTTGCATAATTAATAGCTTTATTAAACTCTTATAATTTGCCTTTTTAAAGGAATATTAAAAGATGAATAAGTGTTAAATCAGTTATTTTGATATAACTAGCTGTAAAGATTATAAAATTTAGCTTTCTTCCTTTAACTATTTTTCCTTTCTTCTTTAATTTTCTTGTTGTTCAAAAAAATTCTGAATAAATGGTCTAAATTTGAAATGTGGGGGGACATTCCCCTCCCGCGACATGTGTCAGCCAGAAATAGATATTCACAATGGAGGACGCCGCGGCCGAGGTAGGTTTACAGTTTGAATTTGTTAACACTTGTATCTGTTATATATGTTCATTTAAATATTTCACTGAAACAACTTAATATTAACACATAAAATCCGGTTTAAAAGAGATCTATGACATAATAAAGAAGGGGTGAAATGTCGCTGGAATTTTATCTGAAGATCCCCGTTCCAGCAGATCTCTTTTTCCAATTAATTTCAATTTAAAGTCTTTTGTGTATGTCTGGTCTACCATTAGGGTTTCAAAACATAATATCCAAACTTATAACAAATGTTAATTCATACTATAGATATATTACTAAATACAACTATTTATAATCATATTATAAAATAAAAAAACCTTTAAAAATCTTTAAAAAAAAAAGGATAAAATATAAAATCATAAAAAAAATATATATATATATACTAACAATCTTATCTACCTTCTTTATAAAACTCTTTTTTTTTTCCTTATTATTAGTTTGATTAAAAGTGCATGGTTCTGTCTTCCTCTCTTTTTTCTAACTATTATATATATTCTCTCTTCGATTATTCTATATATAGGATTAGAGTATGTCTGAATGACGTGTAAAAGCCGATGTAATAGACGTTACTTTGTTAATTTTTATTGTTATTAATTATAAATATATAATTAACTTGAGGATGTAGTAGAAGTAAAGGATTTTTTTTTTCTCTCTCTATCTACAAATTAATAACATTTTACAAATTTTATAATTTGAATTTAAATGATCATAATAGTGAAGATAATCTTAATACAAAACTGGACTATAAAATTAAATAACTATTTATTATTATAATTAATTTAGATTTAGCTTGCTAATCTAATCAAATCTAACTGATATAAGTTATCATTATTAACAGTTTGCTCCTTAAGTTTTAAAATTAGAATCACTGTTATAATTTTGTTATATAGTTTCTACACTATATTAATTCATATGAGCTTGCTCTATGATATATTTTTTATATATAACATAATATACAAATTAAATTATTTTAGATATTCTAATATAAATAAATCTTCATACAAATTTTAATTATCTTTCATTGTTTGATTATTAAAAATTAAATTATAAAAGTAATTCTAGAAAAAATAATTTCAGAACTTTTGTTTTTTTTCATTGTTTAGTTAGTTTAAAGATGTTTTTTTATTAGTTATTCTTAAAAATATAACAGATAACAAACAGTAATATCTATATATTTATAGATTAATTATTCAATTTATTACAAATTTTATCACCACAAAAACAATTAAGTAAAATATATTTAAAAATTCATAAGAATAACAAACTAAAAAAACTAAAAAAACTACAAACATATTAGTGTTAGCACCTCTTTTATGTTAATTTAAACTCGCTAAGAATTGCCTAAGAAAAAATTGTCAAACTTGTCCCTCTCTTAAGAACCATGACACTTTTCAAACAACTAGTTGTAAATTAGTGAATACTATTTATAAATTAACATGCCAAATTTGTCAACTATCATATATAGGACAAACTTGTAATCCATTAAATATACGAATAAACCTACATAGAAACCACGCTAAAAAATCAATTGGCAATATATATATGAAAGAACACAATCAATTACATACTTTTAACAACTTTAAGATAGAAATACTAGACATATGTCAAAACAAAAAACAACGACTATTATTAGAAAACAACTACATTTATAAACACAACACATTATTCCCTTATGGACTTAACGACGAATTAAACTACACATACAAACCACAAACAGAAGAAATTTCAACCTATGAAATCAGTTGCAAATACAAAAAAAATGAATTTAAAACTAAACCTAATAAAACTGGAGGTAAACCTACAAATAAATTAGGTTACATTGAATTTGAAGAATTACTGGACCCAAAACAAATGTACACTAACAACTTCGTCGATAAATTTATTAAAACATTATTTAAACTAAATAATAATAAATTTATCAAACTCATAGAATATATTAAAATTCATAATCTGACTAACAGATTAATAGATATCACACACGACATCTTTAAATACAGAAAAATTAAACAAACTACTAATAACATTAATATTATCATTAAATTTAATAACAATTTATTTAATCATATTAAATTTAATGATATTTTTAATAACCAAATCATCAATAATCTTTTCCCTATAAAAAATTTAAATTTTAAAACAATCTGGAGATACAATAAAAATATAGGTAATTTAGTTTGCAATTATAACCAATTTATTAATAATTTGGCAAATTTTAAAAATATTAAATGTAATTGCAACAACTATATTGATAAATATAAGTTCTCAGGTCATATATTAACTAGCAACTTTTCTTTTTTAAATCCAGAATATCAAGAAATTTTAAATAAAGGGTATAAATATATACCTCAAATTAAACACAATTATAATAATACAATTAAATCTATATTAAAAGATATAGATATTTTCATAAATAAAACTAGTATAAAATACAGTATTCCAGAATTTACTTTTCTGGAATGGAAACATAATATTAAAAAGGAAATTATAAATTATTATAATAATACACTTAAATACACAAAACCCAATTCAGACATTCCTTCTTTTAAAGAAAATATAATTAATTTACAGAAGGACTATATTATCACTCCTATAGATAAATGTCCCAATAATTTATCTTTAATTTGTAAAAATCTATACCACGATATACTAAAAAAGGAAATTGATAATAATCATAAATACACTTTTGCTAGAACTACAGGCACAAAAATCAAAAAAGACATCAAAAATGTTGAAAATTCACTAAAAATTTATAATAACCACAAAAATCCAAACATACCAAAGTTCTATATAATTCCTAAACTACACAAAAAACCTATTTCTTTCAGAACAATCACATCTGGTATAAATTCAGTCATAAAAAATATTGATATACAATTAGCCTCAACACTACAATTTATTATAAATAAATTAACTAATAAATATAATTATAAATTTATCGACTCAAATAAAAAAATCATTAATTATTTAATGAACAATTGGACAAACATTGAAACAGTACACACATTTGACTTTGAGGACCTATATTCTAAAATAAATTTAAGAGATCTAAATAATAAAATAACCAATTTATTTAATGAATTCATTAATGACAAAATTTTCTACATTAAAATTATTCATAACAGATATAAAACATTTAAATTAGATCTTAAAACAGCAAAAACTCTACTGGAAACATTTTTAAATTTTAACTATATAGAATTTAAAAATAAAATATATATTCAATCAGAAGGCGTTCCCATGGGTACTTCTTCTAGTCCGTTATTAGCAAATCTAATATTGTTCTGGTACGAAAGAGAATACTTTCTACAAAATAATATTAATTGGCAAATATTCCGATATGTAGATGACATAATAATATTTAATAATCCACTGTTTAAAAAATTAATACCTGAAATATATCCTAAATACTTGAAACTTAAGAACAATGAAAAAATTTATAGAAACAAAAAAGTTAACTTTTTAGACTTGAATATAGACCTTACAAATAGTGCTGTTAGAGTTTATAATAAAAAGAGTAATTATAATTTCAATATTATAAAATACTGTAATATGAATTCTAATATATCATTAAATTGCTGTAAAGGTATATATTATGGTCAGTTTCTAAGATTTTATAGAATAAATAATATATTAGATAATTTCATAGAAGATGTTAAAAATTTAAACATGGAATTTATTAAAAACAAATTTAGTATCAAACAAGTAAAATATTTCAACAGTATATCAATTATAAAATATTTAAAAAAAAATAAATGGAAATATCCATTTATGAAATCAACTTTCTATAATTTCTCTTAATATTAACTAATACAAATTTATAATCTTTAACAGTTAATTAAACTTTGATTAAATAACTGATTAAAAGATTTTTTCACAAGATTTTTAAAGTGTTAAAGTGTATAGTTCATTTTTGTTTAATCTCCAATTTCTGGGGAGGAAAATGGAAGTTAAATAAAGGTGAATTTGCATAATTAATAGCTTTATTAAACTCTTATAATTTGCCTTTTTAAAGGAATATTAAAAGATGAATAAGTGTTAAATCAGTTATTTTGATATAACTAGCTGTAAAGATTATAAAATTTAGCTTTCTTCCTTTAACTATTTTTCCTTTCTTCTTTAATTTTCTTGTTGTTCAAAAAAATTCTGAATAAATGGTCTAAATTTGAAATGTGGGGGGACTTTCCCCTCCCGCGACATGTGTCAGCCAGAAATAGATATTCACAATGGAGGACGCCGCGGCCGAGGTAGGTTTACAGTTTGAATTTGTTAACACTTGTATCTGTTATATATATTCATTTAAATATTTCACTGAAACAACTTAATATTAACACATAAAATCCGGTTTAAAAGAGATCTATGACATAATAAAGAAGGGGTGAAATGTCGCTGGAATTTTATCTGAAGATCCCCGTTCCAGCAGATCTCTTTTTCCAATTCATTTCAATTTAAAGTCTTTTGTGTATGTCTGGTCTACCATTAGGGTTTCAAAACATAATATCCAAACTTATAACAAATGTTAATTCATACTATAGATATATTACTAAATACAACTATTTATAATCATATTATAAAATAAAAAAACCTTTAAAAATCTTTTAAAAAAAAGGATAAAATATAAAATCATAAAAAAAATATATATATATATACTAACAATCTTATCTACCTTCTTTATAAAACTCTTTTTTTTTCCTTATTATTAGTTTGATTAAAAGTGCATGGTTCTGTCTTTCTCTCTTTTTTCTAACTATTATATATATTCTCTCTTCGATTATTCTATATATAGGATTAGAGTATGTCTGAATGACGTGTAAAAGCCGATGTAATAGACGTTACTTTGTTAATTTTTATTGTTATTAATTATAAATATATAATTAACTTGAGGATGTAGTAGAAGTAAAGGATTTTTTTTTTCTCTCTCTATCTACAAATTAATAACATTTTACAAATTTTATAATTTGAATTTAAATGATCATAATAGTGAAGATAATCTTAATACAAAACTGGACTATAAAATTAAATAACTATTTATTATTATAATTAATTTAGATTTAGCTTGCTAATCTAATCAAATCTAACTGATATAAGTTATCATTATTATCAGTTTGCTCCTTAAGTTTTAAAATTAGAATCACTGTTATAATTTTGTTATATAGTTTCTACACTATATATATATATATATTTTGAAAATAGAGCAATCCATACTTAATTCATTAGATAATAAAAGGCATATATTGGATTTGAAAAAATATTTATTTTGCCAATATGTGTGTATACAAAAATGTAATGCCTCGATAAAGGTTGGCGTTCAGCCAGCCGAAATATTGGCAAAATAAATATTTTTTCAAATCCAATATATGCCTTTTATTATCTAATATATATATATATATATATATATATGTAGTAATCCCGATGTGGAATGTACTGGGCAGTCGTGGTAGTGGGTGCGTGATGGGATTCCCGCACTGGGACAGCAAGAGACAGAGGCAGGTCTAGATGGTAACTTCAAGAAGGTAGAGGTAGACCACGGACGTCACGGATGCCCTACATCGCGGATAGGGGTGAGAAACCCGACCGTATGACGGCGTCGCTCTGAAAACCAACTAACTAACTACTGCCTTTGTCCCAATCTTGGGGGGCTTTTATATGAGACGCTCGCAGATGGCGGCGAGTTCTGATTGGCTCCCATAAAATCACGCCACCTGTCAAGCGCTGGGCTATTAAGCGTCTGGCCACCTGTTCGGCCACCTGCTGACGGGGGAATGAACTCATTTTCATAAACACCTGTTCGTCTGGTCCATGGCGTCGCCTGGACTATGGTGTCGTCTTGGTCTACCTTTACCCCTTTATTTTATTTGTCACTATTTTTACAAGATCGATACATTTTTATATAGGTATGGGGTTATTATAAATATTATAAGAAGGTTGTGCTCTATCTACTTCAAAATATACTACAGAATGTGTCCCCGGTGATGAAGGTTTGGTTGGGGGAATGACATGTAATGAATGATAACCTAACAAACCTATTATAAAAAAAATAAAAGAAATAATTTGTATACAAATTAGTTAAAATTATTATTAAGCTACAAGTTAAAAAGAGAAAGATGTAATGGTGGTGTATCAATGAAATAAAAATCAAGGTTATAAAAATAAAAACGCACAAAATGAATGATAAAAGATTAAGAGAAAGTATATAATACAAAATGGTAAAAATGGTAAAATGAATCGTACAAGGAAAATAATATCTTATTGCATTAAAGATGAGAGGAAAAAAAAGAAGTTAGTTTATTGACTGAACGTATAATGTGACGCTAAGGTTGAAAAAGGGGAAGGGAGTATCTAAGCCTGTTTCTGCAAAGTAGTATCCCAAACATTCTGCAATGCAATGCGAACTTGTTTGAGTGAGGTATTGTTTTCATTAACAGAAGGTTCAAGATATTCCGTCTGCATCATTAGCTCAGACAGTGAAAAGAGGTGGGAAGATTGATGGAGGTAAAGGGGAGAGGTAGAGGTAAGAGGGATCCCTGTTGTCCATAATGATTATGCCCGGTTAAATGATGAAAAAAAAGTGAAAAGTTGAAAAAATGATGAATTGATATGATGTGTCGGGCGATGAGAAAAAAAATAAAAATATCGCGCTGGATATCCTGAACTCATTATCGGGAATGGTATAGCGAGGAAGGATTGTTCCAGTCGGATTAATCAATGGAAAAAAACAAAAATGTTCGGCGAACTGGAATCCCTTGGAAGGTAGTTGGAGGTTTGAAGGATGTGGGAAAGGAGAGGTGGATGTAAGAGAATTATTGCTGTCAATTTTGATTGTGTCCGGCTTGTGTGGTGAAAAAAAAAAGTTGAAAGATGAAAAAATGATGATGAGCCGGACGATGAGAGAAAAAAATAAAAAAAAACTAACTGAGTCTCCTGAGCTCATTGTTGGGAAATGTACAGCGAGGAAGGCTCTTCTAGTTAGTTAATCAACAAAAAAAAAAAGAAAATGGCTGACGAACAATAATCTCTTGATGGCTGAAAAAATTTGGGAGGAAAGGTTCATGGGATAGAGTTAGAGGTTGTAAGGGAAGCGTCAAAAATAAAATTTTGAAATCTACAAAGAAAAATAAAATGATAAATGTTTTATCTGTTAAAGAGATATTATAAATATTGTTAGGTGTAGGTTTTTTAAATGGCGCCTAAGATAGTTGAAGTTGTAAAATGCTAAGTCTGAACATGATGAGAAAAAGAGAAAATAAGAATATTAAAGGTAATAATATATAAAGGGTTGATTGGTATTTGATGGCATTAATGTTGATGGTTAATAAACAAAATGATATTATCGATTAATAGTGAAATGTTTTATCTACATTGGTAAGTTAAAAAAAAAACAAAGTCCAACACCACAAAACTAGGTTAACTGTAAGTCTATTTACAATAAATGAGAGAAAAGTTAGAAAACCTATTAATTGGGAAATAATTTGGGGCACAAATTAGTTACTAGAATAAAAATAAAGATAAAGGGGAGTAGTGGTGACACATTGATATAATATTATAAAACTACAAAAAAATATATATATAAGAGGCGTACATAGGAAGGATAAATTTAAAGTAAACACACACAATAGCGAAAGTAAATATTTGGGAAAGTTGGTATACTAGTTACAGTTTTTTGTTACTTAAGGTGCCTTGAATATTTACAACATAGTTTCAGGGATGTAATAAAGGAAGGAGGAGAAGTAGAGGTATATAAAGGTAAAATTAAAATATAAAATAAAATTGACTTAAGCAAAAGGTTTACGATAGGTAGTGACGCAGTGAGGAATAAATGAAGAAGGTCTGAATGGGTTTCTGCAAAGGACATCTCAGGAGTCCTGCCCTGCAATACGAGCTTAGAAGCGAGGTATTGTTTTCAGGGTTCAGCAATCTCAGGATGCTCTGTAAGTAGCATTAGATCAGATGGGCAAAAGGCGTGAAGATCGAAGGAGAGGTAGTTAATGGGAGAATATGGGAAAGAAATCTTTTCTGAGAGAGGTTAAAAAGAGATGGTGGCTCAAGAGCTGCGCTGCTGTCGGTGATTGAGCTCGACCAGATGAAAAATAAAATTAAACGAAAAATGAGTGGGCGCATCGTGCTGTGATGGCCTGGGTCGAGCATTAGAGAAAAAAAATCTCGCTGGTTACCCAAGCTCTCCGTGTGGAGTTAACATGGGGAGGAAGAGTGTACCAGGTCGATGGATCATTAAAAAATAAAAATTAAAAAATGTTGGCGAGCAGGAGTCTCAGGAACCGTTGAAGAGGTTAGAGGATGGAGGTAGATTGTGAAAACAGGGCTCGACTGTTGCCATTGATTGATTGAACCCGGTTTTGAGGAAAACAGAATGAAATAAAGAATGCTGGGACGGCGACCTGGGAGTAAATAAAAAGTCGGCAAACAGGAACTCTGCGATGGACGAGGGGTGGTTAGAACGAAGGCATAGAAGGCCAATGGAAAATGATCAAGAAACGAGAGAAGTATGGACGGCCTATAATTGAATGATTGACAGGTAAGAGTGTGGAAGTCGGAAGGACTATCTCTGCTAATGATGGATGCTAATGATGTAACAAGGTCATTCCACCCCTTTAGAAGTAGGGAGGGAAAAGACGAAGTAGAAAAAAAACAATTAGGGGGAGATCAGTGCGTCCTTGATTTGTTTGTCGTTGGGATGAAGACTGGAATTAATTGTTCTTTAAAGTAGGCCAAGATGACGTCTCATATGGTGTCATGTACAGGATCGATTTTTAGAGATGGTGGGGAACTAATTTTTAAACGGGGTTGACAAAATTATAAACTATCCTAAAACATTATAAAATTAAGATTTTGGTATAAAATGATTTTTTATATAATTTTCCTATCCGTTTTAATCTGGCAGGTTCCTCTGTTAGAAGGATATAAACTTTAATCTGTAATATTGAAATCGTGGGTGTGAATAATTGGGAAAAGGTAGGCTATAAAAGAATTAATTAATTAACCATTGTATAAATAAATGTGTTATGATTATGCGAAATGTGTTAATGGGATATGGGATATGCGAGAGGAATTAGAATTGATGTGAACAATGTAGAAAGTGCGAAATAAAATGTATGTTTGAACAGGTGACAATTGCGTTAAGATTTCAGACAAATCGTTATATTGGAGATTATTAGCGGTGATTAGGTTTAGAAAAATTAAAGAATAATGAATTTACGAAATTTTCTAAGAGAAAAGGTTATGGCATGGGTACAACATTCGATAGAGATTCGTAATTAACAAGTTAACGCAGGCAGGAATGAAATGCAATGGGGTATGGAAATTTTTGGTATGTTATTTAGTTTTCGCATTTTACATTTATGGTTGTATTTGTAATTGTGGGAAAAATGGGAGGCACATTTCGAGATGAGATAATTTAAAATTGATATTTATAAAAATACAAATCTAGGACTAGTTTTTAAAACTTTTAAATATTGAGAAATATCAATTTGAATAGCAATAGGTCAAGTAAAATAAAGAGTGTAATAAATTTAATTATTAATATTATGGCTATAAATAAGGTATTAAAAAAAACACACAAAAAAGTTTAGAAAATATGATTCGAGTAATTAAAATATAATATGATTTTTTATGTAAAATTGAAAGTTGCATATTTGGATAATGCCATTTTAGGTGAATTTAAGAAAGGCATGTAAGATTAGTAAATTGGCAAAAATGCGTGATTGAATATTTTTAATAATAAAGTTGAAAATGATTAATTAAAGTTTATAATTTGATTAAAATAAAGTAAATATGATAAATGAGAGAGTGAAAGTTTTAAAAATTGAATAAAAATGTTATAAAAAAGGTTATAATTGATTTTAAAATGCTTAAAGTGAAAATATAAGTTTAAAATGTATGGGGAAAATGGCAGAAACAAAGTTTAAAGTACCTTGGAATGATTGATGCTGGCTGGAGTTTATCTCTGTAGATGGCTGTTTGGAAGAAGGCTGCTTGTTGCGTGTGATCCGTCGAAAGGGGAGATGATGGCTTCCTCCGCATGAGGCACGGCTAGTCCCCGAATGGCGTCTGTTAGGTGGCTTACTAGGTCTTCGCAGTGGGGCTGCATGTTGGTGAGGGCATCCGCGACGTAGTCGTCTTCGACCTCCGTCATCCTCTGCATGCTGCTGTCCTCAGTTATCCTGTCGACTTTAACGGGTTCTGTAGTAATCCCGATGTGGAATGTACTGGGCAGTCGTGGTAGTGGGTGCGTGATGGGATTCCCGCACTGGGACAGCAAGAGACAGAGGCAGGTCTAGATGGTAACTTCAAGAAGGTAGAGGTAGACCACGGACGTCACGGATGCCCTACATCGCGGATAGGGGTGAGAAACCCGACCGTATGACGGCGTCGCTCTGAAAACCAACTAACTAACTACTGCCTTTGTCCCAATCTTGGGGGGCTTTTATATGAGACGCTCGCAGATGGCGGCGAGTTCTGATTGGCTCCCATAAAATCACGCCACCTGTCAAGCGCTGGGTTATTAATTATGTCTGGCCACCTGTTCGGCCACCTGCTGACGGGGGAATGAACTCATTATCATAAACACCTGTTCGTCTGGTCCATGGCGTCGCCTGGACTATGGTGTCGTCTTGGTCTACCTTTACCCCTTTATTTTATTTGTCACTATTTTTACAAGATCGATACATTTTTATATAGGTATGGGGTTATTATAAATATTATAAGAAGGTTGTGCTCTATTGTTGGCTTCCGTAGGCGTTTCTTACTGGGAAAAAGAAAGAGAGGATCCAATGAAATAATTTAGTAGCGTTTATTAAAACAAAATCATAATAGTGAACAACACATATAACAGAGAGTACCGTCGTCTTCCGGGTATTCCTTCTACTGGGGAGCTCGGATTCTATATTCTGTGCGTTTATAATCTGTTTATCTGTGGCTCTCTGGTCGGGATGGCGCCTACATTCGGCCATTCCTGGATTTCAATCGTCCTCGATTGAACCTTGCGTTGCAGGAACGTCGTGGGTTGCGTCGGGGGGTATCTTCTACTTCTGGCTCCTCGTCCGGACTTTCTTCTGTAGCTGAATCATCTTCTTCACTGTGCCAAGACTTCAGTTGACTGATATGGGCCGTTGTCGTGTAGAACCGTCCACTGGTTCTTTCGCTTAACTGAGTCACTCTATACGTGTCGCTTGGCAGAACCTCGGTAATTATCAAAGGTCCTCGATATTTGGGTTGTGCCTTGGTTGGTTCACCCGTCATTTTGGGTACATGCCTCATCACTACAATTTCTCCTACTTCGAATTGGATTGTACGGCACTTCTTCTTATCGTAGTATGTCTTCATAATTTCTTGTTTATTCTCAATTTGGGTTCTCACACTCTCTTGAATTCTATCCTGCTCGGTCCATGGGTCCACGTCTTCATCGGCTAATCTTCTAAGTATCCCATCGTGGAATCGAGGGGAATAGCCGTGGAGTGTTTCGAACGGTGTTTTATTCGTCGTCTTGTTCACCGCATTGTTCAGGTCTCGCTCTACCTCCTTGATCTTCAGGTCCCAATCCTTCCGTCGCGGATCCTCGATACTGGTTGCTATAGTGGACAATACTGTTCGGTTCACTCTTTCGACCATCCCGTTCCCTTGCGGATGTTTCGTAGAGTTCAGAGTATGATGTATTCCATTTCCTCGACAGAATTCTTCAAATTGCCTTGAGGTAAAACATGACCCTCTGTCGCTGATGATCTTGTCGGGTAGTCCGAAATCATTCACAAAACTTTTCATTACCTTCAGGACGTTCTGCGTCGATGTATTCCTTACAGGGCTTAATCGGACAAATCTTGTCAGATTATCGACAATCACTAAAAGTTCCTGGTTACCTTTTGTACTTCTCACGAAGGGGCCTACGTGGTCCATGTGTACGATGGAAAACGGTCTCTTGCCTGACTTAATGGGATGTAGGAAGCCTTGTTGTTTTCCACCGGGAACTTTGTTAAATAGACAATCGAGACACATAGCCACATGGCGTCGAACGTACCTCTTCATTGAAGGAAACCAGTACAATTCCTTAATTTTGTTGACAGTCCTATCAGTCGCAAAATGTCCCATTAGATCATGGAATTTGACAACTAAGCTTTTCCTCATACTTTTGGGTATAACATACAGGGCTCGTTCCTCTTCTCCATTTTTCACCATGCGGAAAAGTCTGCCTCCTTTGTAGCTGTAGTCGTTATTCTATTTTGTTCTCCTACTGTCCTATCACACGGGTCCTTTCGAAAGATCTGGATCAGGTCTCTCAATTCAGGGTCGGAATGCTGAATCATCAAGATTTGTTCTTCCAGTGTGATTGTGAGGCATACTTCAAGGTTTTTCTCCACGATTTCCTCCATCGTGTCTCTAGAGTCGTCGACTGGAGCTCTACTCATTCCGTCTACGTGGGCCATCTTCTCCCCTGGTTTATGTCGAATTTCGAAATCGTATTCCTGAATCAGATTGTACCATCGCGCTATCTGAGGATTTGTAGTCTTCTTCGCGTTCATGTAGACCAGTGCTTGGCAATCTGTAACCACTGTAAACTTGATTCCTACGAGGAACTGACGTAGTCGATCCAAGGTCCACACTATCGCCATCAGCTCCAATTTGCTTGAGTGGTACATCTTCTCGGCCTCTGTTGTCTTCTTGCTCACACAGTAGACCAAGCGCCATTTGCCGTCTTCGTCCATCTGTAGCACCATTCCTGCTAATCCCTCAGCACTCGCATCGCAATGTACTTCTGTCTTGAGTTCAGGGTTGTAATGAGCTAGTACCGGATATTCGACCAGATCCTTTCGTAGTCCTCCAAATGACCTTCGCTGTTCTTCCTTCCATTCAAATTGTGAACCTTTCTTCGTAAGTCTGCTTAGCGGTTCTGCTTTCCTCGCGAAGTCCTTTACAAATCGTCTGAAGAAGTTCGTCAGTCCCAGAAAGCGTCGTATGTCGTGGACATTCTTGGGTTCTGGAAATTCTTCTATCGCCTTGATCTTTCTTGGGCCTGGCTTAAGTCCGCCTGTACTGATGACATACCCTAAGAACTCAACTTCCCTCCTTCCGAACTCACATTTGGAGGGTTTCAGTGTCAACTTCGCTGATCTTATTCTTTCGAGGACTTCCCTCAACCTTTCGATCATCTCCCGCCAATCCTTTGCCGGGATAATCACGTCGTCGAGATAGCAGAATGCCTTCTTGTTCAGCAGCGGACCTAGGACAGTGTGCATCAGTCTTTGGAATTCAGCTGGTGCGTTGGCGAGTCCAAAAATCATCCTTTCGAATTGACCTGTATCATCTGGGGTGATGAATGCTGTCTTTAATTTTGTCTTATCGGTCAGTGGTATCTGCAGATATCCATGCGCCAGATCCAGAGTGGTGAAGAATTTCGCATTCCTTAGGCCTTCCAGAAGGTCGTCTATCCTTGGTAATGGGAACTTGTCCTTAACTGTTTGAATGTTGAGTCTCCTATAATCTACCACCAGACGATGATCTCCAGTTTTCTTCCTCACAAGTAGGACGGGACTAGCGTAGGGTGATCTAGTTTCCGTGACTATTCCATTGTCCTTCCACTCTCTGACAATCTCCCTGATTGCTTCGCGTTCACTTGCAGTCGTCTTATACGGTCTCAGACAGACTGGCTTGCTTCCATCAACCTCCTTAATGTCCATCTTGGTGACATCGGTGCACCCTAATTCCTCCATGCCAAGAGCGAAACAGTCTCTATACTCGTTTACTACATCTAGGATTTCTTGTCTCTCTTTCGAAGTCAGAGAATGATTGACGTTGATGTCCTCAGGCAGTATGGGGCGCTTACGTTTCATTTGGTCTTGTCCTTCCCTCTTCTCTTCATTTTTAGTCTGAAACGAATCCTCTGCGACGTCCAGGTTAACAACAATATCATCAAGGTTCAGTAGTTCAACTCGCCCTACACATTGGTTCTTCCTTACTCTCAACTTGCCCTTGCCAGCTGAGATGATGGGTACGGTCGTCTTTCCATCGACCACTTCCAATAGGGAATCGACACAGGCGTCATCTACTCCTGTGAACAATACATATCCGTCCTTTACCTCGTCTGTGATTGCACTTGTAAAGTTAATGGAGTCGCTCTCCAACTGAACAGTTTCGGTTGCTCTCAGTTCGATTCGACGCGACTTGATTTCTTCTTGCAGATTAGCAAACGGAAATTCGGATGAATAGCCAATATGCAAGTTTTTACCAATTCTGGCGAAGGATACGTAGGGCAGATCTGTCCATGTTCTTCCAATTAATAGGTCATAGGGTTGGGCATCATCGTTGACAATGAATACAGTGATTTCCCTTCCGACGATGCCATCAATCTCCAGGTCGGCTGTCGTCTTCCCAACGGTCCTGGCAGCTGGTGCAGTCTGGTTACCGATGCCGTACAGACTAGTCGAGTCTGGTTCGATGTCGACGCTGATCCTCCTTGCGACCGATTCTCTCATTAGACAACTGCTGCTCCCGGTGTCTATCATTGCCTTCACGGTTTCCTTGTTGTCGATCTTGACATCCTTCAAATATACATCTGGCGGGACAGTCTCCAGTCCTTCGACTTCCAGGTTGGCTACTTTTAGTCCTTCTTTGGGTCTTGTGCAATTCCTTTCCTTGTGTCCCGTTTGACCGCATCCTCGGCATGTCAACGTAGTCCTGGGTGCTGGGCAGTCTCTGGCAATGTGTCCAAACTGATTGCAGTTGAAGCACTTCGGTTCTCCCTTGTCGTTTCTGATCGTACGGTTGACCATTCTCCTCAAGGTGTTAGGGTACGTTTCACTGATTTCGTTCCTTGCAGCGTCTTGACCCGAAACATTCGTTCCTTGTTTAGTCTCTTTAACTTCGCTTTGGTTGGGGAATCTCGCAGATTTCTGCTGAAACGACGGTGGTATGAGTTGTTTCGCATTCCAATGCGGAGGTCCCATCTCGGTGCGAACATTTTCCTACTCGTCCAGTTTATCCGCCAACTCATCTGGGTTGTTTAACTTGGTCCAATCGTCAATGAGATGATTACGCAGCACATTTGGAACTTTTTTCTTTAGATGGTTAGTGACGGACAAATCCTTTAGGGCGTCGAAATTTTCCACGTTCATTCCTTCGATCCATTCGTTGAAATATCCTCGCAATTCGAAAGCGAAGTCTCTCCAGGAACCCTTTTGAGATCTCTCGTGCTTCTCGAATTTTTGTCTGAATTGTTCGGGGCTCAACTTGTACCGTTTTAGGAGCAACCTTTTCACGAACCTATAATCGCCGCTTTGTTCTTCTGTCTCCCGAGCGATTAATTGAGTCATTTCTTAAGGTAGCAATCCTAGGAGGCTGAAAGCCCATTGGTCTTCATCCAATCCTAGTCGCTTTGCCTGTCTTTCGAAAAGAATTAGGTAAAAACTCAAATCATTGTCCTTCGACTCGTACTTGGGCATCAGTTTACGTATCTCGTAATGTGCGTCATTGCTGGTACTTCGAGACGTATCGTTGTTTCCGCGTGTAGTCTGGATGCGCAGCTTCTCAAGCTCGAATTCCATTACCATTTGTTCTTTTCGTTCCCGTTCGATTCGTTCCCGATCCTCGATTCGTTTCCGATCCTCGATTCGTTCCCGCTCCTCGATTCGTTCCCGATCCTCGATCAGAGTCTCCAACAGTTGCTTTGCGAACTCTTCTTCGTAAGATTGGCTATTCAAAATAAGGTGTTTTAAGTCGACGATCCTGCTCTCTGGCGGTACTACCTCGCCGAGTTCATACGCCAACTTGCTCAAATCGCATTTCCTTACTTTCGCTAAATAAGTCATGTTTTTCAAAAGGAAAAATAAACAAAGCAAAAATTTTAAAATAAACAAATAAAACTGACTAAACCAGATACGTACTGTTCCAATTATTTCTTTAAACGAAATCAACTTTTCTTTAGAAATTTTGAGACAATACTTTTTTTTTCTTTTTACCGCGATACTTTGCGATAATACTTTTTATCGAGATGATTTTGCAATAATACTTTTACCGCGATACTTTGCGATAATACTTTTATCGAGATGACTTGCAATAATACTTTTACCGCGATACTTTGCGATAATACTTTTGTCGAGATGACTTGCAATAATACTTTTACCGCGATACTTTGCGATAATACTTTTGTCGAGGTGACTTGTAATAATACTTTTACCGCGATACTTTGCGATAATACTTTTGTCGAGGTGACTTGTAATAATACTTTTACCGCGATACTTTGCGATAATACTTTTAGGAATAGGTAATTAAATTTCGTACATACCATGCAACTCCTCTTACGTTGATCGGTCACCGCGCCACATCCTTCTCGTTTCCAAATTATTCCAGTGAATCTTCAATTTTCTTCAGGACCATCCCACTTCTGAATTTCTGTTGGCTTCCGTAGGCGTTTCTTACTGGGAAAAAGAAAGAGAGGATCCAATGAAATAATTTAGTAGCGTTTATTAAAACAAAATCATAATAGTGAACAACACATATAACAGAGAGTACCGTCGTCTTCCGGGTATTCCTTCTACTGGGGAGCTCGGATTCTATATTCTGTGCGTTTATAATCTGTTTATCTGTGGCTCTCTGGTCGGGATGGCGCCTACACTATCTACTTCAAAATATACTACATATATATATATATATATATATGTTTCTTAAAAGTATCGCGCGAGCGACAGAGGATTTTCTTTTATATTCCGCTTGTGGTACATCCCTCTTGAGTGTCCAGCAGTAGTCAGCAAGCATACTGGGACTCCATTTACCTTGGTACCGCTTCTCCATGCTTGATATATCTTGATGAAACCTCTCTCTCACCATGCTCATCGCTAACGTTCCCAAGATTGCCTGGAAATAAATTCAGATGTGAATGCCGGAAATTGATTTTGAGACATGTTACATCCCAGTGTTATGTAGGAAAGCAACAGATCATTAACTATGTCACTGTAATTTTCGGACTCGACACTTCCCAAAAAGATCTTGCAAACGTTTATAAAGGAATTCCTCGCTATTGCTTAAACTTCATTAAAGATATTTTAAAAATTTCCATCCTGCAACAATTCTTTAATCTAAGATCCAACGAAAACGCCTTCTTTAATTTTCGCATATTTATGCTAGGAAAACTTTGTTTTAGATAAGCAAATCCACTGTGGCGTTTCGATCTATTGCCTTGACAAAGTTCTTCATTAATCCCAGTTTAATATGTGATGATGGTAGGTAAATATTTTCTGAATCAATTAAGGGAGGATTTACAGTATCTTTAGGTCCTGAAGAAAATATTTTATCGTTTAGCTAGCTCTTTTTTATGTGACGCGTATGATAATTTTAAAATTATTATTTTTTCTACTGTGCCCTTACTGCAATGTAAAATTAATAGAAGGACTTGCTCATGAGTGGTGAACTCTCCCAGCGGTTTTTCCAGTTTAATCTACCATACCGCTGTAATATTGCATTTTTCTGTTTTACTTTCATACCAATACTGAAACTGACTGCTTTGAAATTATATTTTAAATGAAATATATGAACATAAGCTTTGAAGACAGTAAAAATAAATATAATCATAAAATAGTTATAATTCATTTTTTTTAATGTAAATCTTTTACCTATCTCTCTGCTATCTCACTCACACTGAAAATAACAAAATTTTTAGCTAAGTACTCTATGACTGTTTTATCACATCTTCCTTAATCCCCAGACTTCTCCCCCTGTGATTTATTTTATTTTATTTAGCTCAAACTTGTGTTAAAAGGAAAACGCTTTTCGTCATATAAAGAGGTTATTAAAAATGCGATGGCTTGAATAAACAAGCTAAAAATGGAATATGAAACCACTTTTAAACAGCTTTTTGACGGCAGGAAAACTGTGGAGATAGTGAAGGTCTTCCCCCCCCCCCCCCCTTTTTTTTTTAACTTTGAAGCAAAACAAATGGAAGCGAATCAATTCAAGGAATTCATGCTCGCTTTACAAAAACAACAGCAGCAATTCCTTCAAGCAATATTATCTATGCAGGAAAAGCATTTGCACCATGACAAAAGGCCGATAGTTCTACCCTAAGAGAGTCTACTGTAAATCCTGTCTTGCTTAAAACTTTTGAAAGTGTCGATCCTAAAAAGATATCTTTCAAATTTTATCGCCCAAGATTTGAAAAAATTTCTTGAAATGAAAAATCTAATTTAAAATATAAATGTGTGTGCCCAAAATTCTTATAAATTCAATAGGTGCTTCCAATTACAATATCTCAACAGCTCTGGTTTCACCTAAAACGCCCTCTCAACTAAACTACGAGAAAAACATCGACGCTTTTGAAGTTTATTTGTGTCCAATGAAAAATGTAATAGTTGCCCAACATCAATTCCTCTCAGCCTATCAATCTGAAAACCAAAATATTGCTTATTTCATTGCTACACTTAGACGCAATATGGATTGTGAACTTGACTCCCCAGGTGATTTATAAGTATCGATTGTAGATATATTTTTGAGAGCTGAATTTGTTCGTAGTATTTATGACAACTCAATTCAAGAACAAATATTACAATCAAGGAAGCCTATAACTTCCAATGCGAAACAAGGAAAAGTAAAACTTACAACCAAAACAGATTCTCCACCAACTCAGTTAAAATGATGAATGGACAAAAACAAACAATCAAACAGGCCAAAAAGGCATTTTCAAAATCGAGAGCAAATTTTACCTAAGTCCATATATACAAGATAAAAATGGATAATTTTATTTTTGTAAATGTGAAGAAACCATGTAAATAACTCATCACTGTCAATATAATGTTTTAGGTTGTTCTTTTAAAGCTGTACCTAATAAAGTCAATTTTGACCAGGAGCAGTCTAATTCAATATAAGAGTGGTCTATAGATTAAAATGGCAAAACTGCTTGGAGGGTTCACTATTAATGAGCCATGCCTATCCTCCAATTTTATCCATTTTAGTACAAGAGTTATCTAAATAACTTTTAATTATATATATTTACAAAAAAAGAGAGAGAAAGTAGCATTAAGATAGTGCTAATTTTCAGCGGTAGAGGGCGCTAAGCTGATTATGATATTTAAAATGTTGTTATCAAAGTGTACAATGTCTTAAAATTGCAAAACCTATAGATAAAATAATGAACAAAAATGTTTTAGTTAAGATTTTTCAAAAGTCTTTTATTCATTCTTTTGAGAAAAATTTAGCGCAAAAGTGATTTAAAAAAAACACCTCTAGAACTTTAACCTAGATTTTAAATGGTCACATAGAAAGTACCTGCATGAATATCAACATATATAGTCACGACCGTCTTTCCTCAACAATTCCTCAATTCATCATGTCACGGATGCGCGCGCATCATCATTATGATCATTATCATTATCTAATGATAATAATAATAATTATTATTATTATTTTTTTATTAATATATATAGTCACGACCGTCTTTCCTCAATTCCTCATGTCACGGATGCGCGCGCATCATCATTATGATCATTATCTTCTATAGAAGCTTCTATCTTTATAATTATGTATATTTACAAAAAGTCAATTCGCTCGCGCCTCTAGCGGTGAAAATGAGGGGTAATACCAGCTGACCTAATGTACATGTAAAGTTTGGAGCGGGACGTTTCACAAGAGTGACATCCAGGGCTCTGTAAGATTTACTCTTACTTTCCATTTTGGAAAGTTTCTATCTTAGCCTGGCTAGCTCAAAGTAGTCTCAACGTAGATATATATTCAGTAAATATAGTGTACACCCGGGTTTACATGTGATTTGTAGTTGAGCACCAATTGTAAGATTTTGTCCTTACGTTTCACTATGACATCTGTATCCTGAACTCATCTAACTCATGGATAAAATCCAGGTGCATACATATTCACAATTTATAGTAAAGAGGCAATAGGCCTCTTCGGACTTTAGTCACTGTAGACTAACATTTAAGCATACACACCCAAAATCTATAACATACACACCAAGGTTTATATGTGATATGTGGTTTGATATGAACATTAACACACATTATATAAATACCCACATTAATTTTATTCGGCAAAAAGAATTTTACACAAAATAAAAAAATTGTATTTACTATGACATGATATAAGTAAGCAAAAACAAAGAAATTCAATGTTCTTAATAGATTTAATACCCTAAATTTCTTAATACCAAAAAAAAAAAGCTAAAATAGTTGAGTCTATCAAAATTTAGTATTGCCATGGTTTTTATTTAACACATTATAAAATTACAACATCTCATTTCAAGGGCAACCTTGCATGGACAAGAAATAATTTACCTATCAAAACATGGATATGTCCTTCTCACCATATAAACTCGCCATAGTTGGCAAAACATGTTGGCTAAACATAAAAAGGAAATTTCTTTGATATCTATCATGGCTTCGCCATGTTTTACTATATAGACCTTTACGGCAAAAATCTAAAATTAACTTACCTAGCATCTCGCCCGCATACCTCTCCTGATAAGAAATCGCTCTCCTCCTTCCTGGAAACTTGCCCCAGCCTACTTGGACGCTCGATCAAAAACTGTCTAGACTGAGCGACATCGATTCAAAAAGCAAAAAGCCCTGATTTTTTCAAAGAAACCCTCTTTTATGCTTGCCCCTGTCCATTTTCATTCGCTGCTCGAGCCAAAGTTCCTATTGGTTGGCATTTTCATTCGTCGAAAGAAAACACGCACGTGATCTTGACCACGCCCCCAAATTACCGTGTTGCCGCAAAAAAAAATTGTAGGTTAAAATATAAATTGATTCCTTTAGGAAATTGAATAATATATATATATATATTCCGAGTATAATAAAAAGAATTATTGATTTAAATATTTATATGATAAATTATTCTCTTTTGGTCACCTCAACCTCAATAATTTCTCACAGAGTAGTAAAACTTGAATATACAAAAATTCTCGGAATATTAAAAAAATATAATAATATTATTATATTAAAAAATTAAGGAATAAAATAATATCTTATTATATTTTTATTTTAAAGGAAAAATTATGAATTAGAAAATATTCTTGCTCGGCTTATGAGAAATCAATTTAGAATAAAGTAGATATTAACGAAAATTTAAAATTTAACTTTCTCATTGAGAGATAATTTAGATTAACGATGAAATTAAATAAAATTTAAGATGCCTGCCCCCCCCTGGGAAAATCTATATACTAATTTCTTCTTTAAGAAATTCAAAAATTGCTAAATATGCCTCAACTATCAAAAAATGTGATGTCACAAGATATATACAAATTAAAAGAAGGAAGGTTTTACAAAGACGAATGCTCGAAGTCCACTTCTGGTGTAGATCCTGTGCTGGACTGTGGGTGAACTTTAACGGTATAGTCATCGTCTCCAACTGAATGTCTCCCCGGTTCCTGGTCTTCTTCTGCATCTGTATGCATCGGGCTCCTAGCTACTCAATCAGGGCCGATGTCATCTTCCTATAGCAGATGTTGTGGTACGCGTCCAGGGCTGTGTCCTCCCCTGGCAGATCTTGGGATTCACGTCCAGGGCTGTGTCTTCCCCTGGCAGATCTTGGGATTCACGTCCAGGGCTGTGTCTTCCCCTGGCTTGGCCTTTGAACCACCGTCGGCCATTGCTGTGGGACTTCCATCTGCACACCAAACACTTTCGGCGAGACACTGCTTGTATATATATATGATGTAAAAAGAATGTTTACATCTTTGTTGGGTCTGTTTGATGGAAATCTGACCCAACAATTCCTCCCCTGCCAGAGTGAAAGAATGTGTTTATTCTAATTCATATCTGTTCATACTCTATGAGAAATATGAAATTGGGAGAAATACATTCTTTTACGATACCAGTATGCAATCACTGACACTCGGGCAAAGGAGGAACACACGGGCCATTAACCTGGAACATGTTAGCTCATCGTAGTATTGAGGGAAATCTCATCCTACCATTTAGTGGGCAAAGTACTAGCCCATCTTTCACTGTCTGTACTTCAGAGGGTCTTGACCCAGGTGTGAGGTGAGTCCACATGTTCCCAGCCATAGTCCCTATGGGTGGAGATGTGGGGTGGTCTAAGCATCAATTCTATACAAACAAATTCTTAGTACCTTCTAGGTAAACATAATTATTAAGGGCGCCAAGGAATTGTGCGTGTTAACATAGATATGTACAATTCCTAAAACATATCTTAAAAAATTATTTATTTAGTTATAGATAATGGGGTGCATGTGGTAATTTTATAATACAAAAGCAAAAGAATGATTATATAAGGTTATACATAGGGCAAAAGAAATTAAAGGTGATATATAAGATTAAATAATAACAACAATATGGTAAATACTGAGGGGAAAGATATATACCAAACAAAAAAAATGTATGAACATGATATATATACATAGAAGAGAAATATCGTTGATATAGAAGATATAAATGATAAACAAAAATATATATGCTGTGGTTAAATTTCTCATTCAGTATATCTGGCTGAAGATGGTAACAACGCTGCTACCGAAATGTCACACGCCACCTGCTTATTAGGACTTGGTCCCGTTATCTTGTGCAATAACCAATAATCCAAATTGATTGTGCCTTACCAAGAGAAATTTTATAGGGAAAGGAAATCTTGGTAGTCAATTACTTCTTTAAACCAAGATATTTCTAAATTACCTTATCGTGATGACAATCTGTTGGACACCAGCGCTGCCACTCATGTATAACACGTGACCGGAAGGATGACGTCGCCACCCCCCCCCCCTTCCAACTGACTGTAAATGTTTTAGCCTGACAACGCTGTTGCTTGTTTACCGGAGGATGTAACCTCTTTGTTTCCTTTCTTTCCCTTTTAATCTTTATATCACCTATGCTTTAATAAATTAGTTAGTGCAAGGCTCTTGTCCTAAGTGTAACCAAGTACCTTGTCTACACCCCTACAAGAAAAGATTATGAGACTGATTGGAGCTGCCTGAAGCATTGAACGGTAAGCCTATTTTTGTTCTCTCTCCCCCCCTTCAGTGGACGCCATCTTATAATGGAAGCTAACGAAAGTTTAACGAAAATTACCAAGCTAAATGGATTAAACTATTCCTCATGGAGCTTCCAAATTAAGCTCTTTCTGATGGACAATGATTATGGTCAATTGTTGACCCAGGCGAAGTCAAACCCGAAGGAGGGGATGTTGGTCTAATCAACAAATTTTTAACGAGGTAGAATAAGGCTTTAGCAAAGATATGTCTCTCTATTGGTGAGGAGCAGCAAAACCATATCAGACATCTAAATTCCCCCAAAGAAGTTTGGGATGAATTACAAAGACTTTATGCACCCAGGGATAGCAAACACAGAATTCTCCAACTGCGTCGAAAGTTGTACTCCCAGAAATTCTGGCAACATGCGAACATGGATGCCTATTTGGGAAGCATAAATCTAATAGTGAGTGAACTCACAGGTGTAGGGGATAAAATTGAAGACGGTAATCTAAGCATGCTAATTCTTTGTAGAATGCCCGAGGACTGGGATAATGTTATATCAACAATGTGTAACTTACCAGAGTCAGAGTTCACCAGTGCCAACATCAGACGTAAATTGTTAGCTGAGGCAGAGCGCCGGTATGCTACAACAAATGAAGGGATGGGTGCACTGTCAGTCAGGAACCCTAACAAGAATCAATTCCCTCATGAACATCAAGGTTCTAAAACTGTTAGAAAATGTTTCGGATGTGGGAAAACAGGGAATGTTGCACGGGACTGTTTCAAACTGAAAAAGAATAACGGTAAACAACAGGAAAAGGGAGCAATACATCAACATCACGAAGCAAAAAACTTGTCTGTGATGTATAATGCAGCAGTTGTATCAGAAGAGGATACGTGGGTAATTGACTCAGGTGCCACGCATCATATGACTCCGAACAGAAGGTATTTTTCCACGTTGAATGACGAGAATGTAGGACAAGTGACCACCATTGATGGTACATCACATTCAAACATAGGAAGAGGTAATGCTCAAGTAGATCTGATCAACAATTCTGGACAACTTAGAAGCATAGTGTCTCAGAATGCAATGTTCGTACCTGGGATCAGACATGGTGTACTCTCTGTTCTACAAATTGTGGAAAATGGTCATGAGGTTATCTTCGACAAGAAGGGATGTCATATCTACGACAATGATCATAACTTGATGATCAGAGCAGAGAAGAGAGGAAGGCTCTATCTCGTCAGGACTGCTCCGTCCAGATTTCCAGAATCAGGAGAATGTTCAAATTCCATTGCTCAAACCAACAATTTTCGTAAATTCCCACTAAATTTATGGCATCAGAGACTCATGCATATCAACTATGACACCATAGTAGACATGATGAAAAGAGAAGTTGTCATTGGTTTGAACTGTCAGGCTGGAAAACCTGATAAGTGCTCTGATTGTATGAATGGAAAATCGACAAAAAGACCTTTCCTGAATTTGAGATCTACCAAGGAAACTCAGACACTAGCCCTTGTTCACTGTGATCTAATGGGACCGTTCAACATTGAGAGCTGGGGTGGATCAAGATTTGTCTTGACCATCATTGATGACGCATCAAGATATACAAGGGTATATTTCCTCAAAAGGAAGGGCGATACTCTAGAAAAATTCAAGGAATGGATGAAAGAAGCTGAAAATCAGACGGGATTTTCTCTCAAGAGGATCCGTACAGATAACGGACTAGAGTTCTGTTCATCTCCTTGGGATATTTTCACGAAGGCCCATGGTATAGTACATGAACGCACCATGGTCTACACACCTGAACAGAATGGTGTCGCCGAACGCATGAATAGGACTTTGCTGAACTTAGTGAGGAGTACTGTGAACAGTTGCAATCTGCCAACCGCCTCTTGGGCAGAGCTCACCAACACAGCAGCATACTTGAGAAATCGTGTTACAAACAGACACAATGAAGAGAAAACGCCTTTTGAATTGTGGTTTGGAAAAAGACCTGCTCTGCAACATCTGAGAGCAATCGGCTGCGAAACCTTTGTTCATGTTCCAAAACAAAGAAGGAATTCGAAGCTTCAGCCAAGAGCCACTAAAGGAATTCTCGTGGGTTATTCTCTACAGGGACGAGGTTGGAGAATCTGGATTCCTGAAAAACGCCAAGTGGTGGAATCTAGAAATTGTGTATTCAAAGAAGAAATCCTCTATAAACAGCCCAAAAGAGAAAGGGATAATCTACCATCTGTCCATTTCTCCTCGAAAGAGGCCTCCTTTCAAGAAGAAAGTAATGCAGATCAACCAGTAGACCGAGAAACTGAAGAACTGATTGGAACTACAGGTGGAATAGATCAGCTATCTGAGACTCTCCCAGAGAACCTGAGAAGCCATCCAATGACACTCCGAAGTCATGGAAAGACGGCAGAATCTCCGGAAGAGGATAATAGTGGTGGACAGATAAATGCCACAAGTGCAGAGGACAATAACCCCACTTATGAAGAAGCCATGAACAGCCCTGAGGTAGCTAATTGGATAGAAGCCATTGAAGAAGAAAGGGAATCGCTCGAAAGACATGATGTATGGCAACTGCAGGAATTGCCGAAAGGTATAAAACCTTTAAAATGTAGATGGGTACTAAATAAGAAAATCAATGCAGTGGATGGTACCACTAGATACAAAGCACGTCTAGTCGCCAAAGGCTTCACTCAACGTAGAGGAATTGACTACAACGAAGTCTATACTCCTGTTTCCAGTTTTGAAACTATAAGGCTATTAACGGCGATAGCAACAGAAAAGGACTGGTTCATTGACCAATTCGACGTGAAGAGTGCTTATCTTCATGGGACACTCAATGAGACTATTTACTTTGGAACAACCTGAATGCTTCAAGAAACCAGGAGAAGAAAACTTGTTCTGCAAGCTTAAGAAATCAATCTATGGATTAAAACAGAGTGGAAGATGCTGGAATAAATTCTTAAACAAACAACTTCACGAAATAGGATTCCAACGTAACCCAATTGATCCGAGCATCTACGAAGTTGAACTTGAAGAAGGAAGGATCATTCTCTCAATCTATGTGGATGACATCTTTGCCATTTCAGAGAATCAAGCAGCGAGAAACAAATGCAGAGAACTCTTAAATTCCAGTTTTGAAGTGAAGTATCTAGGACCAATTTCTCATATGCTTGGAGTATCCTTCAAGAAGTCAGAAGATGGAAGTATGACTCTTTCTCAAAGTAACTACATAGAAGAACTGCTTCAACGTTTCAGACTACAGGATGCAAAAGGTGTCTCGACCCCAATGGAAACCAATCTTGACCTGAGTGTAAGGAAAAATGGAAATTCCAATGAGCGGTTTCCATACCGTGAACTGATCGGAGGACTGTCATACCTTTCTCATAGAACCAGGCCCGACATCGCCTACGCAGTCGGGATCCTATCCAGATACTGTGATAACTACACAAGAGAACACTGGGAAGCTGGGAAACGCGTGCTGCGTTATCTGAAGAGCACCAAGGACTTTGGCATAACTTACAGATCCACTGGCAAACCTTTGATTGCCTTTTCGGATGCAAGTTGGGCCTCAGACATTGTAGACCGAAAAGAAGTATCTGGACATCTCATCATTTTAGCTGGAGCACCAATAATTTGGAGAAGCACCAAACAAACAGTTACCGCTTTGAGTACTATGGAATCGGAATACATTGCACTGTCATCAGCTGTGAAGGACATCACATGGGTACGGAATCTGATGGAACAGCTGAAAATGTCAAGTTTGATTTGTGGAGAAACAAAAGTATTCTGCGACAACCAAGCTGCAATTTCCCATGCGGAAAATTACATCGACAAATCGAAAACTAGACATTTTGCCGTAAAGTACCATTTTGTTCGAGAAAAGATCTAAGAAGAAGCAATCGAACTTTTCTACACTCCGAGTGCTGAGAACCCTGCTTACTTCCTTACCAAGCCTCTTGCTAGAAGCCAGCATGAAAAGTACTGTAGAGCGCTGATGGACTATCGGAATAAACGTCCAGCTGAAGTTTATCCGGGAGGGGATTTGTTGGACACCAGCGCTGCCACTCATGTATAACACGTGACCGGAAGGATGACGTCGGCACCCCCCCCCCCCTTCCAACTGACTGTAAATGTTTTAGCCTGACAACGCTGTTGCTTGTTTACCGGAGGATGTAACCTCTTTGTTTCCTTTCTTTCCCTTTTAATCTTTATATCACCTATGCTTTAATAAATTAGTTAGTGCAAGGCTCTTGTCCTAAGTGTAACCAAGTACCTTGTCTACACCCCTACAAGACAATCTCACCTATCTTTGTTCTTTACCTGAGCATGTAGTTAACCCCTACTATACATTGTTTAGATTATCTATAGAATGTGAACTCATATTTTTGACCAACAAATCCACTTAAAAATTAACTCTGAAAACAACTTATGACGACTAATAACCTAGGTCTAACTCATACTTTGTGATACATCTCCTCACTCGAGTTCTTAATATCTCACTGAAAAAAAAATTAAATCTATGTCTAAAATAAAATAAGATTAGCTCATTGCTCTAGGCCATTTCACGGCCGAATCGATCTTCCCCTAAAAAAAAAAATCTTCCCTTTTTGATCTGAAACGCTACATTGGCTGGTTCTGGTAATCTGCTTCAAAAGTTCATTTAGATGCCCTACTAATTTAAAATTTATCTTATCTTATAATGAGTTACTCTCGTTAAAAAAAAATTCCACTTACTAACTGATATTTAGACTTAAATTCGTTCTAACTAAACGTACGGTAGACTGATAATCTTTAATTAGGTGATTAACTTTTGATAGCCTGGGGCGATATAAAACGCAAAGAATCTGGACAGTCCATCTGTCACTTTGCTAATTGGTACCTAAAATCTGTAGACGGAATCGCCTCGTCTAATCGTAACTTGTTTCTTACATGCTCAATTGTTAACCTACATTAGAAAACCCCTTTAGACTTTGACTAAGAGACATGGAGTTACAGGGAATTCGATTTCTCTACCCAGCACATGTTTCTAAGTTCGTTCATCGGGGAATTTGTTCCAGGCTGCGCAATATATATAAGAGCATCCAACGTGCCGATCCTCTCCAACCTCCCGACTGAATCACCCTCGTTTCAGCCACGCTTAACGCGTCGTAAACTACGATGTCAGATCGGTTATCCGAGGTTTGTCGCTGTACACTTAGTTTGCGACGTCGGCAACCGAATCTCCCCACCTAGCACAAAGTTCACCTGATACCTCTCCGTTCCCTCTACTGAGGAGAAGTCTTGTGGGCTTTCTGGTCTGATCATAACCTCCCACGATCTTCCAGTCTGAGAATCAAGACATGATCATTGCCTACGACTCTTAAAATTCAAGTTGATATAATGAAAAAGAGTAATTGAATACCCTGATAATAGAAATCAATTTTATACTCCCTTAGAAGGAGACCTAACAAAATGGAGCGAATACTTTTCCTAACAATAGAGTTGTACAATCCTGTGAGGCTATCGATCCTAACAAATAAAGAAATCAAAATCAAAATGGAATCTATTGGTTCCCTAACCCTATTCTAAAGTAATTTTGGTCTAACAGTATAATTGACTGCAGCTTTCTCACATTCATTTCGCATTCCCATTCATACAATTCATTCATAGCGAGCAATCATACTAAAGCTAAATTCTATTATATAAGCCAAAACACTTCAATAATCAATGTCAACATTACCCTAACAATAGCTAATCTCCAGGACTAATGTGAAATCAAATAAAGTCTTCTAATTAAAACAAAGTGGGGACTAAAGCCCTATTAACTTAAATAAATGCCTCATACAAACTCTATATAAATTATCTACTCATAGATAAATATTATTTATAATTAAACAGATAAATAAATCAAACTATGTTGATTGTCAACAATCAAAAATCTGAAATCTAACTTAACACCTTAACTGTGTGTCTCACAGTTTGAAAATCTTCTTATCTTGACACTTGGTGTCTAAACAAACGAATCATCAAACTAGCACTTAAATGGAGCGAACTGAACTTCAAGCATTTACCTCATTGCCGAATATGGTAGGTCTACAAGTGTTTTGCCAACGCTACTTCCCATATAAGATCATTGGCATTCTTCTTTCCCTGCTATTCAGCTAAACTCTTTCTTTGGACTTATAGGGCTTTCAGTACCCAGCTCGTTCTGAAGTTTAACAACAGAGGCTACTTGCTACTCTATCATATCAATTCTTAGACTGTAATTGCCTTACACACTCTCATTAGAAACTCTCTTTGGACTGTATTCTGGACCCAGGGATTACAGGGAGTCAAGTTTTACCCAACGCAAGTTCCAAGTCTGTCCATAGAGAATTGGTTATAAGCACAGCAATTATCTAATGTGTCTAAGCTCCTTAATTATTTTTTAAAAGTTGAACCACTGTTCAGAACCTTCAATAAAAAAAATCAAAACAAAATATACTGTTGAACTCAAGTGTTAAATCACAACTTGCTATTAATACAGAATAGCCTCTTCAATTAAAGAAAAAAAAACTGAAAACTCGGTACAATGAACATTTAACACAAACACAAGATGTAGCGTGAAAAAAAACTTAAACTCTTTAAAAACCACAGTCTATGGCCTTTAACTCACGTTCTAACACATCATACTATGATCAAAATTTAACTAAACTCTAGTACACATTCTATAGGTTTAATCATTGGCAACCTGGACACGATCTGCACTCAGTGGGCTTCTTGACCCTGGTCGAACGGCGTATTTCAGGGCCGCCAACATTGCCACCAATTGTCCTATTCACTACCCCTAGCGGGTTTCCTAAGATTGCTGTCTCTCGTGGTCCCTCTGGTCCTATAGTTGAACGAAATTGTAGCATAAAAACAAAAAAATAAAAACTAAAATTTTCCTAAATCATATCCTGACAAGGTTGCGAAAGCTCTTCAAAACGATGTGTTATATTAAAACAAGGTTGTGAGATAACACTTAAAGATGACAAACTATCATTAAAACAAGGTTGTGAAGACTCCTTGCAACTATGTACCATCAAAACGAGGTTGTGACAATTCTACACTAGGAAAAGACGAAAAACCCAGGATATCGTCTATGTAGTGGGCATGAAGCCCTACCACGACCCCGAAGTACAAGAACAGATTGCCCATAGTCATGTGACCGACTAGTAAACAGCGGGATGCTGTTTCTCGTGTTGAGGGAGCGATGTCAGGAGGACAGAGTTTCCTGGTATTCCCTCTTATCTGGAACGACCGGTCGGGGTAAACAGTGGCGTCACGTGAAAGGAGGAAATATCTGAGTTCCCCCCTCTTGCTCTTACTGCTGGGTCGATTTGGCTCATGTAAATAGTAACTCTTATTTCATATCTAAAATCTCTCATATAACTCATTAAATAAAACGGTGTAAAAACGGTGTACTATACAAGGATGAGGTTGTGACAATTTTCTCTAAATAACACACTAATATTAAAACAAATTGAGAAGATCTTTAAAGATGGCAACAAACACTACAGCAAGGTTGTGAGACGATATGCTGCACAAAGACAAGGTTGAGACAAATAACACACTAACACTGAAACAGGGTGTTAAAGCTCCTTTCAACGGTCACTTAACACTAGAACACACGTTATGGTTTAAAAAATAAAAAGAAGAACTGCAAACTATTTAAAGTTCACCATGACACTAAGACAAAATTGTTAGCATATAATAAAGTAGGAAAAACTGGAAGTTTAGAACACACGTTATAGTTTAAAATAAAAAGAAAAACTGCAAACTCTTCAAAGTTCACCATAACATTAAGACAAAATTGTTAGCTTAAATAAAAAATTGAAAACTCTTTAAAGTTCATCGTCACACTAGGACAAGATGTAGCTTAAAATTAAAAAAAAATAAAAACCGAAATTTTAAGATTCATTACAACGCTAAAACAAACTCGTAGCTAGAAATCACAGCCTATCACTAAGAACAAAGCGTTGTTTAAAAAAAAACTGAGTAACTCTTAAATATCATATACCAACATTAAAACCAAGATTGCAGCCAATAAAAAATTGCTTCTTAAAAAGGAGAATACATATTTGTTATTTAATATATAACCTAATATTGTAACTAATAAAGACCTATGTATATAAATTAGAGTGTACAGTTGCTGAAACTTAGGTAAATCAGCTTACACAAACTCTCAGTGCATAATATGTACTATTTACAGATATTGGTATCTAGTCAAAACAAATTATCCATCAACCACTTGATGAAGAGTTAAAAAATCGTTCCATCGTTCCATCAGCCAACAGCCAACAGCTATTCTCTAAACTTGGACGCACCTCCTCCTATCAACCTTTACCTACTATTTACAAAACTCTTTATCCAACTTTCTTCAATTCTTTCTCTTTCAACATCTTTCTGCATCTTTCTATCTCTTTCTCATCATCATTCAACGCTTTCTCACTCTTTCATCATCTTTCATCATCCTCAACGCCTTTCAACTTACTTCCATCGCATCTCTCTTCAACGCTTCCAACATATTTCATCTCTTATTCATCACCTCTCCCGCATCTCTCTTCCATCGCTTTTAACACATTTCACTGCCTTTTCATCCCTCTGGTGTTTCCCTGAAACCCGTCATCGGGAATTGGATCCCGATCTATTATCATTCTTCATTTTGAACTACTCTAGTGTACTATCCCTCCCCTGCCAGCTCTATACAAAAGTCTGACATTCGTTCAGAGCGAGAGCTATCGCAGAATTTCGAGAAAAATTCCAGAGAACCCGTTTCCACCCCTTTAATCTCCCTTTCGAGGAGATAAGCTCTTTCTGGGTGTATTGAAACTAACTAGCTATGATAGCCTACTGGTAGAGGCGCTGTCCTCTCTGCCTTTACTGTATATCAGAATGAACTATTAATCATTACTAGTGTAATAATATTCCAACAGGCTATGACCTTTAAGCCTTTATACCTCCATATATACTCGGCGGGGTGGTCACCTTGTTGAAAAAAAATCTATAATGTCATAGATCAGTTAGAGAGAGAACATAACAAAATTGTGCGAATAGTTTGCTTCAACTACTACTTGTAAGCCTATTAAACTCGTTCTCTTTAGGTTGGCTCGCTCATTAGTCTTCGATTTTCGTTCAATAGTCATATTGAGTTCACATGGATGCTAGACGTAAACTGTATCAAAATAGTGTAGTTTTCTAGTTTTTCGAATTATATGACAGTTAAAAAAAAATTCTGGAAATATCTCGCACCGGCTACTATTGAAAGAAAAAAAAATGAATGGGGTACAGCTCCGATTTTACAGGATACCTCATGGCTCATAGAATTGAATCGCTCATTTCTCTCTAAAATATTCACACAGGGTATGGAGGTTTCCAGTGGTTCTATAGCTATTGGTCTACTAAATTAATGACAGGAATTGAAGTTAGTTTAAAGCTTATGTACTGTTTTGTCATGCGTCTTTATGTCATCTGCAAAGGAAGTGACGCCTCAGAGGGCTTAACTCTGGGACCAACACCCGCTGCACATTTCAGGAAGAAGTGGCTGTCCATACAATAGCAATATATTATTTTGCTGCCAATGTACTATGTTGAGCATTTCTCATGTCGTCATTTTGTCGATCCCCAATCCTCTAGGGTGTTTCTTTAATCATTTCTTGATGTCATTTAATGCTTCATGCGATCCCGCCCGGCATTCAATAAGTAGTATTAGATCGTACCACCTCCAGGAGACCATGCCATTGCGGCCGAATCATCTTCACCCAACTTATAACGCCGTCCATATCGCGTAATTGAAATTAGTGTAAAACTCAAAGAATAAGATCTTAATTTCTTAATTCTTTACTAATTTCAGTTGGCTCAACGTAAACCTTCTCAAATATATCTTGGTACACTGGTGTGATGTGTTACACTCCTCCTAGTTCTTTGCAAACCCGTTTAATCCCAATGAAAGCCAGTTCAGGCGTCAATCCCGTGCTAACTCGTCATGCATGACTTCAAAATTTGAAATTATTTAGACTGAATATTTGCAGTGGCATCTGCTTCCACTGAAAGTACTTAAAACATAAGACTGCCTCTTATCTTGTTTAAATAGCTGCCTTTACCCCCCATATGCCTGTGTAAACTTTAACCATGACCTTATCAATTCTCGAAATTCTGCCTATCGAATATCCTGAGAATCAAAGTTCTTCTTGTCTACAGCGAACTAACACAATAATTGATCACTAGAGTTTTCTGCGTCGAGTGGTCAGTCTGTACTACTAGTCGTCCACTCTAACTCCAGGATTTTTTTATCTACTCAAGCAGTTCAAAATTTTTATTTCAAGACAGTTGTCCAATTCCCCAAAGATAATTTGCTAAATTTCGATAATTATTGGAATTCTCATTAAACAGAATAACTACACCTTCCTGACACAGAAAATATCCAGCATCAAGATATAGCGTACTGTCCATTTCTTTATTTTATGACGGTGTCAAATTACAACTAAAGAAACAGACTAAACATATGACTGGTTTAAATTTCATATAATCTCATCATGCCTTCTGCTGGCAAATATTTACTGTAATTTAATACTATTGAGATGTTCTATTCGTCCTCGTCCAAGGGAAAATGTTTCAGAAGAGAAGAATATTTGAAAATTTTCCTAAGTCAATTTTGTAAAAGAAAAATTGTACGTTTATAACACTTCAAGGTGACCTCATACCAGTGTGTATACAGGATATATAAGATCATATATAGTTGGAGGCAGCATGGAATGAAAGTCGGTTGCCTGGCGCGTCATTTGACCGCCATCTTGGAATTTCGCTGTGATTGTATTTCGACATGTAAGCATCCATAGTAAATTATGCCATATCAAAAAATATGATCCTATTCAACGTTTCGAAGAAGCAAGCTAATCTATGCGCTTGCCTAAGATATCGGGGTTAAGTTTTAAACAGAAAATGCACATTCATATAAGGTTACAAAATAAAAAAAATAAAAATACTGTTTTTATCTAGTATGCGTTACCAGGAATCTATATCGATTGTTACTTAAAAAAAATTGATCATTACATGAAATAAAAGCTAAGGAAGAGAATTGTGGGAAGGTATGACTAAACTTGTTTACGATCGATATTCGAAGCGAACACTTAGGTCTGGACATTCCGTTCATATATGGACATAAAATTAAAATAAGCAATCATATTATCGAATAAAAGAAAAGAAATACGAGCATGCTATTAAGCCTGTAGGATGAAATCACTAGCAAATACAAAAAAAAATATAATTGAAAACGTTTATAAATTAAGTAAATCGCATGACTTATATACATTAGATAAAAGGATAAATGCTTTAGATTATCATATTGAAAACGTTAAATACCATATAGATAAGAGAGGACAAAAGGCACAATCTGGCAAACCAAAAAAAAAAAATTTACCTTCAGATCTATCGAGCGGAAATCTTTGTTGGGTAAAGTATATGAAATAAATCGTTAAGCCTTGGTTTACAAATTACAAGTCATATTGAACTTACAGTAAAAAAAATAATGGTGAAGAACTAAAAGGAGATGGAAAATTTCAAGCGTGAAGCCTTAGATACAGAAAATATAACTGAAGACCTTAATAAAATTAAACAAATCCATAGACACCTATGTGTATATATAGACATAGAAATAAATAAACAATCACTCTATAGAGTAAATACACACGCGTCCATCGACTGCCATTTTGAAAATTTTATCGTGATTCGATCGTCACGCAAATATCGTGAATTATACCATATCGAGAATAAATTGATAATTCAACGATTTAAAGAAGCGAGCTAAGCTATACGCTTGTCTACAATATCGGGTTAGATTTTAAAAGAAAATTGTATATTCATATAAAGTTGACAAAAAAAATAAAAATCAAAAACTGCGCATGACAATGTACCTTAGTTAAGAGGATGAATGCTTTAAACGAAATGTTGAATAATACACACAATATTTAATTATTCAGTAAAATCAAACTACTAAAGCCATAAAGGCGTTTCTCCTTCCCATACCCAAGAGATTGAAATAAAATATGGAGATTGTCCCTGGATACATCATATCTATTCAATGCCTGCTTTAAAAAAAATCAATAAGTGTGCATGTCTAATTGCGGGAGGAGATTAAAATAAATAATGCAGACTCATCTAAAGTTGCTGAAATATAATTATATATATGATGTCAATAAATACTGCTGCATCACTTTACAAAATGTAAGATGAAATAAGTGGATTACAAAATTAAATAAACAAAGCTAAAGACCCGAGAATAAATAAAGCTAAATAAATACAATTATTTAGTAAAACGAACATTATGTCCAAACATTATATTCATATAACTGCAAAATTACAAAAATACTTCGAGGTAAACATTGTCTCGGTTAGCAAAAAAATGACAAATCGCAAAATGACAAAGTAAAATGACAAGCGAAATTACTAGGACAAATAAAGATTTAAAATATATAGAAATCACTATTCTTTGGTATAATCTAGATTATTACATTACATAGGCTATATCTTTAAAATATATATCAGAAAAGCTCCGAAATCATGTTTATCCTAGTAAGCTAAATACCCTTGAGATGGCATAAAGTATCAAATAAACAATTGAATTGTTAAATAAAGAAAGAAAATCAGTATGAAATAACTTTTAAAAAATTAAAATATTAATTGGGAGCCTATATGAGATTAAATTACACCGCGTGATAATGTACGTCCTTTTTTTTTTCAAACTAGATAAGAAAAACAAAGATTTTTAATCTTTGTGTTTACATTGATATTGCTCGACATTGGAAAGATAAGAGAAGGCTAAGCGTACTATAGTAATAACAAAGTTCAACATCTCCAGATTTATCAAGTGGAATCAATTTGTTGAAGAAAAGAATAATTAAAAATAAAATTTATTAAACCTTGAAATAAGTCGTATTGGCCTACTAATAAAAAAAATAATGGTGAGAAACTAAAGAAGATGGAACATTTTAGGCATGAAGCCTTATAATTAAATAAATTAAAATCCTCTGGAGTAACTTGATAAAGAGAGAAAAATCAAAGATAAGGAGGATAAGTTTCTTTTATGAACAAACAATCAAGCTTTCGGGCACAAAGTCGCCCTTCTACAGGAATAAAAATATACAAAATCAAGATCCGTCTATATATATACAAATAATTAGCATAAGTAATAAATAAATATTAGAAATTAGAGAGATAACATTTAAGTTTTATGTCTGATGTACGAATCAGGTAAATCAAGTGAGACTCTCGTGTCTCGAGTGTAAGGCCTTAACAAATTATTTTTAAGAGATAAAATTTTATTTTATGTGTGATATACGAAATAAATAATAGGAGAAATGTGAATATGCTAATATTTGGTATAATCTGCTAATTAAAAATCAATAAGTTGTTGTATTAACAGCTTATGAAAATATTTCGTTATAAAGATCCGGAATATCAATGTGCCTATTGATGCTATTATATTTCAGAGATAGTAGCGCCTCTACAACCAATCTCTTATATTTATGTTGAATGTTAGAAAAATGTGAACGGGGTTCTATTGTATTAAAAGTATGTCCTGTATTTGAAATATGTTGGGCTATGAGGGATCTAGGGTCGTTATTTCTGATATTTCGGATATGTTCATCAATTCTATCTTTTATATGTCTACCAGTTTCTCCTATGTATAAGCTAGAGCAATTATTACATTTTAATGAGTAGACTGCATTCTTTAAGTGTATGGGTTTTAAGGGGAAACTGTTATTGGTGATAGGGTTTCTAAGTATAGTGCCTAAATTAGGAGTATTGGAAAAGAAGGTGCGGATACCAAAGTTTTTTAGATAATTAGATATGTTAAGGCTCTGAGGGGAAAAAGGAATAGTACAAATAGATTTATAACTATGATTAACAGCTGTTTGTAAAGGGTTATGAAAGTGTCTCAAAATAAAGTTTTTTGATAGCCCAATGTCAATAAATGTGATAATATGATATTTGTTTCCTGCTGTTTTGATATATCTGTGGTACAATGAGTGAATATGCGCTTAGTTTTATCCATCATACATACATTTTTCTTCGTATTGCCCAATTAGCCATAAAATTAACACAGTCAAAGCATTAACTAAGCGCATATTCACTCATTGTACCACAGATATATCAAAACAGCAGGAAACAAATATCATATTATCACATTTATTGACATTGGGCTATCCAAAAAACTTTATTTTGAGACACTTTCATAACCCTTTACAAACAGCTGTTAATCATAGTTATAAATCTATTTGTACTATTCCTTTTTCCCCTCAGAGCCTTAACATATCTAATTATCTAAAAAACTTTGGTATCCGCACCTTCTTTTCCAATACTCCTAATTTAGGCACTATACTTAGAAACCCTATCACCAATAACAGTTTCCCCTTAAAACCCATACACTTAAAGAATGCAGTCTACTCATTAAAATGTAATAATTGCTCTAGCTTATACATAGGAGAAACTGGTAGACATATAAAAGATAGAATTGATGAACATATCCGAAATATCAGAAATAACGACCCTAGATCCCTCATAGCCCAACATATGTCAAATACAGGACATACTTTTAATACAATAGAACCCCGTTCACATTTTTCTAACATTCAACATAAATATAAGAGATTGGTTGTAGAGGCGCTACTATCTCTGAAATATAATAGCATCGATAGGCACATTGATATTCCGGATCTTTATAACGAAATATTTTCATAAGCTGTTAATACGACAAATTATTGATTTTTAATTAGCAGATTATACCAAATATTAGCATATTCACATTTCTCCTATTATTTATTTCGTATATCATACATAAAATAAAATTTTATCTCTTAAAAATAATTTGTTAAGGCCTTACACTCGAGACACGAGAGTCTCACTTGATTTACCTGATTCGTACATCAGACATAAAACTTAAATGTTATCTCTCTAATTTCTAATATTTATTTATTACTTATGCTAATTATTTGTATATATATAGACGGATCTTGATTTTGTATATTTTTATTCCTGTAGAAGGGCGACTTTGTGCCCGAAAGCTTGATTGTTTGTTCATAAAATAAACTTATCCTCCTTATCTTTGATTTTTCTCTCTTTATGAAGCCTTATAAATACAGAAAATACAAATATTTAAAATTAAATAAATCGTAAGTCAATGCATATCAGAAAAGAAAATAAATGCTTTGAATTATTCTCTAGATAACGTTAAAAACTATAAAGATTAAAGATAACTAAGAGAACATTCTAATAAAATTTAAAATATCTTTAATCTTATTGAGTGGAAGTTCTGTGGGACGGAAATAATTAAAATATATAAAAAATTATTAAACTGTAGTAAAAAAAATAAGTTTCATTTATCTTATAATAAAGAGGGTAATGATGAAAGACAAAGGAAGATAGAATATTTAAGATGTGAAAAACCTACCCGCAAAAGCGGGGAGGATAGTAAGACTGACCCTTCAACTCGAGAGCTGGTAGCGAACTGTGCTCTAATTGTTTTTTTTACTTTCCAGCTATTGCCTATACATGTGTTTTGCACATCTCCCCCCAAAAATATCTCCATTCCCCCTAGCTTACCTTCCCCCTCAAAAACATCCTGATGCACATCTGTTGTTTTTCACGTCAATCATTCCACCTCTCTACAGAGTGTCAATCAAAAGACATCCCTAGAGGCTCTAAATTTGGAGCTTGTGGGAAATTCTCAGGTTTCTGAGAAAACAACATTTCTAGGCTTAAGTTAGCGTCCCAAAGTTTCATGATCTATACAAAGGAAGAAATTATTTCTCCAATATTCGAAACTTATAAAAAATGTGGTACACTTCAACCATAAGATGCTTCTGTAAATCTGAAAATTGAAAGGTTAGAATAATATATATGCTAAGCTCGAAACAAATTACAATAACAAAAAAATGTAAAAGGCGTCGTGAATAACGTATTTTTAAATAAAGCTTTTATCAAAACCATGAAAATATACAAAGATGCGTATTTGAACGTTAAATATTTCTTTGAAATTATAGGAAAGTTGGACAAAGGCGTCGTGACATGTGAGGCGTCGTAAAGACAAGGCTTTTACCAAATCATGAAAATATACAAAAAATGTAAAAGGCGTCGTGAATAACGTATTTTTAAATAAAGCTTTTATCAAGACCATGAAAATATACAAAGATGCGTATTTGAACGTTGAATATTTCTTTGAAATTATAGGAAAGTTGGACAAAGGTGTCGTGACATGTAAGGCGTCGTAAAGACAAAGCTTTACCAAAAATCATGAAAATATACAAAAATGTAGAAAGGCGTCGTGAATAACTGTCTAGACTGAGCGACATCGATTCAAAAAGCAAAAAGCCCTGATTTTTTCAAAGAAACCCTCTTTTATGCTTGCCCCTGTCCATTTTTCATTCGCTGCTCGAGCCAAAGTTCCTATTGGTTGGCATTTTCATTCGTTGAAAGAAAACACGCACGTGATCTTGACCACGCCCCCAAATTACCGTGTTGCCGCAAAAAAAAAAATTGTAGGTTAAAATATAAATTGATTCCTTTAGGAAATTGAATAATATATATATATATATTCCGAGTATAATAATAAGAATTATTGATTTAAATATTTATATGATAAATTATTCTCTTTTGGTCACCTCAACCTCAATAATTTCTCACAGAGTAGTAAAACTTGAATATACAAAAATTCTCGGAATATTAAAAAAAAATAATAATATTATTATATTAAAAAATTAATGAATAAAATAATATCTTATTATATTTTTATTTTAAAGGAAAAATTATGAATTAGAAAATATTCTTGCTTGGAAATCTGACCCAACAGCTCCAATTTATAATTGTAACAAATAGTATTGGAATAAAAACATTCAAACGGGGTCATTCGTTAATATATATAGTCTTTCCTCAATTCCTCATCGGCGGCTGTCACGGATGCGCGCGCATCATCATTATGATCATTATCATTATCTAATGATAATAATAATAATTATTATTTTTATATTATTATTATTATTAATATATATAGTCACCACCGTCTTTCCTCATTCCTCATCGGCCGCCTCTGTCACGGATGCGCGCGCACAGGGAGGTCACGTGCTCGCCGGCAGCCAACGGGCGCGCGCCGCCGGCATTACGTCATAGATTATAAACACAAGGTAATAAGGCCAAATAAAAAAATAGTGTGTGATAAGGCACAATTTGGATTATAGATTATAAACACAAGGTAATAAGACCTAATCCAAATAAATAAATAGTGTGTGATAAGGCACAATTGGGATTATATTTAATACAGTTATCAGCGTCATGCACAATTCTGTCACGTTAAGTGTCAAGTTACGGTAAGTAGAAATTTAAAAATTAAAAAAAGATGCCGAAACCCGGGACCTTTAGATATTCAGTCTAACGCTCTCCTAACTGAGCTATTTCGGCTTATTTTATTTATTTCTATAGAAGCTTCTATCTTTATAATTATGTATATTTACAAAAAGTCAATTCGCTCGCGCCTCTAGCGGTGAAAATGAGGGGTAATACCAGCTGACCTAATGTACATGTAAAGTTTGGAGCGGGACGTTTCACAAGAGTGACATCCAAGGCTCCAATTTATAATTGTAACAAATAGTATTGGAATAAAAACATTCAATCGGGTAAAACACGGGCGTTGCCGGGTCATTCGTCTAGTAGATATATATATGTTATGTCAAGATATAGATTTAAAAAATTCAAATCGTTAAGTATTAACATTTTAAATTGAATTTTTGGGATAAATTTGCAGAGAAAAGTGTTTATATATATACAAAAGCATAACCCCCCCCCTTCTGTGCCCAAAGGATGTTAAATGGAAATTTTGGAGATATTTGCCACATTAGGTTAGGAGTTTATCGATAAAAAGACAGGCAATAAACAGACTAGACTGCTGTACAGCCTGGGTAATTGGCGATTTGCGCTCCAGGAACTCGCGTTAGCTCAATTTTCTTTTTCTTTCAGACACATTTATTTTTTTATAATAATAATAGAGATACAACAACACACTTTGTAGTTTTATAAAAACAATAGCAATTTTCTAAATAACTTTTCTAAAATTTCAATAATAAATATAAGGAAATAATTGTTATTTGTGATATTATATGAGTTTATAATTATTGTTCATATTTGGTATTAGTGATTTTATTTGAAGCATTTTAATGTTTTGGTATATTAAATAAAATGTATTTATGTTTTTTTTTTTTATAAAGAGGGCGTAAGTTTTGTTATTGTTTTTATTTGTTGATTTAAGTATGACGTCATATTATTATGTGAAAGGCGTAAATATGGCGGACTGTACTCTCGTCCGCTGTATTCAGGAAAAAAAGATATTTAAAAAAGAATTTCAAAAATGGAACAAAGATGTTCTATTAATATTAGGTTTGTATCTAATATATCGTTACACATATACACGGATTTTTAAATTACAAAAATAAATGTATTTCACCCATATTTCAATAGCGATGATTTTTTTTTTTTTGCATGTTGGGAAATTATGATTAACGAATTCAAAGGGTTGTAAACTTATAATTCTAAATTTGTTCTCGCTAAATATAAATTTATTTTGATTAAACTTTAAATGATTTCAAAAAATAATACCTCAAATCTATACCATATTTAAACAAAAATTAGGTTTCTTTTTAAATAGCAAGTTGTGAAATATTTAAAAAAAAAATCATTTTATCAAATTAAAAGGATTCTTACTACATATTTTACGAAGATTTATATATTTTTATTTAATGTTGTGAATTGAAATGATCGTTTGACAAGTGAATACAGATTAGTAATGTGTATTGGAAGATTCCCAAGGTTGTGCCCAGATACAAAACTGAGTCTTGCCATTCTTGGGGAAATAGTTACACTTTTAAAATAAACTAATCTAACTTAATTTACTTTAAACTAACCTGGCCTATTGATACACTGAACATGAATCTGGGTACAATTTGGTGAATGTTTTTATTGCTTTATCATCATACAAAGCCCCCAATGATACCAAACAAATGTAAATAACATTTCATTGAGACCTATTTATTGATTAATGATGATACATGTAGTAAAAACATTCACCAATGCTACCAACTTTTACTCAACTTTTTATTTATTTTCATAGAGAATGGAAAGTGATTAATTTAATCTCTTAATCAATTAGAAACTAGTTATGTAACAATTATTTATAAAATTATCTTTTAAACACAAGGTAATAAAACCAAATCCAAATAAATAAAGAATGTGTGATGTTTCGGTAACAGCATTGTTACCATCTTCAGACAAAAGTACTGAATGAGGTAATAAGACCAAATCCAAATAAATAGTGTGTGACGTTTCAGTAACAACGTTGTTACCATCTTCAGACAAAAGTACTGAATGAGGTAATAAGACCAAATCCAAATAAATAGTGGGTGACGTTTCGGTAACAGCGTTGTTACCATCTTCAGACAAAAGTACTGAATGAGGTAATAGGACCAAATCCAAATAAATAGTGTGTGACGTTTTGGTAACAGCGTTGTTACCATCTTCAGACAAAAGTACTGAATGAGGTAATAAGACCAAATCCAAATAAATAGTGTGTGATGTTTTGGTAACAGCGTTGTTACCATCTTCAGACAAAAGTACTGAATGAGGTAATAAGACCAAATCCAAATAAATAGTGTGTGACGTTTCGGTAACAGCGTTGTTACCATCTTCAGACAAAAGTACTGAATGAGGTAATAAGACCAAATCCAAATAAATAGTGTGTGACGTTTCGGTAACAGCGTTGTTACCATCTTCAGACAAAAGTACTGAATGAGGTAATAAGACCAAATCCAAATAAATAGTGTGTGATGTTTTGGTAACAGCGTTGTTACCATCTTCAGACAAAAGTACTGAATGAGGTAATAACACCAAATCCAAATAAATAGTGTGTGACATTTTGGTAACAGCGTTGTTACCATCTTCAGACAAAAGTACTGAATGAGGTAATAACACCAAATCCAAATAAATAGTGTGTGACGTTTTGGTAACAGCATTGTTACCATCTTCAGACAAAAGTACTGAATGAGGTAATAACACCAAATCCAAATAAATAGTGTGTGACGTTTTGGTAACAGTGTTGTTACCATCTTCAGACAAAAGTACTGAATGAGGTAATAACACCAAATCCAAATAAATAGTGTGTGATGTTTCGGTAACAGCGTTGTTACCATCATCAGACAAAAGTACTGAATGAGGTAATAACACCAAATCCAAATAAATAGTGTGTGACGTTTTGGTAACAGCGTTGTTACCATCTTCAGACAAAAATACTGAATTAGGTAATAGACACCAAATCTAAATAAGTAAATAGTATGTGATGTTTCGGTAACAGCGTTGTTACCATCTTCAGACAAAAGTACTGAATTAGGTAATAGACACCAAATCTAAATAAGTAAATAGTATGTGATGTTTTGGTAACAGCGTTGTTACCATCTTCAGACAAAAGTACTGAATGAGGTAATAAGACCAAATCCAAATAAATAGTGTGTGACGTTTTGGTAACAGCGTTGTTACCATCTTCAGACAAAAGTACTGAATGAGGTAATAAGACCAAATCCAAATAAATAGTGTGTGACGTTTTGGTAACAGCGTTGTTACCATCTTCAGACAAAAGTACTGAATGAGGTAATAAGACCAGATCCAAATAAATAAAGAGTGTGTGACGTTTCGGTAACAACGTTGTTACCATCTTCAGACAAAAGTACTGAATGAGGTAATAAGACCAAATCCAAATGAATAGTATGTGACGTTTCTCATTAACAACATTGTTACCATCATCAGACAAAAGTACTGATACCAACAATGCTGTTACCAAAACGTTACACACTATTTATTTGAATTTGTTCTTATTAACTTGTGTTTCTAATCTATAATTCAAATTGTGTGTCTTATCAAACTATTATCATTTTACCTCAGTAAAGGACAACACCTAGTTGCAGTGGCAAAGTGTCCTTTAGAGAGAGGTGTCCAGAGTGCAGATAATTCGTACAAATATCAATTTTTGACCATAAAAACAGACTCTTTTGTATAGAGATATGGGAGTGTCCTCTTACCAGAGTATGTTCTACTTGATTGCAATATTTATTTTATAACTTTGGGGGATGAGAGAAGATAAAATTGATAATGACCCATACTTTATCTTCTTCTTCTTCTTTCTTATCTCCACTCAATCATATTAGGGTATCAAGTTTGTAAAGCTTTAGAGTTGACAACCATCATGACTGGGTAAAGTAGAATACGTCTGCCTTTGTCATTAAGACTGGGAGCACTACTCATTAGCAGGCCGACTTAGCTCCAAAAGAAATGGTCGCCTCTGACATGAGGAACAGATGCCATGTGCAGCTGCTCTTAACATGGAGTACAAACGCTGCTCATCCTGTATCCCTGGAGCCCTTACAGGGTACTATCAGCCGGGCCAGCTGAGCCCAGGTTTTTTAGTGAGCTTGTTACTGTCCCCCTCCTCCTTTTTCATCCGGGCTTGGGACTGGAAAAGGCAAGAGTTCCCATATTTTATAAAGAACATGCCCCTCTGACCCCATGTGGGCATTGTTAGAGTAGACTGTTTATTCAAAGGTATAAAAGTCAGTCTCACACTCTAGAATATATAAAAGGAACTCAAGGTAATAAGACCAAAATCCAAATGAATAAATTGTGTATGACGTTTTGGTAACAACGCTGTAAACGGAACGTCTCACTGTTTTTAAATTTGGATTTGGTGATAAGGCAAGATTTGGGTTATAGATTATAAACACAAGGTAATAAGACCAAATCCAAAAGAATAAATAGTGCGTGACATATCAGTAACTGAATTGTTACCATCTACCATTCAGTACTTTTGTCTGAAGATGGTAACAATGCTGTTACCGAAATGTCACACACTTTATTCATTTGGATTTGGTCTTATTACCTTGTATTTTTGGATTTGGTCTTATTACCTTGTGTTTCTAATCTCACAATTTAAATTGTACCTTATCATAGAATGCCAAAGCTTACTTGAAAAACTCCTTGGTGGCTTGAAAACACTCTTCAAGTCTTTCTCAGATAAAGTGACAGGGTTTTCCATTTATTTATATTTAGAGAAGTCACGCACAGACTTTAAAATGTACTTTCCTACTTGTGCTGGCACTTTGGATGTCTTGTGAAACTTTGGTGGTAATCCAATAGGTAATCTCCCCTGCCTTTTTCCACATAATCTAACTCCACCTTTGCCGATCCCAAGCCCGGATGAAAAAGGAGGAAGGGGAGCATAAACAAGCTCACTAAAAAACCTGGGCTCAGCTGGCCTGGCTGATAGTACCCTGTAAGGGCTCTTGATCCAGGGATACAGAATCTTCTTCTTTTTTATTTCCACTCAATCATATTAGGGTATCAAGCTTGTTTGACAACCATCATGACTGTGTGAAGTAGAATGCATCTGTCTTTGTCATTAAGACCTGGAGCATTACTCAGTGGCAGGTCGACTTAAGCTCCAAAAGAAATGGCCGCCTCTGACATGAGGAACAGACGCCATGTGCAGCCGCTCCTAACATGGAGTACAAACACTGCTCATCCTGTATCCCTGGAGCCCTTACAGGGTACTATCAGCCGGGCCAGCTGAGCCCAGGTTTTTTAGCAAGCTTGTTACTGCTCCTACTCCTCCTTTTTCATCCGGGCTTACAGGGATACAGGATGAGTAGTATTTGTACTCCATGTTAGGAGCGGCTCTGCACATGGTGTCTGTTTCTCGTGTCAGAGGCAGCTATTTCACATTAAAGCTAAGTCGGCCTGCTACTGAGTAATGCTCCCAGTCATCATGATAAAAGCAGACGCATTCTACTTCACCCAATCATCATGGAGCTCTACCATTTTGATACCTCAATATTGAATGGAGATAAGAAAGAAGAAGACATCTGTTGTTGTGTTTCTTGAACAGGGAGGACATGGCTTTTTCTATATCATGGCTCCATTAACCCGGCATTGCGCGCGCCGGGTGAAAATTACCCATGGCAACATTTGAATGGAGAATTAACCAATAAAAAATCGGTTGGCGGAGATGTGGTTTCGTTTAGCTTCCTGACTCATCAATTAGTCTAAAGTTTTGGTTTACTTCCCCACACTGTCCCTAATTCTACAGTAGCTGCAAAAACGATCAGAAACCTTTCAATTTCTAGTAACAGCCGTATGGTATTTTTCGACGTTGAATCACTCTACACTTCAATCCCCCACAATGAAGCTATTCTAGCACTCCAAAAATTTATAGAAACCCATCAAAATCTAGATTTTTCTTTCTCCACAGAGGCTTTGATTGATTTAATTAAACTTTGTTTGGGACACAATTATTTTAGCCACCAAAATAAATTCTACAGACAAATCAAAGGCTTGGGAAACCCTATCTCATCGGCTTTAGCAAACATTTTCATGGACCAAATTGATCAAGTTGTCATAGAATCAAAGCAACTCAAAATTATTTTTTGGAAAAGGTACATAGATGACATTTTTTGCATTACAGAATCAGATTTTGTAGTAATTTCAAATTTTTTTAATAATTTAAGACCATTTTTAAAATTTACACATGAAATTGAAAATAATAATTCTCTGGCATTTTTAGATTTACAGCTCAAAAGAAAGTTTAACCAAATAGAAACTAGTATTTTTAGAAAATCAACCCACACAGGTAATTATTTGAATTTCAATTCTTTTGGCCCAGTTCACCATAAAATCACTGTGGTTAAATCTCTCTCCAAAAGATTAAATTCACATTGCTCGTCAAAAATTAATGATTTAGTGGAGAGAAATAGAATATTCAGTGAATTAAAAAACAACAATTACCCAAGCAAATTTATCGAAAAACATTTTTATAAACCAAAATCTCCACCTTCAAATAACACCCCTGATCAATCAAAAAAGCTTTTCTGCTCCCTCCCCTACAGCTACGGCTCTGAACGCATCGCCAGAGTCCTAAAGAGATAGAACATCACAACCACCTATCAATCATCTTTAAATTTAAAAAAGGCCCTACGCCATCCAGACACTAAACAAATTAACAAAATGGAAAACAAAATCAACGTAATTTACAAAATACCTTGTTACAATTGCCATGCTAATTATATAGGGGAAACCAGCAAACCACTCAAAGATCGTATAAATCAACACAAATCAGGACTAAGGAATTACAACCCACTGTCTCTCCTTGTATTTCATGCACTAAAAAACAACCACACTCCGGATTTCGAAAATACAGCCATTTTATACCAGAACATTAAGGAAAAACACTGCCGATTGTTCTTAGAAAGCTGGGCCTCTGTAGAAGACAAAGAAAGCATAAATAGGAAAATTGATTTACCAGACATCTACACACCATTTAGATCTTCTTAATTTTTTTGTCTAATTATTTTAATTTCAATTAGTTAATTTTTATTTTTTAATTGACTTATTATGTACTATTTTAACCCGGCATTGCGCGCGCCGGGTGAAAATTACCCATGGCAACATTTGAATGGAGAATTAACCAATAAAAAATCGGTTGGCGGAGATGTGGTTTCGTTTAGCTTCCTGACTCATCAATTAGTCTAAAGTTTTGGTTTCACATTTTGACAGCTCCCACTGAAATTCCATCTATTGTCACTGTCGGGTAAAAATTACCCGGCGCGCGCACTCTCGTAATTTTTTTGTTGCGCATTTTTTTATAACATTTTTTAAAGTGAGATAAATAATTCGAATTAATAATTTAAAAAATAACTATAATAGGTTGATATATTTATCAGCCTATAATTCTATATAAAATGGAGGGAAGAAGGTCATATTTATTAGATCAAGAAGAGATTATTGTAGAAGGTGATATTGAAGAAGATCATCTAAATGAACATTTTTATGGAAGTGACACTGGAATATATTCAGATATAGGAATTTTGTGGAATAAGGGAATTATCCCACAAACACATTTTTATATAGGGTGAGCCTCGAAAATCAAATGGTTCAAAAATTGTCCTTCACAAACAGTAAAGCTGAGAACGCCTAATGTCATTACACATTTACTAGGCTTGAAAGGTGAAGAAGCAAAAAATTAAAATACACCTTTAGAAGCTCTTTTGAAGAAAATTCTTGAAAGTTTTGGCCCTTGAACTCATCAAAGAGCAACTAAATCAAAGAAAAATCATTTCTTCACTGCCTAAAAGACTATTAAAAATTTCCTTTTTTTACAGTTAAGTTGATTTAAATCATAAATGTATACTCTAAATATTTATTTCAATTATTTTTAGAAGGCACTTCAAGCCATAAAGAAGGTCAGGAACCGCAAGATAAAGCTTCCTACCAGATGTAGTGTGTCCCTCCAGTAAGGACAGGAAGACCTCGACTTTGTGCCATAAATGTGCAAAGCCAATTTATAAAGGACATACAATTGCAGTTTGCAATGATTTGTCTAAAATATCCTCATGGAATTTTATATATTTAATATTGAAAAGGAGCAATAGTTTCATATTTTATATGTCATTACCAATTTTGAGCATTATTCAAGAATAGTTTTTAAAATGTTTAATCTGTGTAAAAAATATAAATATTTTATTAATAATTGCCTTTTTTGAAAATTAAAATGTTATTACTTTGAAATAGAAAAGGTTTTGTTTTTCCTCAGTTAATATTTATATTCAAAATATGTAATTTTAATATTGGGTAAATTTCACCCAGCGCGCGCAAGTACGTTACATTTCTAGCGCGCGCGCTCGAGGGTTAATTCAGCCAGTTTTAACCCCAACTTGAATTAGCTCAATAGAGAGCTCTTGCCACATATAGTAGAAATGCTACTTTTGCTTATTTTAAACTCTTTTTTTTTCAAACTTCTTGCTTGCATTGTTTCACTTGAAATTGCTTGGTTGATTTTGTCTAGAGATATCTTGTTATGATTAGATTTTTATATTTAGCATTTTCATTGAATTTAGGCATCATTTGAAAAACTTTTCAAATAAATTTGATGAATATCAAGGTATTAACTAAGGTGGAATCTTGTTATAACAGTCTCAAGCATCATGGTTATAACACACAATTCTAAGGGTCAAAGTTTTAAATTCTAATTGTTTTAACCATGGTTATAACATACATTTCTCTCTGTCCCAAGTGATGTGGTTATAGTGTGGTTTCACACACACTGCATTAAATTCAATTCAAACATTCATACAACATGCAAAAAAAAAAAAAAAAAAACCTGGATGAAAACAGCCATCGGCACAAAATTCATTGTTTTGAATTGTGTTTTGTGGGCAGATTTTATAAGATATTGCTGTCTTAAAATTCCGCCAGGGTAAAATTTGTTTTAGTTTTATAATTGGATAATACAGTAGAACCTCCCTGTAAAGGACAACACCTAATTGCAAAGCCAAAGTGTCTTTTAGGTAGAGGTGTCCTCTTACCTGAGAGTTGTTAAATAGTAAAAATGGTAATTTTGACAATGAAAATTGTCCTTTGTGGAGAGGTGTCTGCTAGCGGGGTGTCCTCTAAAGGGAGGTTTTACTGTATTTGATTTTTTTGGGATTTAAAATTAGGTTCTCTATTTAAAATAAAGCAAAACTCGATAGTTCATTAAAATATTAATGTTTTACATTATAAGGGAATTGGGGATTACCTTAGGTTCATTATAAGGAAAGTTATAAGCGGCCTGTTATAGCGAGGTGTTAGTGTATCTACCAACTACCCCACTTGCCCAAAATGTAGCTTGGTACCTGCAGCTCCAGAATACATTTTGGATTGCATTAGATGTACTAAACAGGACCTTTGGGAAGGCCGCTGCTTATCATAAAACAGCTCAAGGAGCATGAACTCATGGAATTCATGTAATCTTTACACAAGGGGATAAGAAATAACAACACTTTGGTTGAATCTAAACAGGACATTTGGGAGAGGCCACTGCTTATCATAAAACAGCTCAAGGAGCATGAACTCATGGAATTCATGTAATCTTTACACAAGGGGATAAGAAACAACAACAACCAACTATAGTTCAACATTCCGTTTGGAGTTAAAGAGGTTTGACTCTGTTGTGCTAGCCCCATCATCACCCTGCTGCAGTGCCAATACAGAGGTTGGCCATTTCACCCTGGTTTGACCACTTCTCTTTTTTTTATCTTCTAACCCCAGACTATTACATCTTTGAAATGTGAGTGCAAGTACCAAACAGGGTTCTCTCTGTTATACCTGTAAGTAAAAAAAGTCTTGACTACTTATGATAAAGCACAATTTGGATTATAGATTATAATACAAGAAAATAAGACCTAATCCAAATAATTTATTAGTGTGTGACGTTTCGGCAACAGCATTGTCACCATCATCAGACAAAATTAAAAAAAATTGTCTGATGATGGTGACAATGCTGTTGCCGAAAAGTCACACACTATTAAATTATTTGGATTAGGTCTTATTTTCTTGTATCTTGACTACTTATTTCTACATGTGTAGACATTACTTCTTTCTTCTTCTTTCTTATCTCCCCATAATCATATTAGGATATCAAGCCTGTTGAGTTGCCATCCATAATGATTTGGTGAACTAGAATGCACCTGCTTTTATCATTAAGACTGGGAGCACTACTCAGTAGCAAGCCACTGACTTAGCTCCAATATTAAATATCTGCCTCTGACATGAGGAACAGACACCATGTAAAGCCGTTCCTAACATGGAGTACAGACGCTGCTCATTCTGTATTCCTGAATCAGGAGCCCTTACAGGTAACTATCAGCCGGGCCAGCTGAGCCCTCTGTTGATGGTGTCTGCTGGGGAAGAGTAGAGCTCATCAATGGATGAGTCAATACAGTCAATAATGTTTTTTTGGGGTTGCAGGTTGTACTTAGTACATAGTGGGAAAACCTTGCAACCATTCTGGAAAGTCTTTGTCCGTAGATGACCAGACTTAAGTCTGGAAATCAAAGACTGTTGTTCTCTTGGGAGGACAGAACTGGTGCTTGTCCTTCCTGCTATATATTTATATAAATTCCTTTATCTTTCAGATAACCTGTGTTAAATGTGCTAGCATGTGAGGCAAGTCTACTCTAATGTCAGTGGCACTGGATAACAGTTCATGTTTTCGAAGTCTGGAAGAAAAAGGGTTGAAGGATACTTTGGCTCTAAACTAGGTGTTGTCCTATATACAGAGCAGTTCTATTGTGTTGTTGTTGTTTCTAATCCCTTTTGCAAAAATTACCCAAATTCCATGAGTCCATTATCCCATGGAATGGGGTGTAGGGATACAGCTTTCATTGATCATGGTACCATGATCCAGGCACACTTTGGTAAAAGTCTGACTTTGCCTGTAATTTGAGGCCTTTTCTAACATGGAAGCAAACGTCTCTGCTGCCGACTCTAATGTGAGTTCAGACGCAGCTCCTCCATATCTTTGGAGTGAGACCCTTGCTGAGGTCTATCAACCTGGTCAGTTGAACTCAGGATTTTTAAAGGTCTTTCTCCTCTTCTAACAATTCTGTTGTTGGTCCGCGACTGGTTATTTGTCAGAGTTATTCTGCTTGTTTGACAGCTGGACTTCATATTTAAAGGTTGTTCCCCTATCCGCCACCTGGGGACGCCCCCTGTAGCAGTCACCTCTGCCGAAGGAGTTCTATTGTATAAAATCAATGTCTTCTCTCCCTGATAGGTGCAAATACATGGCATTTTTCCAAAGAATCTTGATATATTTGTCATGGTGTTTGTCCAGGGATGGAGAGAATAGCAGAAGAACTGATGGGTCCCAGGAAGTGGAAGATATTGACCAAGCCTTTCACAGGTGAGTAGATAATTTAGTAGTGTGTGTTGTATTTGTGTGTTGTATGTAAAACCCAACCTCTTTTTATCACTTCAAGGGAACCAAGATTTGACACCCTTAATAGAAAGGTAACCTAAATAAGAAGACATTTTTCAATGGGTAAAAAAAAAGTTGGACCTATGACGTTGACCTTATACAGTAGAACCTCCCAGGGAAACCTAGTTTCAGAGCCAAAGTGTCCTTTAGGGAGAATTGTCCTCTTACCGGAGAGTCGCTAAATGGTAAAAAATGTTAGTTTTGCTAATGAAAACTGTCCTTTAGAGAGAGGTGTCCTCTTACCGGAGAGTTGCTAAATAGCAAAAATGGTAATTTTGCTAATGAAAACTGTCCTTTAGAGAGAGGTGTCCTCTTACCGGAGAGTTGCTAAATAGTAAAAATGGTAATTTTGCTAATGAAAACTGTCCTTTGTAGATAGTTGTCCTCTAGTGTGTGTCCTCTCAGGGAGGTTCTACTGTATTATAGTGTATCTATAGTTGATCCAAGCCTGTTTTATTGATGGCCATTATTTATAGAAGTAAGATGACACATCAATGTGTTGTTCACCAGGAAATAATACTTTCTCAATGGGAGGTAACACCATTTTCCCACAGATAATAGTTATATATAAAACAACAGTGTAAACCTCTAATATACAACATATGTGTGTGTGAAATATTGAAATCCGGTGTTGATATTAAAAAAAAAGAAAAAAAAAGGCATATCCTGACCACTCTCATGAACATTTTAAGATGGCATCTAGTGAAACAAAAAACAACTATAACATTGATATAACATATTTTTTAAATTATTATTATTATTTATTATTTTTTTAAAATTATATCCCTAGTACACGTGGTACAGGCCATGATAATGATGATGGGTTTTGCAAGAATCGGGGGCCATCGGAGCATTTTTTTTTTTTTTTAACAAAAAAAAAGTGACCAATGCGGGAATCGAACCCGGGTCGTAGTGGTCGAAAACCAAACGGTTTAACCAGCCTTCCACCGACCCCCCGATCTAACTTATAATACAATATAATGCGGCTTGTGATTGTAAAACGACATTTGAAAATTATCCCTGTATGTGTTTCTTTTTAACGAAAAACATGTCCAGAGTAGCCTAGTGAACATGGCATCTGCCCGGTAAGCGGAACACTGTGGGTTCGATTCCCATCCCTGGACACTTTATTTTTCCGTTTATCATAACTCTTCACAATTCGTCTTTTCATACCTCATCCCTAAGGTTGTGGTGGTACAGTCTGCACCATGCTGACGAGGGCCAACAGCCCGAAACGCGTTCGTGGTTATCTCTTTTTGATTTAACAAGAAAATGGGTTGGCCAAATATCAGGGAACAGGTTAAATCAATGTTTAGTTGATTTCTGTTCCACTAGATGGCGATCTGCCATCTAAAAAAATGCTTGTGTTAGTGGTCAGGATATGCCTAATTTGTTTTTAATTATTATAATGTAAGAATGTATATATAGCTTGAGACAAAATTATAATTTATTGATTTACAATCACCATCTGGGAACTCAAAACATGCTTCAAAATTTGACTGTTTTAAAAATCGATTAAGATTTACAACAGCAACAAAAAGCTTTATTAAAACATTTTGGTCTTATACAGATTCTCCAAGTAGAAGAGGGTATATACAGGAATATAACAGTAATAGTAAAAATAATCAGAAATGTTTTTTATAATGTATCAAATAGAAGGAAATAAGAAAGAAAGGGATTGGCATTATATTCTTCTTCTTCTTTCTTATCTCCACTCAATCATATTAAAATATCAAGCTTGTAGAGCTTGTTGATGGTGTCTGACAACCATCATGACTGGGTGAAGTATAATACGTCTGCCTTTGTCATAAGACTGGGAGCACTACTCAGTGGCAGGCCGACTTAGCTCCAAAAGAAATGGCTGCCTCTGACATGAGGAACAGACGCCATGTGCAGCCGCTCCTAACATGGAGTACAGACTCATCCTGTATCCTTGGATCATTTACAAAATAACCATTTTCACTATTTAGAAACTCTCCCGTAAGAGGATACCTCTCCCTAAAGGACACTTTGGTTCTGCAATTAGGTCTTTTACTGGGAGGTTCTATTGTATATACATTGCGGTTATCTCTCTATAAATTCAAGATATAAACATTTTCATTCGTTGAGAAGGGGACCTCCTTATTACAATGTAATCTGGATATCTCAATCTCTTGTTACCATGTGAATAGAAGCTCCGAAGTGTCACCGAAACAATACTGTTTGTCTCTCAGCATTGATGGAGAAAGTTCCATTAGGTTGGTAAACTGCCAAATGTAGGAATTCTGACTCAACCTTTTTGCTCAAAGTTCACTCCAGTCAACATGGTTTGGTTGTTATAAACCAGCAGTCAGATTTCAAGTTGAGGCCCACAGCAGCTTTTTTAAAATACTTTGATTCCATTGTCCGCCGCACTGTTTGACCACGAGTCTAGATAGTGCAAGTAACTCTAGTAAATCAAGAAACTTCAACATGTGTAGATATATTTGGTAGACCTCTATAGTGGAAGAAATATTTCCCTATCCACTGTGATAATCATGGCTTATACCTTGTAGGATAAATAATAACAACACAAATGGAGATTCAAAATAACTTTTTTTTTTAAGGTAGTCTTCTTCTTCTTTCTTATCTCCACTCAATCAAATTAGTGTAATTTGACAACCATCATGACTGGGTGAAGTAGAATGCGTCTACCTTTGTCATTAAGACTGGGAGCACTACTCAGTAGCAGGCCACAGACTTAGAAGAAGAAAGGTAGTGAATAATAAGAGATTTAAAACAGGTGTGTAGACAAAAGTGAAGCACTTATAGAAAAAAAAAAACCCTGAATCCCCTTCCATAAGAGCTGTTCCAAAAATCATAAAGATTGAATTCCACTTAGACCAATAATCTCAGGCAGAAAACCTGTAACACGAAAACTGGATCAAAGAGTGCCTTGAAGAAAATGAATTATAAATGCAAATATGAAGTTAAAAATAAAGCATTAGAAAAGAGGATTAACATTAGTGGAATCTGATATTCTTGTATTTTATGATGTAATCTTACTTTTTACAAGACATACCAATGGAAATATCAAAAACAGCAATAAAGGAGTTTAATGGGGGAAATTTTCAGCAAATTCCATTGAAAGCACTTGAGCAAGCGATGTTTAGAGAATTCTTACTTTAGAGAGAAAAGGATAATTCTTATAAAAAGAAGAAGAGAACACCAATGGGATGTCCCATGTATGTGTGGGCCACCATTGTTATGGGTTGGCTAGAAAGAAAGAAAAATTGATATTGAAGATATACAAATTTTGGATCTGATATGTGGATGATATTTTATGTGCTGCTGAAAAAGAAAAACTAGAGGAGCTCTTTTCCATTTCAAAAACAGTCTATGCCCAGGTAGACAATTTACACAGGGAAAAGAAAGCCCAGAAGAAATCACATTTTTGAACTTAAAATGCAATAGGTGGACAAGTGGGTAACACCCTCGATTCCCGACAGTCATGAACCGGGATTGATTCCCACGTTAATATTTTGTTTAATAGGTGAATAACCTTCATATGTTATTCATTGTTGTAATTATCATAAACTAGGTTGCTCTTGTTGACCGGTACCTAATAAAGTGATTTTGGAACAAGAAAATGCAATAGAAAATATAGCTCAGTAAAAACAACAATCCATATGAAGATAACAGATATAGACATAAAATCACAAATTACAATAGTAATGTCCCTTTTCAGCATTAAATGGCTGTGGTGAATGCATTGGTGGACAGAGCTATATCAATATGTACAGATAAAATTGTGATTATAAAGTAGAAATCAAGAAAGTTGAAAAAGAATCAGAAGAAAATAAATTCTTATCCATTAAAATAGAAAGAAGGATCTCTTCTTCTTCTTCTTCTTCTTTTTTCTTATCTCCACTCAATCATATTAAGGTATCAAGCTTGTAAAGCTTGAGACTTTTGATGGTGTCTGCCAGGGAAGAGTAGAGCTCATCAATGGATGAATCAATACAGTCAATAATGTCTTCTTCTTTCTTATCTCCACTCAATCATATTAAGGTATCAAGCTTGTAAAGCTTGAGACTTTTGATGGTGTCTGCCGGGGAAGAGTAGAGCTCATCAATGGATGAGTCAATACAGTCAATAATGTGTTTTGGGGTTGCAGGTTGAGAATTGCAAGAAAGAGGGATAAAAGAAATAGTCTTAAGAATAGACAAGATTTAGAGAAAAGATTCTGATCATGCTCTACATTGAAGCAATAGATGCAAAGGTACAAAAGAATTTTAAATAGAAAGAGTTTTAACATCTACTACACTCTGGGCAAAACTAGAGATACAGAAACAAGAAACGAAGATCAAATAATAAGAAAATGAAAGTTATTATATACAGAAAATTACAACAAAATATACATAAAGGAAACAAAAACACACTTTAGAGAATAAAACAAAAGAACACAAAACAGGGCCTGAAAGGTACTAGCAATTTTGCACACATAGGGCGCCTCTCCCCTATGCTCCCCCCCGCCCTAGGCTTTCATAGATCAATTTCCTCCCGGCAAATTTCCATCTATATTTTGACCATAGATTTGGCCCAGCCACCTTGCCAGCTAACACCTCTTTGGTAGATTGTGAAGATTTCCATTAGATCCCTTGTGGATCTCATGGAATAAAGTCCGCCCTAGGCTGACGAGGGCCATTAGTCCGAAATCATGGTGTCTAGGTGGACACTTATCAGTTTGCCAAAACTGTTGTTGTGGCTTTGTCACCGACCCGAGGCTGCTTATTTGAGGCAATGGTCAAAAGTTGGCGTCTAGTTTTGAAATCTATTTTGATGGGAAAGGCACCCTATGCTTTTATAAATCGATTTCCTCCCGGCAAAATTTCCATCTGTATTTACATTATTTAAAGGTTGGGAAGCTCCTCTAACAACAAAGAATCCTCCTTCAGATATTGGAAGGGTTTTCATTGATCCCCTTCACCTTAAGGTTCAGGAAAAACTTGTACATAAGCTCTTTGGTTAACATGAGATTTGGTGACCGTCATCCCGTCCTTCTCCTCAGGTGGCCACTGGATGAGGGCTTCCTAGATGAGAGGACTGGTACATATCTATGTGGGGATGGATGGTGGGCGCAGTCTTGGTCGAGTGACAAAGGTCCCACAGGGGAAGAACAACACAACTGGATGGGTTTGAATAGGACCTGCAAGGAGGAGAAGAAAGGCGGCTGGCCTTTCACATCTATGGAGCGTACACTGCCTTGGTTGGAGCCTATGTTGAGCACACCTAGCTCGTGGCACGATCACCTACGTTCTGCCTTTTTCTTGTCCGAGATAATCGTCATCGAATATCTCAGACTTTTCATTGGCTGAGATCCTCACACGTGCGCTCTGGTGATTGGTAAACTAGTTTGTCCTCCTTAAAGGGGATTGGCTCTGACCCTCCATTGCCGCCATGATTGCAATCTTCCAGGAAGAAGAAGGCCTTTGAACTTAAGTTTTATAGGTCCAGGGCAGTGACCTTTACTTCCTGGATGATGCAATCCTGTACTTTGTTCTTTCCCATCTTGCGAGGCCTAAAGTTTATTAAAGCTTTAGATAGATTGTGGTGGGGGTACATAATCCTATATACAGATTATCAGATCTATATAGAAGATGTTTTACATTAGAGTAAAACCTCCATGAGAGGACACTCATGCTAGAGGACACCTCTCTATAAAGGACAGTTTTCATTTGCAAAATTACCAGTTTTTACTCTTTAGCAACTCTCCAGTAAAAGGAGACCTTTCCCTAAACGAAACTTTGGTTCTGTAATTAGGTGTTGTCCTTTACAGGGAGGTAGTTCTACCATATTTGCATATTTCAGAAACAGAAATGTGAAGGAACATTTGTGATAGATATGTTAGATGATGAGTAATCTATTGTTATCAAATGTATTTCTGGTGTTCTCTGAGGTGGTTCTGCCAACATAGTAGGCCTCACATTGGGGGATACTGACAGAATAAACTGCTTCTCTTCCTTAGTGGATATACACACAGACACACACACACACACACACAAAGCCTTTATTAAGACCCCATTGGTCTTACACAAATTCTCCAGAGTGTAGACAACAATAATCAGGATGAGTGGGGTTTTATATGTACAATATTTCATGAAATGCAGCAAAAAGCATGGTCTAATAAAAGAAGAAAAAGAATTTAAAAAAGTTTTGAAGATTAATTATCATTATTATAATGGAAAGACTAATTTATCAGATCCACCATAACTCTTCTGAAGAAATTATATACAGCAATATTGTCTATCAGACTTGATAGAAGAGAGTGTACGGTGAAGGCGGCCTATCTCAGAATCAAGAGTTTCTCTCTCCGTCTTCAGAGATATACATTCAAGTATATTGTGTTCTCTGTCTTGATTTTATTTGTGCATAGTAGGCAATTTAGTTTTTCTGCTTTCAGATTTTTCACATGGCTTTCTCGATGAGAAACAAACACTATTCTTAGTTTAGTTAGTGCTTAGTGAATGTGTTGAGATGTTATTGGGGTTTTAAGTGCTGCATCTTTACATCCACAAAGTACAGTAGAACTACCTCCCTGTAAAGGACAACACCTAATTGCAAAGCCAAAGTGTCCTTTTACTGGAGAGTTACTAAATAGTAAAAATGATAATTTTGCAAATGTAAACTGTCCTTTGTAGATAGGTGCACTCTAGCATGAGTGTCCTCTCATGGAGGTTTTATTGTACTTAAAAAATTGGTTAAAATTGGTTGGGAAAAGTGTATTTTTTTTTTTCTGTGAATCACTAAGCGAGTAAGAAAAAAAAAATCTTTACAATGCATCCACAAATTACCATGCAAATGCCTTGTCAAACATTGAGGATATATGATAAAGGCACTATTTGGATTATAAATTAGAATTACAAGGTAATAAGACCAAATCCAAATAGATAATGAGTGATGTTTGTGATTGAAGGTATTGCAATTTCAACCGCCACTCTGTGTTGTGACGACGATCTAAGTTCTATAGAGGTAGTCACTCACCTCCTATTCTTGGTCGGGCGGGGTTGAAGGTTCAAAATTGAGGTGTCGCTGCTTGTAGCACTATTGAAATATTAGACGAAAACAGGAGGGAAAATTATATTTATTATAAATTAAGAAAATAAGTAAAGTAGTTTTTAATTAATTATATATTTAAATATTCACACTAAAAGAATCGGGGATCAGGGCAAATTCTACCATTCGAAAGTTGTTTACAGGTTCTTCTGTTATTTGTTTTCTCATTTTAGCCGCTGCATCCCCGTAGCCGCTTCCGTCAACCTCCCATTGGCTGCTTCGAACTCCTTCTTTTCCAACAGAAGGTATATGAGGTTATGACAGATTGTCAAGTTTCAATGGGAAACTAGGTTGAGACAGACTGGATATTTCATAATCTACTGAAACAGATATTGACCTGGATTTTTTGTGGGAGAAATAAAATTCACACATTTTATTAATGACTAATAAATTACTATTATTTATCACTAAAGGTGAATCTTTTTTGAAAGTCTGTGTTTAAAATACACCAATCTCATTTGGAGGTTGAATTAGTTCAATTCAGTTCTGATTTTATTACAGTGTTCAATCAGGAAGGTCATGGAGGGTTTTAGCTTATTTATTTTCTACTTTTGTTTATTGTGTTTTACAAGAGAAGAATCGCCTGACAACATCTTGTAGAAGGAATAAAAGTTTATGGCGACATGTTTCTTTTATTAATGCTGTATAATCGGCAAGCTTTCGGACTTTGACGTCCTTCAACAGCAACTTTCCATGAAACTAGAAGATAATATATGTTATATAAAAATATATATATTTTTAAAAATTATATTTCATAGATTCAAATACTACTGCTAAATCGACCGCCAGAAGTCACGCTTCCCCTATAAAAACCCATTGTAGTTGTATCCCGATGGCCGGCTCAAACCTTTTGTACATTATGTAAATAAGTTTTTAATTTTTTTATTCTTACGCCTTACTTTTATCGAATTATGTTGTTTTTATATATCCCATTAGCTCAATTAAAGCTATTTTTTGATAACTAATTTCATTTATTATAGTTTCAAGATTTTAACCACGACTGCATTGACATAGCATAATTCTCAAGACATTCAAAAATCAAGCAGAGAAAATCTCCTTTTTTCTAATACAAGAAATTACAAGCACAATTGTGCTTTATACACTCCTTTTTTCTATTTATAACACATATATATATATATGAAAAAACAATAGAAAAAAATAAAAGATAAGTGGGTCAGGTGTTGATATTAAAAATAAAGAAGGCATCTTCTGACCACAAGCACATGTGCTTTTTAGATGGCAGAGCGCCTTCTAGTGGAGTAAAAATAAACTAAACGTTTATTTAGCTTACTCCGAGATATTTGGCCAACCCAATTTCTTGATAAATCAAGAAAAGCCATCCACGAACATGTTTCGCGCTGTTGGCGCTCGTCACGTGGAGAAGGCTGTAACCATTGCGACCAAAAAAAAAGCACATGTGCTTGTGGTCAGGAGATGCCTTCTTTATTTTTAATATCAACACCTGACCCACTTTATCTATTATTTTTTCTATTGTTTTTTCATGTGTTAAGCGTCTTTACGCAAATTTGGCCTTAAATACCCATTTCTTGATTTCTCGGGAAGCCATTGGGTCCAAAAAATCTTTTTGGTCGCAATGGTTACAGCCTTCTCCACGCTGACGAGCACCAACAGCGCGAAACGCGTTCGTGGATGGCTTTTCCTTGATTTATCAAGAAATTGGGTTGGCCAAATATCTCGGAGTAAGCTAAATAAACGTTTAGTTATTTTTACTCCACTAGATGGCGCTCTGCCATCTAAAAAGCACATGTGCTTGTGGTCAGGAGATGCCTTCTTTATTTTTAATTTATATATAGGTAAATATATATACACATCGAACCCACAGTGTTCCGCTTACCGGGCAGATGCCATGTCCACTAGGCTAGCCCTGGACATATTTTATGTCCCTGGACATGTACCCTGGAAATATGTCCAGGGTAGCCTATTTCCTATCTAACCCGGTAAGCGGAACACTGTGGGTTCGATTCCCATCCCTGGACACTTTATTTTTCCGTTTATCATTACTCTTCACAATACATCCTTTCATACTTCATCCCTAAGGGTTAGAAATATTCGTTATTTCTCCTTAAAATAAATTTTGATATTTCGTTCAAAAGAAACACATGCGGGATAATTTTCAAATGTTGTTTTAACAATTAGAACCTTTCTCTAAAGAACACCTATTTGTAGAGTCAAAGTCTACTTTAGAGAAATGTTCTCCTACCAAAGAGCAGCTAATTGGCAAAAATGTTTATTTTGGCCATGAAAGCTGTTCGATTAAAGCACAATTTGGGATTATTCTATATACAGTTACGAGCGTCATTCTTCATCTCCTAATCATCTCTGTCACCGTTTACTTTTTTTTGGAATGGCGCCCTCCAATTGTCGGCTACGATCATGCCACCTTTGCCCCCCCCCCCCCATCATTTGGTGCCGCCAATGCACGAGACACTTCTGTCACAGTTTGCTTTTGGGTTCAGTGGTAGAATGCTCGCCTGCCATGCGGGCGCCCCGGGTTCGGATTCTGGCCGATGCATTTTTTTTTTTACAATTTTTAAAACTCATTTTATTATATTATAGTGGCGGGGCGCCCCGGGTTCGATTCCCGGCCGATGCATTTTTTTTTTTTACAATTTTTTAAAACTCATTTATATATTATACAAGAATGACATCCACGGCGCCAATTTATAATTGTAATGATAGTATTTTAATAAAAGCATTCAATTGGGTAAACCCCGGGTGTTGCCCGGTCATTCGTCTAGTAGGTTATAAACACAAGGTAATAAGACCAAATACTTTGTCTTGGTGGATTTGGTCTTATTACCTTGTGTCTTTTGTTTAGTTGTTTCCGCTCATGTAGGTTCTACTGTATTTGATCTTTCAATTAGCTAATTACACAATTATGGTTTCAAATTTGAGTTACAAAAGGAGTGTTGAATTTTTTTTGGTTGTCTAAACAATGGTAACTTTTAGAAAAAGGCTGAAAATTGTTGCATCATGATTAATAGGCGCATATTTTAAAAAATATTTATAATATTTTCCATATATTTCAAATCTTAATTTTATATTTATTTATTTTATGAAACAGAATATTATTACAAAATAATATGTATTATAAAATAATTTGTATTTTGATACACTAAATACCCAACCTGCTTTAAACTTTGATGTGATAAATAAAGAGATATTCTAGGTGTTACCTAAAAATATAGTTGTCTTATTATTGACTGGTTTAACCTTGTAGGATGGTTAAGACACGTTCTGGAAAGATGCAAGACGTGTCTGAGGAGAGAATGAAGACTGAGGAATCTGCCAAACCACAGCCTGGTGCAACAATATCAAGATTTAAAAATTCCACAGATGTTTCGTTTTTGTTTGTCCAATTTCCTAAAGTTGTCCTGTCTGTATGTTGCTTTATGCAGTGGTTGAACCTAGGAAAATTATCTTTAATTACCCTAGAATGTTGATACAGAAACACCGCCCATTGAGCCATAAACTTGTCAAACCAAAAGACTCGACCTAAACTAAATAGCCTCCAATGGGTGTTTTCAAGCTATTAGAGCTGTGTTATACATGGTAGGTCCATATGGTAACTTTCTCCTGTTTTGGGGGTTGTCATTCCAAGAGAGCAATGGTTTCTTTACTTCAGCTTTAGTGGATTTCTCAAGTTAGATGGTTCAATTTGGATTTATTGCATATGGTCTAGCTGAAGACACAATTTGCTATGTAAATGTAAATGATTTTTAAAAGACAAATTGCTGCCATGTTTTCTTCTTCTTTCTTATCTCCACTCAGTCATATTAGGGTATCAAGCTTTGGACAACCATCATGTCTGGGGTGAAGTATAATGCGTCTGCCTTTGTCATTAAGACTGGGAGCACTACTCAGTGGCAGGCCTACTTAGCTCCAAAAGAAATGGCCGCCTCTTGACTGAGGAACAGACACCATGTACAAGGCCGCTTCTAACATTCTATATACAGTTACGAGCGTCATTCTTCATCTCCTAATCATCTCTGTCACCGTTTACTTTTTTTTGGAATGGCGCCCCTCCAATTGGTCGGCTACGATCATGCCACCTTTGCCCCCCCCCCCCATCATTTGGGTGCCGCCAATGCACGAGACACTTCTGTCACAGTTTGCTTTTGGTTCAGTGGTAGAATGCTCGCCTGCCATGCGGGCGCCCCGGGTTCGATTCCTGGCCGATGCATTTTTTTTTTACAATTTTTAAAACTCATTTATATATTATAGTGGCGGGCGCCCCGGGTTCGATTCCCTGCCGATGCATTTTTTTTTTTACAATTTTTAAAACTCATTTATATATTATACAAGAATGACATCCACGGCGCCAATTTATAATTGTAATGAATAGTATTTTAATAAAAGCATTCAATTGGGTAAACCCCGGGTGTTGCCCGGGTCATTCGGCTAGTAGGTTATAAACACAAGGTAATAAGACCAAATACTTGGTCTTGGTGGATTTGGTCTTATTACCTTGTGTCTTTTGTTAGTTGTTTCCGCTCATGTAGGTTCTACTGTATTTGATCTTTCAATTAGCTAATTACACAATTATGGTTTCAAATTTGAGTTACAAAAGGAGTGTTGAATTTTTTTTGGTTGTCTAAACAATGGTAATTTTAGAAAAAGGCTGAAAATTGTTGCATCATGATTAATGCGCATATTTTAAAAAATATTTATAATATTTTCCATATATTTCAAATCTTAATTTTATATTTATTTATTTTTATGAAACAGAATATTATTACAAAATAATATGTATTATAAAATAATTTGTATTTTGATACACTGAATACACCACCTGATTTAAACTTTGATGTGATAAAGAAAGAGATATTCTAGGTGCTACCTAAATATATAGTTGTCTTATTATTGACTGGTTTAACCTTGTAGGATGGTTGAGACATGTTCTGGAAAGATGCAAGATGCGTCTGAGGAGAGAATGAAGACTGAGGAATCTGCCAAACCACAGCCTGGTGCAACAATATCAAGATTTAAAAATTCCACATATGTTTCGTTTTTGTTTGTCAATTTCCTAAAGTTGTCCTGTCTGTATGTTGCTTTATGCAGTGGTTGAACCTAGGAAAATTATCTTTAATTACCCTAGAATGTTGATACAGAAACACCGCCCATGAGCCATAAACTTTGTCAAACCAAAAGACTCGACCTAACTAAATAGCCTCCAATGGGTGTTTTCAAGCTATTAGAGCTGTGTTATACATGGTAGGTCCATATGGTAACTTTCTCCTGTTTTGTTGGTCATTCCAAGAGAGCAATGGTTTCTTTACTTCAGCTTTAGTGGATTTCTCAAGTTAGATGGTTCAATTTGGATTTATTGCATATGGTCTAGCTGAAGACACAATTTGTTATGTAAATGTAAATGATTTTTAAAAGACAAATTGCTGCAATGTTTCTTCTTCTTCTTCTTTCTTATCTCCACTCAGTCATATTAGGGTATCAAGTTTTGACAACCATCATGTCTGGGTGAAGTAGAATGCGTCTGCCTTGTCATTAAGACTGGGAGCACTACTCAGTGGCAGGCCTACTTAGCTCCAAAAGAAATGGCTGCCTCTGACATGAGGAACAGACACCATGTACAGCCGCTTCTAACATTCTATATACAGTTACGAGCGTCATTCTTCATCTCCTAATCATCTCTGTCACCGTTTGCTTTTTTTTGGAATGGCGCCCTCCTATTGGTTGGCTACGATCACGCCACCTTTGCCCCCCCCCCCCCCCCCCCCCCCCCCCCCCCCCCCCCCCCCCCCCCACCCATCATGCCTCCCCCACTCGCTTTTTCATTTTTGTAACTATTGTGTTGGAGCGGGTCGCTCCTTAAATAAATGCATATATTAGTTAATAACTAAATGGAATCCTCTTTCTTTTTCCCAGTAAGAGACACCTACGGAAGCCAACAGTACATAGACAGATAAAGCACATAGGCTATAGTTATTAACTAATATATGCATTTATTTAAGGCGCCAATTTATAATTGTAACAAATAGTATTTGAATCAAAACATTCAATCGGGTAAAACATGGGCGTTGCCCGGGTCATTCGGCTAGTGGAGTACAAACGCTGCTCATCCTGTATCCCTGGATTAGGAGCACTTACAGGGTACTATCAGCCGGGCCAGCTGAGCCCAGGTTTTTTAGTGAGCTTGTTACTGCTTCCCCTTCTCCTTTTTATCCAGCAATGACCAAACACAACGAGGCAAGATACTGAGTGGTGATTTCTCCCCAGAACTTCTCTCTCACTCTATTGGAAATTGTGTGTCACCCAAGTTGTCAGCTTACGTATGTACACAGTTGTTTAACTGTATTGGTGTGGTCACACAGAGCTGGAACCGACTGAGGCTTCCAACTGGGAGCCTGGCCAGGACAGCTGCTTCTGGTGCCATGACAACAAGGTCTGTTTTCTATCTATTCTCTTTCAGGTAACCTTGAAAGAGGTCTTTCAAAAACCTCTATAAAAATCCTGAGTTCAACTGACCCAGTTGATAGAACTCGGCAAGGGTTCCTCTTCAGGGATATGGAGGAGCTGTGACAATTAAAAATAACTAGACGAATGGCCCGGGCAACGCCCGGGTTTTACCCGAGTGCGAATATATTTTAAAAACGTTGTCTTGGGTGGTCGCTATAGACAGGGTGGTCTGTATAGACAGGTGTATGTATCACACAGCTGATAACAGGGTTGTCTAGAGTGGCCACTATAGACAGGGTGGTCTGTATAGACAGGTGTATGTATCACACTGCTGATAACAGGGTTGCCTAAGGTGACCGCTATAGACAGGGTGGTCTGTATAGACAGGTGAATGTAACACACTGATGATAACAGGGTTGCCTAAAGTGACCGCTATAGACAGGGTGGACTGTATAGACAGGTGGATGTATCACACAGCTGATAACAGGGTTGTCTAGAGTGGCCGCTATAGACAGGTGTATGTATCACACAGCTGATAACAGGGTTATCTAGAATGGCCGCTATATACAGGGTGGTCTGTAAAGACAGGTGGATGTATCACACAGCTGATAACAGGGTTGTCTAGAGTGGTCGCTATAGGCAGGGTGGTCAGTGGTCGCTATAGACAGGGTGGTCTGTATAGACAGGTGGATGTAACACACTGCTGATAACAGGGTTGTCTAGAATGGCCGCTATAGACAGGTGTATGTATCACACAGCTGATAACAGGGTTGTCTAGAGGGGGGCAGGGAGGACACGTGTTCGCCGGCAGCCAATGGGCGCGCATTCTATCCGTGAGCTTCAGACAGAATAAGGCAATTATATATATAGATTTATTGACATCTAATCAACAACAAAAAGAGAGTTTACAATTAGAGTTTAAAATAAAGACAAGTATTTACACCAGACGAAGCCTTCTCCAAAGGGACGTCTGGATCCTATCAGGAGCTTAAAGCTGCCTTGAGTTTGGACAAGACCTTGCCAATGACAGAGTTCTTGTCCCCAACATGGAGGAGCTGTGTCTGTACTATGTTAGAGTTGGCAGCAAAGGTTTCTATGTTAGGAACAGCCTCAAATTACAGGCAAAGTCAGACTTTCACCAAAATGTACCTGGATCATGGTGGCATGATCAACGAAAGCTGCACCCCTACACCCCATTTCATGAGCTATGGGAGAGGCCACTGCTTATCATAAAACAGCTTGAGAAGCATGAACTCGTGAAATTTGTTTAATCTTTACATTAGAAGATAAGAAACAAACCCAAATCTTGCTGTAATAGCTCCTAATTCTTGCTAAAGTCCATCAAAGTAAATCCAACTTGGCTCTTGTACCTTCTTGTAAGTGGAAAGAAACGGCTTTCTACATGTATGTGGCATGTGGTACAAACTTACAGTATTTACCTTCATTGGATACATGTTGGCATCATGATTGGGTAAAGTAAGCATAGAATGGTTGCAAGGTTTTTCCACTATGTACTAAGTGCAATTCTCAGCCTGCAACCCTAAGACATATTATTGACTGTATTGACTCATCCATTGATGAGCTTTACTCTTCCCCAGCAGACACCATCAAAAATCTCAAGCTTTACAAGCTTGATACCTTAGTGTGATTGAGTGGAGATAAGAAAGAAGAAGAAGAAGACACATTGGCATTGAAGGCAATGAAGCTGCTGATGCGATAGCGGAAAAAGGCACAAAAGAACCCTTGCCACTGAAAAATAAACTTACTTTTAAAGAAATAGAGACAGTAGCCAAAGCAAAGACAAAATAAGAACTGGAGGATCACAACTAAGCACAGCTAGTACAGTGGAGTGGACCCAGGAGGAGCTCTAAACATCAGAAATAGACATCATCAAACAACACTAACAAGATTTAGAACAGGCCATCTCAAGCCATTGAAGATAGAAATAATAACAAAATCTATCCCACTTGCCCAAAATGTAGCTTGGCACCTGCAGCTCCAAAACACAATTTATCTTGCATTAGATGCACTAAACAGGACCTTTGAGAGAGGCCGCTTCTTATCGTAAAACAGCTCAAGGAGTATGAACTCATGGAATTGGTGTAATCTTTACACAAGGGGATAAGAAACAACACCAACAATGAACTTTGGATGAAAAAGTATAAAAACATATTTTTCTCCTATATCAATGGAAATTATTTTTTGAATTTTTTCTTGCAGTTCTATTAATGCCTTGTCCCAAACTCTTTATTGTGAAATACAGTAGAACCTCCCTATAAAGGACACCTAATTACAGAGCCAAAGTGTCCTTTAGGGAGAGGTACTCTCTTACCAGAGAGTTACTAAATAGTGAAAATGGTAATTTTGACAATGAAATCTTTCCTTTAAAGAGAGTTGTCCTCTAGTGCAAGTGTCCTCTCATGGAGGTTTTACTTTATCTATGTCCCAAATAATAAGTAATTTTTGATGATGAAAACCTTTTATAGAGAGGTGTCCTCTCATGGAAATTTGACTCTATATATAATGTTTTGGTGTGTTTTAAATTGGTTGAATTTTAAATGTTTTTTTTTTTTATATATTTCTGGCAATATATCCTCACTATTATTTATAGCTCTAGGTTCATTAAAATAAGAAAATATAACTTTTCTCTATACAATAGAACCTCCATGAGAGGACACTCCATCTAGAGGACACCTCTCTATAAAGGACAGTTTTCATTTTGTCAAAATTACCATTTTTACTATTTAACAACTCTCCAGTGAGAGAACATCTCTTCATAAAGGACACTTTTGCTATACAACTAGGTGTCCTTTATGGAGAGGTTTTACTGTTTAAGAGATAAAAATAGAAAGCTTTTTAAAAATTTTCTATAATGAGAAATCTACTCCAACTCTTTGCCGTGTTCGATTGTGTAAGCATGCCCTTTTAGAAGCATTCTAATTCTAACTAGTTTAACACATAGGCTTTTCGCGAGGATATCACGGGATTTTGGAACAGCGACCCTTTAAATTGCTACTTCTGCAATGTTGGCATCCAAGACAATTTGGTCCACTATCTATTCCATTGCCCATTCCTACATGAAAAGAGACAGGAAATTCGCGAAATTTCGGGGCTAACTCACTACAATGGACAACATGTATATAAAATCTTCACTACTCTCCTGCTGGATAAAACATTTGTTTATAAATATTTTAAATATTACAAGGCGATTGATAAAATGAGAGAAGAAGTGCTCAACTCCACAGACAACGGCTGATTGCTCCCCCTCCCCTCTAAATTGCTTTTCCTCTCCTCACTCATGTACATATATAACCTTTTAGGGGAATCCCCTTGTAAGACAATAGTGTCTTAATAAAGGTTGTTGTTGTTGTTGTTTAACACATAGGCTAAAAAAAATGACCCAACTAAATGAGCCAAATGATGCAACAAGAATTATTTTTATGTCATGGACTATGGTTTTTTTTAAAGCCAGAAATGGTTTGCATGACAGGTTGAAAACAAAATGAAATCTAGACTTCAGAAGAATATGTGGAAATGGAAGAAAATAATTAACTCTTTTTGAAAAGGGGCAATGGTTGAAGAGTGCTTTGAAGCAACAATGTCACCTCTCTACAAAAGACAGTTTTCATTTGCAAAATCACTATTTTTACTATTCAGCAACTTTCCAGTAAGAGAACGTCTCTCCCTAAATAAAGGACACTTTGGCTCTGAAATTAGGTGTTGTCCTTTACAGGGAGGTTCTACTATATTATATAATATGGTAAAGATGTTTTCAAACAATTATAGCTTTGAATATATAATTAATAAAACTTTTCTTTGACTTGTATTAATTTTTTTAATTAGATCCACATAGAGGTATCTGTATGCTATATTGATGGAAGAACCTATCCCCTCAAATGATTTCTTTCATTATTCAGTATTAATGTAGGGAATTTGATCAATTTAGGGAATTAAAATAAAGTGACCACTCTTAATGAGGCAGCCTTTTCTTGTGTGTATGGCTGTCTTTTAATTATATGGTCTGGTGGTGGTGGTATCTTGTCCATGGAGCAGATCAGATCAGTCCATGCACCCTGATCTCAATACCGGCCAACTTAGGTGCCTTGTTCTTAGAAATGGGGGGGGGGGGGGGGGTGCCATTGCCCTGTTAGTTCAGTTTCCTGTTCACAGTTACTGTAGCGGCTTGGGGCTCACGACACCGTATTTCGCCCTACAGGGCAGTCCCTTACTTGTGCTGCTTCTCCTGCCAGCCACATAGAGGAGGACTTCTGGGCAGGAATTATATTTTTTGGTCTATATGGGTTATATAGTCTAAAAATTTTGAAAAGTATGTGTGTAAAAAAATAGCCAAACCGTATGGCTATAGTGAACCAGCTATAGTTCAGTCCCATAGGGGTTCCCTATAGAGGGGTTTTACTGTATATAGTTGGAACATATAAAAAAAATAGAGGCTCTCAGGTAAGAAGACACCTCTTCCTAAAGGATATTTTGGTTCTGTGCAAACTACAGAGAAGTGGTTCTACTACTACTGTACCTAGTAATTGATGTTTTGGAATCTGCCTCAATGTGCTGTGGATCATGTGCAGGAGCCGGCGGTGCTTGAAGTGCTGACTGATGACCTTTCCACCTCCTCCGACACCCCTCCTGGTGAGTTGTCCAACCTGTGCCATGTCTTGGGGGGATTCAGTTGTCGCCGTGTCCAATGAAGAGCCTCAGATGTCTCCATACATCTCTATCACAGCATTGTCCTCTATCTTGGGTGTGTAAAGCTGCTGCTCTGGGTCCATGTCAATTTTCTATTGTTGTTGTGTCCAATGAAGAGCCTCAGATGTCTCCATACATCTCTATCACAGCATTGTCCTCTATCTTAGGTGTGTAAAGCTGCTATTCTGGCTCAATTTCTGTTGTTGTCCCGTGTCCAATGAAGAGCCTCAGATGTCTCCATACATCTCTATCACAGCATTGTCCTCTATCTTGGGTGTGTAAAGCTGCTATTCTGGGTCCATGTCAATTTTCTATTGTTGTTGTGTCCAATGAAGAGCCTCAGATGTCTCCATACATCTCTATCACAGCATTGTCCTCTATCTTAGGTGTGTAAAGCTGCTATTCTGGCTCAATTTCTGTTGTTGTCCCGTGTCCAATGAAGAGCCTCAGATGTCTCCATACATCTCTATCACAGCATTGTCCTCTATCTTGGGTGTGTAAAGCTGCTGTTCTGGGTCCATGTCAATTTTCTATTGTTGTTGTGTCCAATGAAGAGCCTCAGATGTCTCCATACATCTCTATCACAGCATTGTCCTCTATCTTAGGTGTGTAAAGCTGCTATTCTGGGTCAATTTCTGTTGTTGTCGCCGTGTCCAATGAAGAGCCTCAGATGTCTCCATACATCTCTATCACAGCAGTCGCAATGTCCTCTATCTTGGATGTGTAAAGCTGCTGCTCTGGGTCCATGTCAATTTTCTGTTGTTGTCCTGTCCAATGAAGAACCTCAGATGTCTCCATGCATCTCTATCACAACAGTCGCAATGTCCTCTATCTTGGGTGTGTAAAGCTGCTGCTCTGGGTCAATTTCTGTTGTTGTCGTGTCCAATAAAGAACCTCAGATGTCTCCATGCATCTCTATCACAGCAGTCGCAATGTTCTCTATCTTGGGTGTGTAAAGCTGCTGCTCTGGGTCCATGTCAATTTTCTATTGTTGTTGTGTCCAATGAAGAGCCTCAGATGTCTCCATACATCTCTATCACAGCATTGTCCTCTATCTTAGGTGTGTAAAGCTGCTATTCTGGCTCAATTTCTGTTGTTGTCGCTGTGTCCAATGAAGAGCCTCAGATGTCTCCATACATCTCTATCACAGCATTGTCCTCTATCTTGGGTGTGTAAAGCTGCTGCTCTGGGTCCATGTCAATTTTCTGTTGTTGTCCTGTTCAATGAAGAACCTCAGATGTCTCCATGCATCTCTATCACAACAGTCGCAATGTCCTCTATCTTGGGTGTGTAAAGCTGCTGCTCTGGGTCAATTTCTGTTGTTGTCGTGTCCAATAAAGAACCTCAGATGTCTCCATGCATCTCTATCACAGCAGTCGTAATGTCCTCTATCTTGGGTGTGTAAAGCTGCTGCTCTAGGTCCATGTCAATTTTCTATTGTTGTTGTGTCCAATGAAGATCCTCAGATGTCTCCATACATCTCTATCACAGCATTGTCCTCTATCTTAGGTGTGTAAAGCTGCTATTCTGGCTCAATTTCTGTTGTTGTCCCGTGTCCAATGAAGAGCCTCAGATGTCTCCATACATCTCTATCACAGCATTGTCCTCTATCTTGGGTGTGTAAAGCTGCTGCTCTGGGTCCATGTCAATTTTCTGTTGTTGTCCTGTTCAATGAAGAACCTCAGATGTCTCCATGCATCTCTATCACAACAGTCGCAATGTCCTCTATCTTGGGTGTGTAAAGCTGCTGCTCTGGGTCAATTTCTGTTGTTGTCGTGTCCAATAAAGAACCTCAGATGTCTCCATGCATCTCTATCACAGCAGTCGCAATGTCCTCTATCTTGGGTGTGTAAAGCTGCTGCTCTGGGTCCATGTCAATTTTCTATTGTTGTTGTGTCCAATGAAGAGCCTCAGATGTCTCCATACATCTCTATCACAGCATCGTCCTCTATCTTAGGTGTGTAAAGCTGCTATTCTGGCTCAATTTCTGTTGTTGTCGCTGTGTCCAATGAAGAGCCTCAGATGTCTCCATACATCTCTATCACAGCATTGTCCTCTATCTTGGGTGTGTAAAGCTGCTGCTCTGGGTCCATGTCAATTTTCTATTGTTGTTGTGTCCAATGAAGAGCCTCAGATGTCTCCATACATCTCTATCACAGCATTGTCCTCTATCTTGTGTGTAAAGCTGCTATTCTGGCTCAATTTCTGTTGTTGTCGCCGTGTCCAATGAAGAGCCTCAGATGTCTCCATGCATCTCTATCACAGCAGTCGCAATGTCCTCTATCTTGGATGTGTAAAGCTGCTGCTCTGGGTCCATGTCAATTTTCTGTTGTTGTCCTGTCCAATGAAGAACCTCAGATGTCTCCATGCATCTCTATCACAGCAGTCGCAATGTCCTCTATCTTGGGTGTGTAAAGCTGCTGCTCTGGGTCAATTTCTGTTGTTGTCGTGTCCAATAAAGAACCTCAGATGTCTCCATGCATCTCTATCACAGCAGTCGCAATGTCCTCTATCTTGGGTGTGTAAAGCTGCTGCTCTGTGTCCATGTCAATTTTCTGTTGTTGTTGTCGTGTCCAATGAAGACCTTAGATGTCTCCATGCATCTCTATCACAGCAGTCGCAATGTCCTCTATCTTGGGTGTGTAAAGCTGCTGTTCTGGATCCATGTCAATTTTCTGTTGTTGTCGTGTCCAATGAAGACCTTAGATGTCTCCATGCATCTCTATCACAGCAGTCGCAATGTCCTCTATCTTGGGTGTGTAAAGCTGCTGTTCTGGGTCCATGTCAATTTTCTGCAAGGCTGCGGCCATTGTAGGCATCTGGGCAGAACATTCCTGGCAATCTCCAGACAGCTTTCTCTTATATATATATTTAAAATAAAAAAGGACATATCCTGACCAGGAGCACATGTGCTTTTTAGATGGCAGAGCGCCATCTAGTGGAACATAAATCAACTAAACATTGATTTAGCCTGTTCCTTGATATTTGGCCAACCCAATTTCTTGATAAATCAAGAAAAGCCATCCACAAATGCGTTTCGCCTGTTAGCGCTCGTCAGCGTGGAGTAGGCTGTACCACTGGGACCAAAAATCTTTTGGTCCCAGTGGCTTTTTGAATAACCAAGAAATGGGTATTTAAGGCCAAACTTGCGTAAATACGCTTAATACATGAAAAATAAAAATAAAAAGATCAGTGTTGATATTAAAAATAAAAAAGGCATATCCTGACCAGGAGCACATGTGCTTTTTAGATGGCAGATATATATATGTGAAAAAATAGTACAAATGTGATATTGTACTGGGATAAGGTGCATAAATTAAGAAAAAGGCATCTCCTTATCGTGCAACTATTTTTTCACATTGTGTAGCGTTCTCACACAATTCTGGCCTTAACTACCCATTTCATGATTTTTCAGGATGCCTTAATTACCAATTTTTTTGGTTGTTGAGGTACAGCTTGCACCACGCTGATGAGAGCCAACAGCCTGAAACGCGTCCGTGGTTAGCTTTTCTTGATTAATCAAGAATGGGTATTTGGCCAATTCTGGAATAATTAAAAATCAACGAGAATAGTTGATATTTATTCCGATAGATGGCGCAAGCCATCAGCATCTTTCAGTTGCACAATAAGGAGATGCTTTTTTCTTAAGATATATCTATGTGACCATTGCATTCAGAGGTGTTATATCTTTATAGCTCCAATAAAACATTGTTGTGTCTGGAAATATCCTTTCTCTGTTTTCTAGTAAGGTAATAGAGAAGGTAGAAATCATTAGGGCAAAGCTGCCTAGCTGTGATACCACATGTCCTGACCACTCACTGTATTGTGTAGTTCCAGGCCGCCAATCACCACCTCCCCCTCAGTCCGGAGACCAGCCCCTGGATCTCAGCACACGGACCAGACAGGACTCTGAAGAAGAGGAAGAGGGGGGTGAGGACACCCTGAAGGTTCCCCAGCTGGGTTCCCTCAAGACCCCAGTCTCAGGGTAGGTGGCTCTCTCTCTGTAGGATTCATATACATGAGAACAAATTATGATAAGGTACACAATTTGGATTATAGATTATAAACATGTAGGATGGTTGTTGCGTGATGTGTTGGTGTGGCTTGTGGAAAGGCTGCTGATAAAATTATAATTAAAATTAATTTATTTAAAGCCAGAAAAATATAAAAATAGAAAAGAAGCAACGGTTGAAGTAACGGCCGTTGGAGCAAGCCTAGATGTTTACCGCGTGAGTGGCCAGAGTCTTTGATGACGTCCCGCGTGCATGCGTAGTCAGGTTGACGCTCGCGGTTGCCGATGCCGTCCACTGCCCCTGTGTGTAGTGGAGCTTTGTCCCATTTCGCGCTCGCTGAAGCAAAGTGTAGTCGCCACAAACACAAGGTAATAAGACCAAATCCAAATAAATAATGTGTGACATTTCAGCATTGTTACCATCATAGATTCAACACTTTTGTCTGAAGATGGTTACAATGCTGTTAATGAAACATCACACACTCTCTTCTTATTCTTCTTTCTTATCTCCACTCAATCATATTAGGGTATCAAGTTGTGACCCTTGATGGTTTCTGTTTGACAACCATAATGACTGGGTGAAATAGAATGCGTCTGCTTTTGTCATTAAGATCGGGAGCACTACTCAGTGGCAGGCTGACTTAGCTCCAAAAGAAATGGCCCGCCTCCTTTGATTTGTCCTTTTTACTTTGTGTATAGAAGAAATTATGTTTGGGAAGACCTGGGCTCATCAGTGGTGAACATTCTTGACAATCTACAGACAGCTTTTCTCATGTACCAGGTTGTTTGTGAGTTCACCACTAATAAGCCCTCTCAACCCTTTTCTTCTTTCTCATTGCAATAAGGCCTTGGAAAGAAACATAAGACCTTTAGCATTATATTGACAAATTTATAATTTATTTTGGATCCCCCATATATACTCAAAACACACACAACATTGAAAGAGAACACAAGGTAGGTGACAGCCCATTCACCTTCTGTCTGAGTCAAGTGTTACAAATTTGTTTATTCGTTCATTTTATGTTGTTGGCTTATGTTGCAAAGTTATTGCATTATTGACTGTATCGGCTCATCCATAGATGAGCTCTACTCATCCCCAGCAGACACCATCAACAAGCTCTACAAGCTTGATACCCTAATATGATTCAGTGGAGATAAGAAAGAAGAAGAAGAAGACATTATTGACTGTATTGACTTATCCATTGATGAGCTCTACTCATACCCAGCAGACACCATCAACAAGCTCTACAAGCTTGATACCCTAATATGATTCAGTGGAGATAACAAAGAAGAAGAAGAAGACATTATTGACTGTATTGACTTATCCATTGATTAGCTCTACTCATCCCCAGTAGACACCATCAATAAGCTCTACAAGCTTGATACCCTGATATGATTCATAGGAGATAAGAAAGAAGACAAAGTTGTGATGCCTGTTCATTTTTAATATTAAATTGATAGGTGACAGGCATCATGATGAATATTATTCAAACAATTTGTGTGGCCTGCTGTAGTAATGCGCACAATCCTGCCTTGGCAGAGCTGACTGCTACAAGGTGCGTCCCCAGGTGGCAGATAGGGAAACAGCCTTCAGATATGAAGGCCAGCTGTTGAACAAGCAGAATAACTCTGATGAATAAGCAGTCGCGGACCAACAGCAGCATTGTTAGAAGAGGAGAAAGACCTCTTTAAAAATCCTGAGTTCAACTGACCCAGTTGATAGACATCAGAAAGGGTTCCTCACGAGGGATACGGAAGAGCTGTGTCTGTACTCATGTTAGAGTCGGCAGCAAAGGCTTCCATGTTAGGAACAGCCTCAAATTACAGGCAAAGTCAGACTTTCACTAAAGTGTGCCATGGTGCCATGATCAATGAAAGTTGCACCCCTACACCCCATTCCATGAGATCAGCTCGAAGAGCATCAACTCATGGAATTCGTGTAATCTTTACACAAGGGGATAAGAAACAACAACAACATGCGTACAGTGGGCCACAACGTTCGATTGTGAATAAAATTATTTGCTTACTCTTATTGCATCAAGAGCCACCTTTGGTTCCTCAGAGGAAGCTGGCTTTTTATTCACTCTCTCTGCCAGTCTTCTTCCAGTCAAAGAAGCTTCCTCCTTCTTGAGAGTTGTTTGGTTAAATGGTTGAAGGATAGCATTTATTAACAAAATGTAATAAGACCAAATCCAAATAAATAGTGTGTGACGTTTCAGTACCAGCGTTGTTACCATCTTCAGACAAAAGTGCTGAGTGAGAAAAAACGCTGTTGCCAAAAGGTCACACACTCTTAATTTATTTGGATTTGGTCTTATTACCTTGTTTTTATAATCTATAATCCAAATTGTGCCATAATGGCATTTATTGTTTCATTCCCCCCAGTAGGAACATACTCTGCCACTACTGCTATCCAGTCTGGGGTACAATGCAAGTTCAGGCAGTTTTGTTCTACTAGCTTACCTGCAAGTGATTTTTTTTAAAGGCTCCAATCTGGCTGAATTTTAGTGTGGTTCCCTTGAGGAGGTTTGTATTTTGGCAAAACCTTTTGCGTTTCCTATCCCAGGTACATGTGATAATCTGTATCTAGGATTATGTACCCCCACCACAATACCATGTATCATCTAAAGGTTTAATAATCTTAGGCCTCGCGAGATGGAAGGAAACAAAGGAAGGATTGCATCATCCAGGAAGTGTAAAGGTCACTGCCCTGGACCCATAAAACTTAAGTTCAAAGGCCTTTTTCTTCCTGGAGGATTGCAATAATGGCGACAATGGAGGTACTGAGCCAATCACCTTTAAGGAGGACAAACTAGTAACGAATCACCAGAGCGCATGTGTGAGGATCTCAGCCAATGAGAAGTCCGAGAGAGTCGATGACAATTATCTCAGACAAGAAAAAGGTAGAACGTAGGTGACAGTGCTACGAGCTAGGTGTGCTCAACATAGGCTTCAACCAAGGCAGTGTACACTCCATAGATGTGAAAGGCCAGCCGCCTTTCTCCTCTCCCTCGCAGGTCCTATTCAAACCCATCCAGTTGTGTTGTTCTTCCCCTGTGGAACCCTTGTCACCTGAACAAGACTGCACCATCCATCTCCCCACATACACATTTGTACAGGCCATGGTGAGTAACTGCTTGTACTGTAAGTGCACTACATGTCTACACATGTAGAAAGCCGTTCAAGTTTTGCACTTACAAATGTTCCAGAGCCCCGTTTGGTTTCTTGCACTCGCTGGTGGGGTTGGATTTTTGCAAGAAACGAAGGCCATTGGAGCATTTTTTTAAAAATCGGAAAATAGTGCCCAATGTGGGAATCGAACCTGGGTCCTAGCGGTCGAAAACCAATGGTTTATTCCATTGACCCCCTCTATTCTTGTTTGTGTAAGCATGTGTATGTTTTACAATGAGTTTTCCCAGAAGATATATACTTTTGACATATTGGCTCAGAATAAATTAGCATTGATCCAAAATAAGCTGTTTTATATCTGCCATATTATAGATACAAGAAGACCTAATCCAAATGCCCACACTATTAATTTATTTGGATATGGTCTTCTTGTATCTATAATCTTTAATCCAAATTATGCTTTATTGTTTACCATATTAGTTTTAGTGCAATTATCAATGTTTAGACAGCTCAAATTGTGTGGTATTTCTATCATGTAAATTATATGTATTTTTTTCTTTAATTTCACTATTCAAGTTGCATAGGGGATCGGTGGAAGGATGGTCTAAACCTTTGGTTTTCAACTGCTACGACCCGAGTTCAATTCCCGCATTGGGCACTTTTTTATGTTTAAAAAAAAAAATGCTCCAATGACCCTTGATTCTTCCTAAGTCCAACCCTACCAGCGAGTGCAAGTAACCAAACAGGGCTCAGGCACATTTGTAAGTGCAAAGTTGAACTTATTTTCACCTATGTAGACATGTGATGCACTTACAGTAAAAGCAGTCGTCTACTTCTACCCACCATGATTATCACGGCCTGTACCACGTGTGCTAGGGATAAGCAAAAAAAAAAAAAATCTTAAGGATGGTTCTCTTTTTTGTTGTAGAGTTGTATTTGGTTAGCCCCATTCAGAAAAAGTTAGTTAAAGAGAGCCGTACTAAACTTGCAGTTGATGTGTAATGCACAGATCCCAGCGCAAGAGGCTAGATGGTCTGATCAAGAAGTCGTACACAGAGGAGGAGCTGCAGGCTGCACTGAGGGACATCCAGAGTGGGAGGCTGGGCACGCGGAGGGCTGCAGTGTTGTACGGCATCCCTCGCTCCACGCTGCGCAATAAGGTGTACAAGCTGGCTGCAGCTGGCAACCCACAGCCCTTGCGTTCCACCTCTACTGCTGGTACCCCTGCCCGCACAGCCATGGTGAGCTCTTCCCTCAGACAGCTGCTCAAGTCCACCATCAGCCAGAAGTTGAACCATCGCCAGGCTGCAGAGCCCCTTCTCTCACAGGTGGGTTGTGGGTCTATACTGCTCTTCTTAGCCCTCATGAGGAACAAGTTATAATACAAGGTATGTCCCATAAGTTCCCGGACTGGGTCCATTAAAAAAGGTAAGATATATATATTTTTTATTATTAAAACTTTTCAAAGTAATCCCCCCTTGCTTCAACCCACCAGCGCCATCGTTTCTCCCAATTGTCGAAACAGTTTTTATAGGCCTCTTTTGGAATGCTCTTCAATGCCAACAGCGATTTTTCCATTATGTCATCCCTGATGTCAAAATTTCTTCCTTTTATAACTGCTTTAAGTCAGTGTTGGGCAAATATTAATTGAAATGATTTATTAAAGATTAACAATTGATTAATTGTTAATTGCACTTTTCTAATTAACAATTAATTAATTGTTAATTGCACTTCAATTTAATTGAAAAATAATTTTTTAATGCCCAACACTGCATTTCAGTACCACTCTCTTCTCGAACATGCTGTCCGACAATTTGTGACTCTTTGGCAGATTTGTCATTGTCGCAAAAGAAAAAAGGCGTTCAACTGCAGCTGACGATGGTAAAGGTGTGTGCCGACACAGTTTTTGCTCATTAGTGAGGAATCTTGGGATGAATTTTGCAGGAGTCTTTTTGAGGTTCAAATCTTCGGTTACGATCCTTCCAATCGTTGTTTTAGATATGCCTGTATCTTGCTCTAGCTCCAGCAATGTGGTTCGAGGATTTTCTTTTATCAAATTGGTGATTTTTTGCACATTTTCATCAGTCTTTTGAAATTTTGGCCGTCCTTGACGAGGATCATCTTCAATGGAAATTCTGCCAGCTTTAAATCTAGAATGCCATTAAAAAACAATTGTTCTCTTTGGGGCGTCATTGGGGAATGCTTTATTAAGCATTTAAAAAGTTTCGGTTGCTGATATTTGAAGTTTCACACAAAATTATATGCAAATCCTCTGCTTCAATTTTTGTTCCATCGTAAAATCGCTGCAGCGCTATGTGTAACCTTTAAATAAATTAGAATAACCTTGGCGCTTGTGCACGTACCGCCTCAATATTGGTACCACCGTGTTGCCAGATATTTTTTCTATAATAAACAGTCAAATTTATTTACATTTTTCATTTATTTATTTTTTTTATGGTCCCAGTCCGGGAACTTATGGGACATACCTTGTATTTATACTTAGAGTAGATCATCTCTGTATAGGACACCTAATTGCAGAGCCCCTTCTCTCACAGGTGGGTTGTGGGTCTACACTGAATAACTTGGTCTGATAAGACCGACTCTCAGATTAGACCACCTCCCCTGAGAGACCAGTAGAAGCCATAGTGTCCCCCCTCTACTGTACAATGGTTTATTTTGGCTTGTGTTAGCTGTCCATGTTAAACTCTGCTGGACTGAACTGTGTTGTTGCCCAGGTGTTCTCTAACATCCACCACCTGGCCCTGACAGCCAACAACCACAAATCTGTGGCCACAGCTCTCAACCAAGATGTGCCTCTGCTTCCGGACTTGATCCGGCGGCTAGCGGCGGAGCAACTAGAGAACCGTGCCAATGGTGTGATCCTCAAGATTCCGTCCTACAAGTCCGTGCCCCCTCCTGTGGACAGCCCTCCGCCTGCCTCTCCCACCCCCAGCCAGGATTCCGAGAGTCCGCCCCACTCCCGCAGCCGGCCCAAGAGAGGCAGGTACCGCAACTATGACAGGGACAATCTGGCTCGAGCTGTCAGGGCCGTCCAGCGTGGAGAGATGAGTGTCCACCGTGCTGGGACCTTCTTTGGGGTGCCTCACTCCACTCTGGAATACAAGGTGAAAGAGAGGCATCTTATGCGGCCCAAGAAGAAGCGGGATGCCCCCAGCCCCCCAAATTCCCCACCCAGTAAGCCTTCCTCTCTGTGGCAGACGGTGCCTTTCCTATCCCTGGCCAACTCCAACAACTACTTTGCCTCCCACATGATGCGCAAGCTGCAGGCTGAGGTGACAGCCAAGCACGGCGAGGACAGCCCAGACCTCCTGGAAACCCTCATAAAGACCACATTGGAGCGACGGCACACAGACTGACTGATGCCAAACTTGTTGCCTTTATCTCCGCCGCCGCAATAGCACAGAGTTATTTATACCACAGTTATCACAGTTGAAGATCTTTGGAAAGATTTTATTTTTGTGAAAGACCATCTATATATATATTAGATGATTGTGGGGTCCCTTACATGTGGTTCAAGACTTACATTCCAAGATTCACCCATGTTCCATTTTTTGTTTTGTTTTTCCCAATTGTGATAATAACTCCAGACATACAGATTGCTTCTTTTCTTTTTGATTTTTCTATGACTTTTTTTTGCTTTTAAACTCTTTTAAGACATAATTATCACACATACATTTTTACACACGAGCTCTTTGTATATATGCAAATATATTCCTTATATTTTTATATTGATATATATATATGGCTTCTCTATCACCCCCCCTGTTGTGTAATCAACAAGCATGCTTAGTGAGCACCATTCTCTCCTCATGTCTCTCAATCCCTCTGACAATCTTTGCCTGGAGTGATTTCACCTTGTGCCTGGTTGTTCCTCTACTCTGGATGACTGATGCCTTACAGAGCCTATTTTTGTAACACCATTGAAGCCAAAGAGAGTTCCCTCCCTGCCGGGTAAAATCCGACTGTGCCATTGTCTATCTGACAACAACTTTCCCCCCGACAGTGAGCTTAAGTTAGTTTGTTCCAGTATTACATCAACCTGCCTAGTTTTGTAAACCTCCCCCCCACATATCACTAACATAAGTAGAAGCATTTATATTTGTTTTAAAAACCTTATTTTTTGTTTGTTAAATATATATATATATTTTTTGTGGTTATGTGCCTGGTGATGGTTACTCATGCCATATCAGTTTTCATATCGATATACAGTTAAACCTGTCTATAGCTCCCCCCTCTAAATAGCGCCTTCCTTTCTATAACGCCCGATTTTAAATACGTAGTATGATGCGATTTACATTAAAATTGACCTGTCTATAGCACCCTCTCTCTATAGCACCCTATTTTGGTGAGTCCCAAGAGGGGGCACTATAGACACGTTTAACTGTACGTTAAAAGTGGCCTCTCTATAGCACCCTATTTTGGTGAGTCCCAAGAGGGGGCGCTATAGACAGGTTTAAGTGTACATTAAAAGTGGCCTCTCTATAGCACCCTATTTTGGTGAGTCCCAAGAGGGGGCGCTATATACAGGTTTAACTGTATATCTATATTGGCGTGCAAATTGTGGAGATGGAAACTGGGATTAAATATAGAGATGTGGTGTAATTGGATGCGGCAATCAAAAATGGTGATATTTCCTGTAGTATTATGGCCACTATTATCATTTAGCGGCAACTCTGCTCCAAGAAATATCAAACATACCTTACCACATCTTTTCAACATTTTATGATCCTCTTGTATGAAAAGCCTCTGTCAGATGCACTAATCTTCTTTCTTAAGTTGACAATTTTTTTTTTGACAATTAAAATAATTTTATTGACATCTTGTCAATACACACAGTCTGCACTATTTAAAAAAGATGCATTATATACACTATGTACAATGAATATGGCGCCTCTGCCAGCGCTGCAGAGTTTGCTGGAGAATCGCCAGTGCATCTCCAGCGATAACACGTATTTGGTGATCTACGAAGAATACGTAGATTGCGTACTTCGCCGCTGAGGAGATGGTGATGGTGTGGTCCTCGAGACCAACTGGAAAGATCCAGGACTGCAGGTTCGGCAACTGGTCGATGAAGTTGAATAGGTGAGTTGGAAGGATCCACGTGCTCAGTGCAATCACAGGCTTGTCAACACTGCTTATTCTTTGTCCCCTCCACTCTCGTGTTACTTTGGAACTTCCATTTTGTTGATGCTGTAGCATTAGGCATTCCTCTGTTGGGTGTTTTCATCAATGACAGCAACATACCATTTCTCTTGTTTGTTCTTAACCCTTTCTTAGAGACATCCAAGTCAGGCTTGACTCTATTCTGCTTTTTTTTTTTTTAAATATTAAAAAAATTATCATTTTTGAATTGTTATATTTTAAAATATATATATATATATCCATTTTTTTTATTTTGTATATGTGAGAGAAATTTTAGTTTTTATTACATTCCTTTGTTTAATTAATTCCCTTTTTTTCTCTCTCTCTCTCTTTTATATTCCACATTTATCTATTAATATACCCTATGTGCATATACTATGTTCTTATGTAATATAGCTCTATCTTACCTTGAAGGTATTATACCCCCATGCAACGACTAAAAAAAAAACACATATTTTTCTGTAAAAAACATCCGTTGGAAAGACTGTAGATTTTGATGTGTAGTACTAAATTACACCATTTTCATTCCTCTTATAAAAACTAATGTGTAAAACACATGTCTTTTCATGGAAGTTTTTAAACCATGTGACAGATGTACTTATATATATATTGCTCCACCTATTCCCTCCATTTAAAATAAGACTTCTCAAATATTCTGGGCAGAATCTATTTTTCGATTTGTCTAATTCTCTAAACACTCCTCCCCTACCTACCTACCTACCTAACCCAAAAACTCTCCCCTTATCTTAAACTAATCTATCTCTATATATAATATTTCATAATATATATATATCAAAACCTGCCATTAAAAAAAAAGGTTTAAAAATGTTTTATCAAATATAGAACCTATTTTTACTAACAGAATTATTAATATATACAAAGAATATACAGTAGAACCTCCTTTTAGAGGACACCTCTCTATAAAGGACAGTTTTAATTTACAAAATGACCCATTTTTATTATTTAACAACTCTCTGGTAAGAGGACACTTCTCCCTAAAGAACACTTTGGCTCTGCAATTAGGTTTTGTCCTTTGCAGGGAGGTTCTACTGTATCTATCTAGTACAGTAGAACCTCCTTGAGAGGACACTCGCGCTAGAGAACACCTCAATAAAGGACAGTTTTCATTTGAAAAATAACCATTTTTACTATGTAACAACTCTCCGGTAAGAGGACACTTTGGCTCTGCAATTAGGTGTCCTTTACAGGGAGGTTCTACTCTATTATCTATCTTGTACAGTAGAACCTCCATAAGAGGACACTCACGCTAGAGAACACCTCTCTATAAAGGACAGTTTTCATTTGCAAAATTACCATTTTTAAGCAATTCTCCGGTAAGAGGACACTTTGGCTCTGCAATTAGGTGTCCTTTACAGGGAGGTTCTACTGTATCTATAGAAATATATATATATATTTATATTCATCCTCCCTCTATCTCTCTCTGTGAAAAAAACATATTTGTATAATATTTAAATATTAATTATTGACTTTTTTCTTTTTAATCTCTCTTTCTCTCTCTCTCTCTCTCTCTCCTGTACATACATAATATATATAAAGTGAGCCAAAAAAAAAAGGTATTTCAAAAAATATATATTTTTATTTTATATATATATATTATATATTTTTATATAAAGTATGCGCCCATCATATTTTGATTGTTATATCCTTTTCTCTTTGTATTATTGTTTGTGACCTGAGGTGTTGTTACAATGCTAGTCACTGTATATTTCCCATTTCATTGCATTTGTTATGTTTTTTTTTTTTTTTGTTATTATGGACCATTGATTATATATTTTTTATTTTATGTTTTGTTTTTTTTTAGATATTATTATTATTATTTGTTTTTTTTTCCATACTTTTCTCTTTTTTTTTTTATTATTATTATTGAGAGAAGATATCAATTTTTATTATTATTTCAATGACATGCACTTTCCATGTATTCTTCAATGTGTGATAATAAAGGCTGTGTCAAGTTTTTATTTGTCTCTTTTATTCAATAAAATTTATCTTTGAAATAGAGTCAGATCTATCAATTAACCAATAGAAATTGTTTGTATTTGTTCTATGGATAAGTTTCAGATATAAATTTATCTTCAATGTGACAATAAAAGAGATAATAGAGTGATAAGGCAGAATAAATGGATTATAGATTATAACTACAAGGTAACTCCACTGGGCAAAGGAATAAAAATGATGGGTACACATTCGTAGCACATCTTTTCAGCTTGTATTGCAGATGATGGTGCTGACACATTACGTGCGACTTCCATGTCACAGACATTGTCATCAGACTTGCACAGAGCATCCAACGCTCTATCCCGTTCAGTCGGGTCGCTGGCTCCAACTTTGGGCTGCTTCGACCATCTAGCCTTGTCGCACTTCCACGGAGCACCTAGCTCCGTCCCGTCCAGTTGGATCGCCGCTGTAGTCCCTGACAGTCTGGCACCATTGCAGAAGTCAGCCATGATGTCACATTGTAGCTCACCAAGATAGTTGCTGTCTTCACAGAAGTATTCAGAAGAGATCCAGGGAGATGAATTTTCGCAGGACACATCATCTGAGGGGCACTCTCTTTCTGTTTGCTTGTCTTGGTCCAAAGCATTGGTGCCGCTGTCGGAGATGATCAGTCTGTCTCCTCCGCTACAATACATTCCTGGATCATTTTCTCCTCCATACCACTATTTTCAGTGGAGTCCATACAACCATCTTGATCATTCACTTGCGAAACTGAGACCTTAGTAACAGTAATCTTGCGGGAGGATTCGTCGCCTAAATTCATCCAGTCTTCAATTAATCAGATGGGGTTATCACACAAATTATTGCTAAAAACGGCGCTTAAATCAGCCTTAACATCAGATCTCCATTGATCAATTTTCTGGGTCATTTGCATAGAGAAGTCTCTGATAAACTTCTTTAATTCTTCAATCTCGATGCTGGTTAGTTCTTCATTTTTCTTTCAAATTGACATGAATTTTTTTTTAATATTCAAGAATCAAAACTAATCTGTATCCCGCTTCTGACACCAAATGTTACTCAGCTATCGTTGTTTGCATACAAGGTTCAATGTAGGTTAGTCGTGGATACAGTTCGATATACTTTATTGCCAAGAGCTGTTAATGGAATGGGGAACTAGGTACACTTAGATGGACTTGTCTCAAATATCGGCCATCAGAAGGATCCTCCTTGTCTACAGCCGCCACCCGTCCAGGTTGGGCAAGTTTCTCTGGCATGTTCCTGCAGGATCATCCACACATAAGTGAACTGTCAGAATCTACTCTAGAAGATTCTCCCGTGATCCATAAGTCCACAGAGTGTCGACAGCAGGAAATTATCCAGACTGGTTGTGTAACAGAGGAGGGCGAGCTGATTGTCGCCGACAACGGCTGTGGCACGAGTGGTCTGAACCAAATAAAGCGGGCGGAAGGAGAGTGTGCTCCAGGTGATATACAGTGAGAATATTCAACCCTGGGATTTTTACTGAAATACTCCATGAAGACAACAACGATCTTGGCGAGTTGCAATGCGACGACGTGGTTGACTTCTGCGACAGTGCCAGACTCAGGGATTACAGCGGCGATCCAAATGGACGGGACGGAGCTAGGTGCTCCGTGGAAGTGCGACAAGACTAGTTGGTCGAAGCACCCCGAAGTTGGAGCCGGCGACCTGACTGAACGGAATAGAACATTGGGCGCTCTGTGGAAGTCCGACGACAATGTCTATGACGCGGAAGTAGCGTGCAATGTGTCAGTGCCGTCGTCTGTAATACAGGCTGAAAAGATTTGCCAAGAATGTGTTCCCATCATCTTTGTTCCTTCGCCTGAGAAGGCGCAGATCAAACAGCCACCGCCTAGAAAAAGTTCTGACGTTGAGACTACCACGGGTCGACATTTCCAGCAGGCTTCAGGAGTTCACAGCCCAGTGCAGAATAAATGCAAAGAAGTCCAGGTCTAGAAGAAAAAATGAAATATCTTTATTTACGGGGTTGATAACTAAAGAAGAAAGCTCCAGTTACAAATAAATGGGAAGCTGACAGAAAACTTGGTCCTGCAAGGAAACCGCCCCCACAACCTCTGCAAGGAAGAATGCTGGCTGGAAGGCACAATATAGACAGCGTGGATCAGGTGTGCGCATCTACCATAAAGATCGCAGATCTACAGCCCCATCGCGCGCGTGGGAAGAAATGGCGAAAGCGATATGGAAATGGACTTCACGGCCACAGAGTGTTTTGAAGAAGAAACCAAAACCTCCTTATAAAGCATCAGTAGGCAGTGAAATATGGACACCATCATGTGGAGAACCACCGCCCTGTGCTAGACAGCAAGTGGCGTTGGAACTGATTGAGGGTGGGGAGAAAGCCCAAGTCGGGATGTGGTTCTGCAAATAAGGGTTGGCACGAATCCTGCGTTACTCTTCCGAGAGGCTGGCGAGCCTCATGTGTCCAGATACGTCAGAGAGATCAAATGGCCTCTGGTGAAATCATTTCTTTTCGGGACGAAAAGAATTGGGAAGGGGGCAGTGTAAAATGGATGACAAGCTATCTGAGAGACCAAGATTCTAGAGTAAAGTTGGGGAAATAGGGGTGGACTCCAGCTGTCATGTGTGAGGTTCAAAAACGGCATTCCAGCTTGGGGGAGGACAACGGGCAATCTGGTCACATCTGCGGCAAGTAGAAGACGTGAGGAGTTGCCTCTGGCGCGTGTGGATGATCCTGCAAGACGGTGCCAGGGGAGCCTGACATAGGAGCGGCCTATAAGGCAGTGTGGTCCAGTCTGGACATGTATATTGTGGAGCGGGATGTTTCACAAGAGTGACATCCACGGAGTCAAGGATACTTCTGACGGGTAGGTTGATGGCAAGTCCCACTTATTCCCACTGTTCTGTATAGTGCAATGTATAATAAAACGCTAACTTTTGTTGCATGCTTACGAACTCACTTGTTTCTTTTGTGCCATCCTGATGAGACAAAGAACAAGACGTAACAATTTACGTTAATAAATTATGTCTTCAACTGCAAAAATAATCTAATCAAACTATACAATATATTCTTCAAAATAAAGGGGATATCAATCCCCATTTCCACGATTCGGCCCTGATGCTTAGTTAGGAGCTCATTACCCAACAGCAGCCCTCCTGCAATGTCTGGGAGGCCACCTCTACTCCACCAAGTCATCATGTGTAAATAGCCAGGATAAGATGGCTCGCGAGCTTTGCTTGAATGCAACACCTGTAAACTGAGACGAAATGAATAAATAAAAATTTTGAGATGGGAGGGCAGGAAAAAGAAACAAGAGGAGTTTCTAACCAGCGGAGAGCGCAGGACTCTAGCATGGCTGCGGCTTTGGCCGCTCTTTCTCAATCTACTCTGCGGATGATATGGCGTCGAATAGGTGTGTTGAACTTGATGCTCATTCAAAAACTTGTTAAATTCTTTTGATGTAAAATTCTTTCCGTTGTCGGTTAAAATACATTTAATTTTGGGAACAGTTCTGTTGATTTTGTCTAAACATTGAATTACTGCTTGAGAAGTGTTGGTGACAGTAGGGAAAGCCCAAACAAATCTTGTTAGGTGGTCAATTATTACTTGAATGTATTTGTGCTTGGTTTCATTTGCTGCAGAGCCTAGCACAATAGTATCCATTGATATTAATTCCAGTGGTTTCATATCAGAGTTTGGTGCAACATATTCTCAAATAAATGGTTTATGACTGCATTTAGTTATTTGACATATTTTACATGAGCGAACATAGTCTTTGATGCATCTGATAGCATTCGGCCACCAATAAAATGGTGTTATCAATCTTACTGTCTTGTTAATTGAGGGGTGAGAATGATTATCATGGTATTCTTTGAGAATTTCTTCTTGGAATGATTCTGGAACAACTGTTTTTAGAACTCCATTATGTTTCACCATAATAAGATCTCGATGAATATGAGAGTTCTTTACAAAACTGAGATCCGCTTTTTGTTGGTGTAGTCGAAGAGTGGGGATTGATATATGAAATGACACTGGTGATCTTGACAATGCATCAACATGCGTTTGCTTTGATCCTGATCTGTGAACTATTTTCATTGACTTGGTTGATAATTCACTTTGGTTTCTTTACGTTGAAGAGCCATTCCAAAGCCGAATGATCTGTAATGACTTCAAATGCATTGTTCTCAAGATAAACTTCAAAGTATTCAACTGATTGAACTACAGCAAAGCATTCCAACTCAAATGCAGAATAGTTCTGTTGATGTGGTAGAAGTTTCCCTGAATAATAGGAAATTACATGTTCTTGATTATCATTTCCAATTTGAGCTAAAACAGCACCAATTCCCAGTTTAGATGCATCTGTATAAAGCTTACATGGTAATGAAGGATCATATGTAGAAAGAACTGGATCTGTGGATAAATGAGACTTTAGTTCCTGAAATGATTTGTTAACTTCAGTAGTCCATTTGAATAACTTATTTTTTCTTGTGAGGCTTGATAAAGGATCTGCAATTTCACTAAATTTAGGAATAAATTTCCTGTAGTAACCTGCTAAACCCAAAAACTGCCTTACTTGCTTCACTGTTTTAGGTTGAGGAAACTCATTTATTGCCTTTGTTTTTTCAGGGTCAGGTTTAATCTTGTTATGTCCTATGATATGACCTAAATATCTTATTTCTTGTTTTGCAAAGGAGCATTTCTTCAACTTGAGTTTGATATTGTTTTCTTTAAGCTTGTCAAATATTTTCTTCATGAGTTCAATATGATCTTTAAAAGTACTGCTGTAAATTAGAATATCATCTTGATAATTACAAACACCGTTCCAAAGAAGATTTCCAATAATATGCTGAATTATTCGCTGAAAAGTACTTGGAGCATTTTTCAAACCAAATGGCATAACCAAAAATTCATAATGCCCGTCATTTGTAATGAAAGCAGTTTTCTCAACAGAGTCTGGATGTATTTCAACATGCCAATAGCCCCATTCTATGTCAAGTGTTGTGAAGTATTTCGCATTATGTAAGCGATCAAACATATCTTGGATGTATGGAAGAGGCTGCTTGTCATCAATTGTAATTGCATTCAGTTTTCGGTAATCTATGCACATCCTTTGTGAACCATCCTTTTTAGAGACCAACACTACGGGGAAGGCCCAAGGTGACTGAGATTCTCTTATTAGTCCCTTTTTACTCAATTCTTCAACTTGTCTTTTTATTTCATCATATTCGGCAAGTGGTCTTCTATATGGTCTACAACTGATGGGTGGATGTTCAATTGTATGGATCTTGTGTTGAACAGCAATCCTTCCGATGTCAGTTTCATGCTGGCTGAACAATGCTTGATTTTCTTTAAGTAATTGATTAAGCTCTTTTTGCTGAACAGATGGAAGATGCGTTTCAGTAGATATATAAAAACATTCATTTCCTTTAACATACACCGCTTTGTCTTTTGTGTCAATTATTAATCCAATTTTTCCTGCTACATCAAGTCCAATAAGCAATGGATAGCTAAAGTTTTTCACTACATGAAGCTTACACCCGACAAGTTTAGAATGGATTTTCAAAAATACTTCTACTGATCCTAAAGTATATGCAAAACTATCTACTTGTTTAATTTTGATTCTATCGTTTACATTCAATTTTAACTTATGTTGTTTTAAAAGCGAACAGCTCATTAATGAAATAGTTGACCCGGTATCAATAAAAGATGAAACTGGAATATTATTAAGTAAAACCTCAACATTAACAAATCTATAAGGAAAATTGGTATTTGCTATGCAAAGTGAATCAGCTATGGTTTGTTTAACATCTGTGGTGATATTAGTTGCTTGGTGTTTAAGCTTGTCTTTATAATTAGGATCATAATCTTTGCAATCACTTATCCAATGTTTAAAATACAATCCTTTTTTCTTACAAATAGGACACCAATATGGGCAATTTTTTGAGATTGTAGGTGTAGTTATATTAAAAACCTTGGCTTTACTTCTCTGTTGTTGCCTTATTTGATTATTGTTTTGTTCAATCTCCATGGCAATCTGCATCCAATGTGATGGATCTTTAGGCTGGGCTGTTACGAGATAATTTTTCCAATCTAATGGCAATCCATCCGTTAACATTTTTAGCTTCTCGACATTATTGAGGCTTGTTTGATTTAATAATCTAATTTTATCTCTAAAATAATCTTCCACGGTTTCTTCTTTTTTAAGTCTTCTTTTTGATGCTGCAACTATAGGGCTTTCAACTTTATAATCAAAGCGCTGAATTAATTTGAGTTTAACAGTATCCCATTTTTTAATGGATGCGTTGCTCAATATTTCATCAGCAAACCATTCTAAAGCATCTTTTGATAAATAATAAATTAGATTATTGATTCTATCGACTTCATCTAGTTTACCAGTTTCCAATTCATATAGTTTAAGCCATGATTCAGGCCGAATTGAACCTTTATCACCGCTAAATTTCTCTAATTTGTTTACATTTACTGCCATTGTACTTACTTTTTCTTTCGTCGAAGCCTTTTTTGATTTATATTTTTAATCCTTTCGTAGCTGCGCCAAATATTTTATGTAACGTTTTATTTTTGCTTTAACTTTTTAAGAAATGTTTTATTTTAAATCTTTATCTAATTTGTTTGTTTGTTTTAAATAAAGAGGCAAATTTACCATGTTGTTGTTCTTTTGTTTATTAATTGTTCTTCTTTTCCAATGATGATAAGAGTTATTGATCACACATTAAAAATCAATGGAAAACCAATTACAAAATTAATTACAAAATTCAGAAACGTGTCAATATTTATTCCGATAGATGGCGCAAGCCATCAGCAACTTTCAGTTGCACGATAAGGATATGTCTTTTTCTTAATAATCTAACACAATTGCTATTAATTAGCTTACGCCTGTAAGATTTTATTCTTACGTCTCATTAGAACTTCTATATTCTGATTCTGGCTAGTTCAGGGGTTAAACCCAGGTACATATATTTCTCTTTTTTTTTTGTTGATTACACATAGTAATACCAATACGCCCTTCTGAATGTTAACCACTGTAGATTAAATTTCAAACACATGCACTCAAAATCTATAACACACACCAAGGATTTACATGTGATATGTGGTTAAATATGAATACCAACACACATTGTTAAATATCCACACTCGTTTTATTCGGCATAAAAATAATTTACACACAAAAAAAACATTCTTTATATGTGAATAGTATGAGTGGGCATAAAGGATATTGGGACATTAGATTATCTCATCTTGCAAAATTTAAATTCCTATAAAGAAATGACTGAGAATCTACGACTTGGTAATTCAACCTAATTACTTCATCTGGATAAGATAATCAATCAAAAAAATTGACTAATATAAAGAAGGGGAAAACATAAAGGTCCACATCTCTATTCGCTGTATATATCTTGAGTAATCAAATTTACCAAAATTTTTGTTATCTGCTATGGCTTCGCCATTTTTTTTATATTGACCTCTATACGACAAAATCTAAATTGACTTACCTAGTATCTCGACTACATACCTCTCCCGATAAGAATTCGATCTGTTCCCTCCGAAAGCTTGCCCCAGACTGGTTGGAAGCTCGATAAAGACTAACTCTAGACTGCCGTCCCTTTCCTACCGCGCCCTCAATCTCAATTATTTCTTACAGAGTAATAAAATTTTGAATATACAAAAATTCTCGGAATATTAAAAATAATAATATTATTATATTTAAAAAAAATTAAGGAATAAAAATAATATTTTTATTATTATTTTTTTTCATTTTAAAGGAAAATTATGAAATAATAAATATACTTGCTCAACTTATGAGAAATCAATTTAGAATAAAATAAATATTAACGAAAATTTAAAGTTTATCTTTCTTATTGAGAGATAATTTAGATTAACAATGAAATCAAATAAAATTTAAAATGCCTGCCCCTCTGAGAAATTTATATACTAATTTCTTCTTTAAGAAATCCAAAAAAATTACTAAATATGCCCCATCTATCAAAAATGTGATGTCACAAGTTATATACAAAATTAAAAGAAGGAAGAAAGAGGAAAGGAAAAAGAAGGAGGTGAAGAGATGGTTTGGTTTAACAAAGACGAATGCTCGAAGTCCTTTTCTGGTGTAAATCCTGTGCTGGACCTCTCTGCAATGTGTTCCAGGATCCTTGGGCAGGGCTCGTGTCATCTCCACCTTCTGGTGTAGATCCTGCGCTGGACCTCCCTGCAATGTGTTCCAGGATCCTTGGGCAGGGCTCGAGTCATCTCCACCTTCTGGACACCAAACACTTCCGGCGAGCCACTGTATATATATATGATGTAAATCTTTACATCTTTGTTGGGTCTTGTTTGGTGGAAAATCTGACCCAACAATTCCTCCCCTGCCAGAGTAAAACAAAATGTGTTTATTCCAATTCAGATCTGTTCTTACTCTATGAGAAATATGAAATTGGGAGAAATGCATTTTTTTTATGATACCAGTATGTAATCACCGACACTCAGGCAAAGGGGAAACAAACGGGCCATGGAACCTAGAACATGTTAGCTCATCCTAATATTGAGGGAAATCTCATCCTACCATTTAGTGGGCAAAGTACTAGCCCACCTTTCACTGTTTGTACGTCAGAGGGTCTTGACCCAGGTGTGAGGTGAGTCCACATGTTCCCAGCCATAGTCCCTATGGGTGGAGATGTGGGGTGGTCTAAGCATAGATTCTATACAAACAAATTCTTAGTACCTTCTAGGTAAACATAATTATTAAGGGCGCCAAGGAATTGTGCGTGTTAACATAGATATGTACAATTCCTAAAACATATCTTAAAAATTCTTTATTTAGCTATAGATAATGGGGTGCATGAGGTAATTTTATAATACTGTAGCGTAGAAATCAAGCCTTGAAATATCCTAAGATGTAAAAGTATTTATTGATGACGTCACAGCGACGAGTCGACAATTATTAACAAGTCAGCCCCAAAACTATTTACAGCTAGAGAATCTTAAGCAAGTAAGCAAAGAAATATTTTAAGATGATTTCACAAAAACAGATTAATATATATTTTTATAATCTGTTGAATATATTTTCATTGAATAATATTAAATTAAATAATAAAATATTTCTTCGCCACATAGCCTCCTCCTATAAAGAGCATCGACCCGATGCTCAGAAGGAGACTTACATCCTCAGTCTCAAGGCTCGAGAACGGGTGATAGGGCCTGAGATCTCTTCGCGGGTCTGTGGTTGTTGTGTTCGTTCAGTGGGGATGTCTTCTTCCTGGAAGTTTGTCGAGTCATCTTCTGGGTCCTCTTCTAGCTGGTCCTCCTGGTCCTCTGGGTTTAAATAAGGTCTCATCCTACAAATGTGAACTAAATCTTTTGTTTTACGACGACCTTGCTGGTTTCCGAATGTTTCAACTTCATGGGTCACATCAGATATTTTTCGGGTTACTTTGTATGGGCCGAAGTAACGTCTCATTAGTTTTTCCGAATATCCCACTTTACGCACAGGAATAAAGATCCATACAAGATCTCCAGGCTGATAAATTATATTTCTGTGATGGGCGTCATAGCGATGCTTATTGCTACCTTGAGATTCATGGAGTGGATACGTGCCAGTTTTCGTGCTTCTTCAGCTCTTGCCCCTAGAGTTTGGATGAAATCGTCGTCTTCTGGCAATAACTTGGGGAATAACACGTCAAGTGGAATCTCGGCTTCACGCCCGTGTACAAGGAAAAATGGGGTGAACCCAGTAGACTCTTGTTCTGCTGTGTTGTATGCAAATGTAACGAATGGAAGAATCCTGTCCCAATCTTTATGGTTGACATCTACATACATGGACAGCATGTCTGCTATGGTCTTATTCAACCTCTCCATGAGTCCGTTTGTCTGGGGGTGATAGGCGGTCGTCTTCCGATGGGTTATTCTGCACTGGTTGTTCAGGTCACTTATCATTGAAGATGTGAAGTTCCTTCCTCTATCCATGATTAATTCCCTCGGCGCGCCGTGCTTTACCTCATCCTGAATAATTTGGCGTTCTCTTGGTGCAACTCGGTAAGGTCTTTGTTTGGTCGGTAGGTGGTCTCCAGTGTTAATTCGGTGTTTAACATTGACGTCCTTGAATTGTTTTCTTTTACTAAATTCGAAAATATCCGTATAGTTTTTTAACAAATTTCTTAATTTTTCTTTTTGAGATTCATCAAGTGAATCATCTATAAAAAATTCCGAGATTTTTGGGTCTTCAGAATGTTCCGCCTCTGTTTCAACTTGGTTACAATCAGCTAGAGTACATAATTGACTATCTTCGATGACAGCACTATCGGCTACATGCATCCCCTGTGGGATTAGTTTCGGATATGGACTCCAATTCACCACCCAAAGTTTACCTCGGTTATTGGTAAGTTTAATGACAAAGGAGGGAGCCGTTAGTTCTCTTTCCAGCAATAGCTCTTTTCGACATTCTGCCACCACAATTGCGTCATTAGGAATGTCACGACTTGCTACTTCTATTAACTGAATAGAGGCGGGTTCGATTCTATATTCTAATTCCGAGTAGAGAGGTGAGCTGTTCTTAGGGGTATCCTCAAAAAGACATTTTTCTAAGAAGAGTGTGTCGTCAGTTGAATCAATTATCGCCCTAGATAACTTCAAAAAGTCCCAACCAAGAATAACTTCGTGACTACAGTCTTCCATAACGACAAATTCAAAGCTTTTCTGTAGTCCATTAAAGTCCAGTTTCAGTGTGCAGCGTCCTTTTGGTCTTACAATTTTACCGTTGGCTACTCGTAATGTGACGTCAGTTTTGGCAAACATTATTTTTATTAGTTTGAGTCTGAACCTCTCAGAAATGACAGAATATGAGGCTCCTGAGTCGACGAGGGCACGCGTCATTTTTCCTTCTATTTTAATGTATATGTAATTTTCTTTTAATTCTAATGTGGTCGATAAGGGAGGGTTTATAAATTTTGCGGCCTTACCTCCAAAATAGGACGCATCTTCTAGTTTTCCTGACGGGAACGGCGAGGCGACTGGCTGGGTCTTCTATCAGGAGACGAATATTGTCCTTTTCGGCCAGTGTAGGGAGAGGGGCTTCGGTAGCGGCGTCTGTTTTCTCTTGGCAGGTCGTCGTTGGGCTCTTGGCTGCTCCGAGAATTATAGAATGTTCTAGGCTCTAGCCTATCTCTCTGTTTGTAATTCCAAGTTTGTTCTCCTTCATATTCTCTCCTCCTGTCACGGCAGTAGCGCACGACGTGGCCAGGGCGTCCGCAGTGGAAACAGATTGGCTTACCTTCCGTGGTTCGCCATTCGTTGGTATCGCGTCTTCCGTTTACTTGTTTTGGCTGCTGCGGTCTTATCGTTTGGGCCACATATCTATTATTATAAAACTCTCGGGGTCTTTCCTTCTGTGGGGAACTTCTCCTAGGCTTTGAGATTGGCGCCAGGGTTCTTCCAATCTCCTCCTTTACCATATCTTCGATGGTAGAAATTTTTGGTTCCTCTCGAGCAGAGCCTAATGCCCGCTGTACCTCCTCACGAACAATTTGCCTGATCATAGATGACAGATCTGCCCTGTCATCATGATCACTGAGAGATGCTACATTTGGTAGTCGCTCGTATTTGGTTGGGGTCACTCGCTTACAGTGTAGGCTTTCAATGCGGCGACATTCGGTGACGAATTGCTCAGAGTTATGCACATCCCTTGGGAGAAGTGCCTGGTAGAGCTCCTCAGCTATCCCTTTCATCAGATGGGATATTTTATCTTCCTCATTCATTTGTGGATCTACCTCTTTGCAAAGGCGCAGGACGTCTTGGATGTAATATTCGGTGCTTTCTCCTTTTAATTGTGCGCGAGTTTTGAGTATTTTCTCAGCTCGCAGTCTTGAGCTTTCATTTTTTCCAAATACATTTTCTAATTGTGACATGAACTCCGTCCATGTCTGGATGCTTTCCTCGTTGTTTTCATACCATTTGAGAGCAGTGCCAGTTAGATAGAAATAAACGTTAGCGAGACAAAGGGTTTCATCCCATTGGTAGTGCTTCGCCACACGTTCATACCCTTTTAACCAGCTACGGGGATCTTCAACACCCTCACCAGAGAACATTGAGGGGTTTCTAGGTAGATGTTGGACAAAAAATGAACCTATACATGAGTAGTTGCTTCTTTCTTGATGTTCATGGTTTTTTCTTCTTGCTCAACCGAGTCAATTTTCCGTTTTTTTTTCTGAATGGGTATCGATCCAGCTTCTTCACCAGTTGTAGCGTAGAAATCAAGCCTTGAAATATCCTAAGATGTAAAAGTATTTATTGATGACGTCACAGCGACGAGTCGACAATTATTAACAAGTCAGCCCCAAAACTATTTACAGCTAGAGAATCTTAAGCAAGTAAGCAAAGAAATATTTTAAGATGATTTCACAAAAACAGATTAATATATATTTTTATAATCTGTTGAATATATTTTCATTGAATAATATTAAATTAAATAATAAAATATTTCTTCGCCACAATACAAAAGCAAAAGAATGATTATATATGGTTATATAGGGCAAAAGAAATTAAAAGTGATATATAAGATTGAATAATAACAACAATATGGTAAATAACGAGGGGAAAGACATATACCTAAAAAAAATGTATGAACATGATATATATATATGTCATAATTTGTATATAATTGTATGCACCCCCGACCCACTATGCATGTACAATGTATGATTTTCAAAGATTTAATAAAGAATAAGGTAACTGGAGGACAGAAAGTAGCAACAAGACATAGGAAGTAGGCTTAAAGCGGGCACAATTATAAATAACTTGTACAGTCAATACTTCCTGACCGAGGCCGGACGTATCTGATGACCGCAGAAGTTATAAAAGTAGAGAGACGCCCAATATTTCCGGAGCAAGACCGGACGTATTTGATAACCGCGGAAGTTATAAGAGTCGAGCTAACACCCAATACTTCCTGACCAGGCCGGACGTATCTTCCATCAAAGAAAACCGCAGGACCAATTAGAAAGTATCCCCTAAATAGGTCAACCAATAGAAAAAGGTCATGTGACATCTTTCGACCAATGGGAAAGAAGACAACTCTTGGTGTTAAATCGAGAAGCAAGAATTGTCAGTTGTGCCTTCGCTCCCAGAGGAACAACACCTACAGTGGCTCCTTCGCTCCCAACAAGGTAACATCTGCTCTCGAGACCTCCCCGCTCATCCCATAGCTAAGTCAATCACCGCCATGTGATCAGATAATTAACAATCAAAACCCGCTCCGCTCTTCTCAAGCTTTCTTTTCTCCAACCCAGTTGCCTTTTATTTTCAAACCCCATCACGTGTCCTGATTATTCCTAACTGTATGCTTCAACTTCCACTCAAACGACTGCGTTTCAACCAATCCTCACCATTCAAATCGAATAACAAGAAATTCCGCAACGATATTGTCACAGAACGGTTAAGTCGACAGGATAAAGAGATGGAGATTAATCAGGATTTAATAAGCGTGAAAACGGACAACCCTACGAAAGAAAGAGGGAAGAAGCTGGCAACGAACGAAGCGACAAAACACACCCTGGCGACAATAATTTTGCAGTTGACCGCCGCACTTCAAGGAGCAAGGTCCACTCAACTACAGACGACGTTCCGTAGCGCCACCCCCGGAGCAGCCCACACCCCCCGCCGACCGAAAGGCGAGATGAGCGCGGCAGCCGACGCACGTGCCACCACCCCAGGCAAGTGTCACCGAGGCCGGACAACGACCACCGAGGAGTCATCCACCGCCATGCCGTACCCGTACCCCGCACTCGAAAGTAATCCGCACAAACCGGGACAGTGCAAACGGTCCCGAAACGACGTTCCAGTACCGGACTTCACTCCAATTTCGCGGACGGTGCGAGCAGTCCCGAGCCCCAAGCCAACCAACCCAAGCCAAGACGTCCCAGCCGAGCCGAACTTTCGAGACTAAGGTAGGCACCCCCCCTATGGCGTCAAGAATTGACTTTGGACTTCTATCTAACCTACATACCCCTTTAATCATGTATCTAACCTTGTACTCAATGAATGCACGCACGGGCTAGACCAAACCTGTCCGAAAGGACTTGCACTGCAATCAAATTTGTCACACAGGACAACCCTTGCCTGCATTCATTGACCCCACCACCATGTTTATCACTCAACCCAATTACCAGTACTATATGCCCTCAAATACAAGCCACAACGGCTTCAACCATCACCATGCCATAAAAAAAAAAACGTGTCAGTACAGCTCACACACTTACCACACAAAATCCATACATGACCATACGGCGCCACGCCATAATCACGCAAATGTACCTCACAACAATCACACAAACGTATTTAGCAACAACCACGACATTCGCAACAACAATACACCGACAACATCCATCCAAAGGACGGTTTTCACGCGACAAACACGCACAACCCGCACAACAAACGCAACACGCGCGCCAAAAGACGACAACAACCAACAAACGCATGCACAGTCGTTAGTAACAATTATCTCGTCTACCCAAAACACTAAAAAAATGTTCACATTAAAAGGTGCCATATACACTAACAATAGAAATTTCGATATATGTTCGTACAACCCGCACCCATGACTTTAATAAATTTGTTGTTCATAGTGAGAACAGGTTAGATTTTGTACAAACAAGGACTTCACGTGACACCTTTTCATTCACAATTTTTTTTTTTGACTCGTGTCACAGGTCACCCCACAAAACTTTTCATTTCAGGCCACAGACGCCTTTCACCACGCCTGTGACACGTCCCCACTCAAAACGTGTTCACGTCGTAAGCCTCATTTTCACTCAATTCCACTCTAATATCACTGAATAGCATTTTTTACTAAAGTCACAACGACCATTCGATTTAATAAATGGATACAACGTCCGGATTTTCAAAATACAAATAACGTCGAAACTACACCCACTCATCTCTTCACAATGTTATGAGCAGAACCTAACACACGACAATACAAAAACAGGTAAAAACCTGTCCCACCTGCCGATTATCTACAAATATCGATGAATACAACACCAATAAAAAAGGTAGAGAGACAATAAAAGATGCAAGTCGCACTCAAAATAAATTAGACGGCAGGAAGTGAGAATTTTGAGACGTAGCGACAAAAACGAAACGCCCCTACTTCAATTACGTGCAAATAGAGAGGAAGTCTTGCTTCCCCCACGTCCCATGTCCGGTTTCTAATTACCATCTCCCGCGACCAACAGCTAAATCGAGGTCAAGCTGAGAACTTCTACATGTCATCCAATTACCACCCCTCGTTTCTGGCCAACACATAAAATTAGGTCACCGCTTCCCCGCACAGATTCCTCCCTGTCACCAATCTTGGTTCCCAATTCGAACTACATATCGACTCTTACGATACAATTCCACACAAAGACAAAAAATTTATAGGGCATAATTGAGCAATTAAAACATCTAGATCGGGGCATATAGATACAACAGGGTTCAATTCAATACATTTTTTGTTTATACATTAACCAATTTTACTATTTTTCAATTAAAATTCAAAATATTTAACCAATTTAACAACTTATTCAAATTATTATCATTTTTAATTATCAATTATCATTCTATTTACCACTTAGCTTATATTGCCATAACTTCAATTATCAACGAAAACTCATTGATTTTCGGTTAAACTAAAAACATTAAATCATCCTTTATTGTTGAAACCTTTTTTTTTTTTCATTTTTCTTTTTTTTTCAACCAAGCACTCAACTTTGATTTCGCTCAACCACTTTTTATTTTATTTGATTTCAAATACCTTATGAAATTCCCTCGATTTCCATTTCCAATTTCGAGTAGAATATGGTTAGGCATTTTTCCTTTTTTTTTTTTTTCACCGTGCATCAAGCATTCACTTTGATTTCTTCCAACTTTTTATTTTTATTTTTATTTTTTGATTTCTCAAAAGACCTAATAAAAATCCCTCGATCTCCATTCCAAATTTCGAGTAGAAATGGTTAGGCATTTTTCCTTTTTTTTTTCACCATGCATCAAGCATTCACTTTGATTTCTTCCAACTTTTTATTTTTATTTTTATTTTTTGATTTCTCAAAAGCCCTAATAGAACTCCCTCGATTTCCATTCCCAATTTCGAGTAGAGTATAGTTAGGCATTTTTCCTTTTTCTCACCATGCACCAAACATTCACTTTGATTTCTTCCAACCTTTATTTTTATTTTTTTATTTCTCAAAAGACCTAATAAAAATCCCTCGATTTCCATTCCCAATTTCGAGTAAAATATAATTAGGCATTTCTTTTTTACCATGCAACAAGTACTTTTCTTTTTTTTTTTCTCACCATGCAACAAAGCATTTTTTTCCCACCATGCAACCAAGCATTTACTTTGATTTCTTCCAACTTTTTATTTTTATTTTTTGATTTCTCAAAAGCCCTAATAGAACTCCCTCGATTTTATTTCCAATTTTGAGTAGAAATTAGTTAGGCGCATCTTCTTTTCCTTTTAATCCACTATGTACCATAACATTCATTTTGATTTCTTACAATTAAAAAATTTTTTGATTTCTATTAATTATACTCAATCTATATCATCAACACCATTCTATTTTACCTCTTATATCACCACCAATGCTTGTATATAGCCTCTCAATACCCACAACTAATTTTCCCACAAAATTATTTTTTACTTTACAGAATTCTCTCAGGCTAACCCCTTCTTGAATTCTTCACATGTAGGGGGCGCATCTGTCATAATTTGTATATAATTGTATGCACCCCCGACCCACTATGCATGTACAATGTATGATTTTCAAAGATTTAATAAAGAACAAGGTAACTGGAGGACAGAAAGTAGCAACAAGACATAGGAAGTAGGCTTAAAGCGGGCACAATTATAAATAACTTGTACAGTCAATACTTCCTGACCGAGGCCGGACGTATCTGGTGACCGCAGAAGTTATAAAAGTAGAGAGACGCCCAATATTTCCGGAGCAAGACCGGACGTATTTGATAACCGCGGAAGTTATAAGAGTCGAGCTAACACCCAATACTTCCTGACCAGGCCGGACGTATCTTCCATCAAAGAAAACCGCAGGACCAATTAGAAAGTATCCCCTAAATAGGTCAACCAATAGAAAAAGGTCATGTGACATCTTTCGACCAATGGGAAAGAAGACAACTCTTGGTGTTAAATCGAGAAGCAAGAATTGTCAGTTGTGCCTTCGCTCCCAGAGGAACAACACCTACAGTGGCTCCTTCGCTCCCAACAAGGTAACATCTGCTCTCGAGACCTCCCCGCTCATCCCATAGCTAAGTCAATCACCGCCATGTGATCAGATAATTAACAATCAAAACCCGCTCCGCTCTTCTCAAGCTTTCTTTCCTCCAACCCAGTTGCCTTTTATTTTCAAACCCCATCACGTGTCCTGATTATTCCTAACTGTATGCTTCAACTTCCACTCAAACGACTGCGTTTCAACCAATCCTCACCATTCAAATCGAATAACAAGAAATTCCGCAACGATATTGTCACATATACATAGAAGAGAAATGCGTTGATATAGAAGATATAAATGATAAACAAAAATATATATGCTGTGGTTAAATTTCTCATTCAGTATATTTGGCTGAAGATGGTAACAATGCTGCTACCGAAATGTCACACACCACTTGATTATTAGGACTTGGTCCCGTTATCTTGTGTCTTTAATCCATAATCCAAATTGATTGTGCCTTATATATATATATATATATATATATATATATACATGAATATAATAAGGAATGGTATATGATAATAACGAGTATATACAGTAACAATAATATAGTAAATAACGAGGGGCAAGACATATACCAAAAAAATTTGAATGAATATGATATAAATACATAGAGAAGAAATGGCGTTGATATAGAGGATATAAATAATAAACAAAATATATATGCTGTGGTGAGATTTCTCATTCAGTATATTTGGTTGAAGATGGTAACAACGCTGTTACCGAAATGTCACACGCCACCTGCTTATTAGGACTTGGTCCCGTTATCTTGTGTCTATAATCTATAATCCAGATTGATTGTGCTTTACATATATATATATAGATATACATGAATATAATAGGGAATGATATATGATATATATAATAATGAGTATATATAATAATAATAAGCGCGTAGATAGGCACTGAGGGTCTAGGTCATTTCACTAGTATTTCAATTCTATATGTAATATCTAACAAAAGAAAAACTTGTTCTAACTAACTTGTCACTGGGAGTGTTTGTCTGGCGTGTTCCCCGCCTCTCTTAATTCAAAGGAAACATATAAGAGAGGAAATCCTGGTCGTCAGTACATTTCAAAACCAGATTACTTCCAAATTACCTTACCTGTGGTTGCAATCTCTCCTATCTTTGTTTTTAGCTGAACGTTGACTGCTTACCCCTATTATACATTGTTTAGCTTATCCATAGAATGTGTACTCATATTTTTGGCCAACAAATCCACTTAAAAATTAACCCTGAAAATAAATTATGATGATTAACAACCTAGGTCTAACTCATACTTTGTGATACATCTTTCCACTTGAGTTCTTATTATCACTCTGAAAATTTGACTCTACGTCCAAATAAAATAAAATAAAAATAAACTCATTGCTCTAGGCCATTTCACGGCCAAATCGATCTTCCCTTAAAAAAAATCCTTCCCTTTTAAATCTGGAACGTTATATTGGCTTGTTCTGGCAATCTGCTTCAAAAGTTCATTTAGGTGTCCTAATAATTTAAAAATTTATCTTATCTTATAATGAGTTACTCTCGTTAAAAAAAAATTCTACTTACTAACTGATATTTAGACTTGAATTCATTCTAACTAAACGTACGGTAGACTATAGTCTTTAATTAGGTGATTAACTTTTGCTAGCCTGGGGCGATATAAAACGCAAAGAATCTGGACAGTCCATCTGTCACTTTGTTAATTGGTACCTAAAATCTGTAGACGGAATCGCCTCGTCTAATCGTAACTTGTTTCTTACATGCTCAATTGTTAACCCTCATTAGAAAACCTCTTTAGACTTTGACTTAGAGACAAGGAGTTATAGGGAATTCGATTTCTTTACCCACCACATGTTCCAAATCTGTCCATAGAGGATTGGTTCCAGGCTGCGCAATATATAGAAGAGCCTTCAACGTGCCGAATCTTCCCAACCTCCCGACTGAATCACCCTCATCTCAGCCACGCTTAAAGCGTCGTAAACTACGATGTCAGATCAGTTATCCGAGGTTTGTCGCTGTACACTTAGCTTGCGACATCGGCAACTAAATCCCCCCACCTAGCACAAAGTTTACCTGATACCTCTTCGTTCCCTCTAAAGAGGAGGGGACTTGCAGGCTTTTGGCCTGACCGTGACCTCCCACAATCCCCCAGTCTGAGAATCGAGACAGGGTCATTATCTACGACTCTTAGAATTCAAGTTGGTATAATGAAATAGAGTAATTGATTACCCTAATAAAAGAAATCATACTTATGCTCCCTTAGAAAGAGACCTAACAAAATGGAGCGAATACCTTCCTATCAGTAGAGTTGTACAGTCCTGTGAGGCTATCGATCCTAACAAATAAAGAAATCAAAATTAGAAATTGAATCTATTAGTTCCCTAACCCTATTCTAAAGTACCTTTGGTCTTTACAGTATAATTGTTTTTAACCTTCTTACACATTCATTAAACCAATCCATTCATACACCCTCCCCCCCATCATTCACGGTTTGCATATAAACTAAAGTTAAAAGCTGCTACACAAGCCAAAGTACTATAATTATCATCATCGATAAACCCTAATAATAACGAAACTTTCAGGACAATGAGAAATCAAATAAATAATTAAATTAAAACAAATTGGGGACTAAATGTCCCAATTAACAAAATATAGTGCCTCTTACAAACTCTAACATAAATTATTTGTATTTAAATAGATAAATAAACCAAACTATGTTGATTGTCAACAATCAAATCAGAAATCTAACCTAACATTTTAACTGTGTGTCTAACAGTTTGAAAAATCTTCTTATCTTGACACTTGGTGTCTAAACAAACGAATCATCAAAACTAGCACTTAAATGGAGCGAACTGAACTTCAAGCATTTACCTCATTGCCAAGCATGATAGACCTACAAGCGTTCTGCCAACCCTACTTCCCATATAAGATCTTTGGCATTCTTCCTTCCCTGCTATTCAGTCAAACCCCTCCTTTGAAATCATGGGCTTTCAATACCCAAACTGCTCTGGAGTTCAACAACAGAGGTCACTTGTTATCTCTTATCATATCAATTCTTAGACCGCAACTTGCTATTAATACAGAATAGCCTCTTCAATAAAAAAAAACTGAAAACTCCTTACAATGAACATTTAACACAAACACAAGGTTGTAGCTTAAGAAAAAAAACTGAGATTCTTTAAAACCACAGTCTAGGGCCTTTAACTCACGTTCTAACACTTCATACTATGATCAAAATTTAACTAAACTCTAGTACACATTCTATAGGTTTAATCATTGGCAACCTGGACACGATCTGCACTCAGTGGGCTTCTTGACCCTGGTCGAACGGCGTATTTCAGGGCCGCCAACATTGCCACCAATTGCCCTATTCACTACTTCTAGCGGGTTTCTCAAGATCGTCGTCTCTTGTGGTTCCTCTGGTCCTACAGTTGGATGAAATTGTAGCATAAAATAAGGAGAAGCTAAAATTCCTTAGCTCGCATCCTAACAAGGTTGTGAAAGCTCTTCAAAACGATGTGTTATATTAAAACAAGGTTGAGACAACTCTTAAAGATGACAGACTATCATTAAAACAAGGTTGTGAAGACTCTTTCAACTATGTACTACACTAAAACGAGGTTGTGACAATGCTACACTAGGAGAAGACGAAAACCCAAGACATCATCCATGTAGTGAGCATGAAGCCCTACCACGACCCCGAAGTACAAGAACAGATTGCCCAAGGTCATGTGACCGACTAGTAAACAGCGGGACGCTGTTTCTCTTGTGGAGGGAGTGATGTCAGGCGGACAGAGTTTCCTGGTATTCCCTCTTATCTGGACCGACCGGTCGGGGTAAACGGTGGCGTCACGTGGAAGGAGGAAATATCTGAGTTCACCCCTCTTGCTCTAACTGCTGGGTCGACTTGGCTCATGTAAATAGTAACTCCCACTTTATATCCAAAATCTCTCATATAATACATTAAATAAAACGGTGTAAAACGGTGTACTATACAAGGATAAGGCTGTGACAACTTTCTCTAAGTGACACACTAACATTAAAACAAATTGTGAAAACCTTTAAAGATGACAACAAACACTACAACAAGGTCGTGAGACGATATACTGCACGAAGACAAGGTTGAGACAAATAACACACTAACACTGAAACAGGGTGTTAAAACTCCTTTCAACGGTCACTTAACACTAGAACACACGTTATAGTTTAAAATAAAAAGAAAAACTGCAAACTATTTAAAGTTCACCATAACACTAAGACAAAATTGTTAACATAAAAATAAAATAGGAAAAACTGGAAATTCTTTAAGGTTCATCATCACACTAGGATAAGATGTAGTTTAAAATAAAAACTAAAAAGCATTTTAATCACTTCTTATCATTAAGAACAAAGTGTTGTTTCAAAAAAATCAATTGAGTAACCCTTCAAAATCATATACCAACAATAAACGAATACACTGGATATATATACTGGACTTATTCATATAGCTTAGTACATACAGTTAGTGAAATTTAGGGAAAACTAGCCCGTACTAACTCTCAGTACATGTTTTGTACTATTTACAACTATTCTTTAACGTTGAGCGCACCTTCTCCTATCAATCTTTATCTTCTATTTACAAATTCTTTATCACTTTCCTCGATTCTTTCTCTTTCAACACTTTCTACAATTTTCTCTGTCGATTTACGATATGCTTCGACACCTTTCTAACACATCTTTCCTCCAATCATTTTCGGCACATTTCACCGCTTTTTCATCATTATTCGTCTTTCTATTAATCACTTTCTATTCCTCTCAACACTTCTCATCTCTATCAACACCTTTCAAAACCTTTAGCATCCTTTAGCACTTTCTTTCATCCTCTCGTCTCTATTCATTGCTTTCGACCTACTTCTCTCCATCTCTTACGATAGCTTGTAACACTCTTTCATCGTCCTTTCAATATCTTTCGACATGTTCCTACATCTTCCTCGCATCTCTATTTATCGCTTTCAACACTCTTCCACATATTTCTTGCATCTCTCTTCCGTCTCTTACAACACTTTCCAACACTTTACAACATATTTCTTCACGCCACTCAATATCTTTCAACATCTCTTTCAACGCTTCTCCTACACTTTACAACACCTCTCAACATATTTCGTCGCTTTTTTATCACTCCTCTCGCATCTCTCTTCCATCGCTTTTAACACATTTCACTGCCTTTCCATCCCTCTGGTGTTTCCCTGAAACCCGTCATCGGGAATTGGATCCCGATCTATTATCATTCTTCATTTTGAACTACTCTAGTATACTATCCCTCCCCTGCCAGCTCTATACTAAAGTCTGACATTCGTTCAGGGCGAGAGCTACCGAAAAAATCACGAGGAGAATTCCTGAAAACCCGTTTCCACCCCTTTAATCTCCCCTTCGAGGAGATAAGCTCTTTCTGGGTGTATTGAAACTAACTAGCTATGATAGCCTACTAATAGAGGCGCTGTTCTCACTGCCTTTACTGTATATCAGAATGAACTATTAATTATTACTAGTGTAATATTATTCCGACAGCCTATGACCTTTAAGCCTTTATACCTCCATATACACTCGGCGAGGGAGTCACCCTGTTAAAAAAATCTATAATGCCATAGATCAGTTAGAGAGAGAGAACATAACAAAATAGTGCGAATAGTTTGCTTCAACTACTACTTGTAATTCTATTAAACTCGTTCTCTTTGGGTTGGCTCGCTCATTAGTCTTCGATTTTCGTTCAATAGTCATATTGAGTTCACATAGATGCTAGACGTAAACTGTATCAAAATAGTGTAGTTTTCTAGTTTTTCGAATTATATGACAGTTAAAAAAAAATCTGGAAATATCTCGCACCGGCTATTATTAAAAAAAATTGAATGGGGTACAGCTCCGATTTTACAGGATACCTCATGGCTCATAGAATTGAATCTCTCATTTCTCTCTAAAATATTCACACAGGGTATGGAGGTTTCCAGCGGTTCTATAGCTATTGATCTACTAAATTAATGGCAGGAATTGAAGTTAGTTTAAAGGCTTATTTGCTGATTTGTCATGCGTCTTTATGTCATCTGCAAAGGGAAGTGTCGCCTCAAAGGACTTAACTCTGGGACCAACACCCGCTGCACATTTCAGGAAGAAGTGGCTGTCCATACAATAGCAAGATATCATTTTGCTGCCAATGTACTATGTTGAGCATTTCTCATGCCGTCATTTTGTCGATCCCCAATCCTCTAGGGTGTTTCTTTAATCATTTCTTGATGTCATTTAATGCTTCATGCGATCCCGCCCGGCATTCAATAAGTAATATTTGATCGTACCACCTCCAGGAGACCATCCCATTGCGGCCGAATCATCTTCACCCAACTTATAACGCCGTCCATATCGCGTAATTGAAATTAGTATAAAACTCAAAGAATAAGATCTTAATTTCTTAATTCTTCACTAATTTCAGTTGGCTCAACGTAAACCTTCTCAAACATATCTTGGTACACTGGTGTGACATGTTACACTTCTCCTAGTTCTTTGCAAGCTCGATTAATCCCAATGAAAGCCAGTTCAGGCGTCAATCCCGTGCTAAACTCGTCATGCAAGACTTCAAATTTGAAAATTATTAGACTGAATATTTGCAGTGGCATCTGCTTCCACTGAAAGTACTTAAAACATAAGACTGCCTCTTATCTCGTTTAAATAGCTGCTTTTACCCCCCCATATGCCTGTGTAAACATTAACCATGACCTTATCAATTCTTGAAATTCTGCCTATCGAATATCCTGAGAATCAAAGTTCTTCTTGTCTACAGCGAACTAACACAATAATTGTTCCCTAGAGTTATCTGCGTCGAGTGGTCAGTCTGTACTACTAATCCTCCACTCTAACTCCAGGATTTTTTTTATCTACTCAAGCAGTTCAAATTTTTTTTTTCAAGACAGTTGTCCAAATCCCCAAAGATAATTTGCTGAATTTCGATAATTATTGGAATTCTCATTAAACGGAATAACTACACCTTTCTGACACAGAAAATATCCAGCATCAAGATATAGCGTACTGTATATTTTCTTTGTTTTATGACGGTGTCAAATTATAACTAAAGAAGCAAGCTAAACATATGACTGGCTTAAATTTCATGTAATCTCATCATGCCTTCTGCTGGCAAATATTTACTGTAATTTAATACTATCGAGATGTTTTTATTCGTCCCCATCCAAGGGAAAAAATGTTTCAGAAGAAAAGAATCTTTGAAATTTTACCTAAGTTATTTTTGTGAAAGAAAAAAAATTGCACTCATGCCAGTGTGTGTACAGGATATTTAGGATCATACATAGTTGGAGATAACATGTACTGGAAATCGGCCGCCGGGCGCGTCACTTGACCGCCATCTTGGAATTTCGCTGTGATTGTATTTCGACATGTGTTCATCTATAGTAAATTATACCATATCGAAAAAAATATGATCCTATTCAACGTTTCAAAGAAGCAAGCTAAACTATACGCTTGTCTAAAATGTCGGGGTTAAGTTTTAAAATGAAAATGCATATTCATATAAAGTTAACAAAATAAAAAAAAATCAAAATACTGCGCATGACAATGCACACTAGATAAGAGGATGAATGTTTTATATTATTATATTGAAGACGTTAAATACCATAATTGAAGACATTTATAAATTAAACAAATCGCATGATAATGCACATTAGATAAGAGAATAAATGCCTTAAATTATTATATAGATGACGTTAAATATCATGAAGATATATATACATACATACATATCAAAGAGAACAAAGAGGGCACAATCTGGCAAACCAAAAAAAATTACCTTCAGATCTATCGAGCCGAATTTTGTTGGATAAAGTATTTGAAATAAATCGTTAAGCCTTGGTTTACAAATTACAAGTCATATTGAACTTACAGTGAGAAAAAAAAATAATGGTGAAGAACTAAAAGGAGATGGAATATTTCAAGCGTGAAGCCTTAAATACAGAAAATATAACTGAAGACCTTAATAAAATTAAACAAATCCATAGGCACCTATGTGCATATATGGACATAGAAATAAAATAAACCATCACTCTATAGAATAAAATATGTACGTGTTCATCGACCGCCATTTTGAAAATTTATCGTGGTTGTATTGTCGCACGACTATTTATATTAAATACTATATAACAAACTAACATGGGGTATCACGACGCATGAAATGCCAAAAAAGGAAAATATTTGTAATAAAAAAAAAACGTTGCAATAATCCAAAATATATATAATTACAAATTATGCTGATTACAAATGTTGAATACAAAAAGCCAGTAAATAGATATAAATTAAATTAATACTTCTAAATACCAAAGAGAAAGTAGAGTTGATAATAGGGATTATCTCTTGAACCCATGATACGCAAATATTTGTGAGATCTAGATAGATAAGTAAACAAAAAGATAAATTGCGAGATGGATAGCTGAAATATAAAATTAAAATATATAAAGTAGTAAGTGAATAATACACACAATATTTAATTGTTTAGTAAAATCAAACTACTAAAGTCATAAAGGCGTTTCGCCTTCCCATAATCAAGAGATTGAAATAAAATATGGATATTGTCTCTGGATACATCATATCTATCCAATACCTGCTTTTGAAGAGAGGAAAGAAAAAAATCGGTAAGTATGCATATCTAAGTGCGGAAGAAAATTAAAATAAATAATGCAGACTCACCAAAAATTGCTAAATATGATCATATACATGGTACCAATAAATATTGCTGTATCACTTAACAATTAAAAATGGGCATGACTGAGGGGAATTATTCTTTGGCTAAATATAATGTATTTCAAAAAATAAAAAATCAGACCCATTCTAGAAGGCGAGACCTACAAGATATATTATGAAATACATGGATTACAAAAAAAATGAAATAAATAAAATCCTGTTAATAGGTGGACGTTAAATGAATCTAATTGTCAATCCAAATGCATGATATGCTAAGATTTTGTAATAAAACTTAATGTTGCAATAATCTGAAATATATAGTTGAGTATCATGCGGATTTTACACAAAAATGTTAAAAATAAAATCCCAGTAAATAAATATAAATTCAGTTGTCCTATCTCATGGGCACTACCCGAAATTTATATTAACTGTCCCATATAAAGTGATCATTATCGAATAAAAAATAATTGAAAACACTCATAAATTAAATAAACCGCATGACATATGCACTTTAGATAAGAAAATAGATGCTTTGGATTATCATATTGATAAATGTTAAACACTATAAGGATAAGAGGTAACTGGAGAACAATTTGACAAATTCAAAGGAAATATCTTCAGACTTATCGAGCGGAAAATTTTGTTGAAAAAAAAATGATTGAAAAGTAAAGTTATTAAACCTTAAATATAAATTGAAAATTAAAATATTAAACCTTGATAATAAATCGCATTTGATCTAACAAGTTTAAAGGATAATATTCAGATAAATTAATAGAAGATGGAATATTCAAGAGGGGAATCCCTTCCGCAGGAGCGGAGAGAGAAAAAAAAACTGACCTTTCTAGCTCGGGAGCTGGCAGTGAACTGAACTCTAATTGTTTTTCCTCTTCCCGCCTATAGTGGAGACATGTGTTTGACACATGTCCACCCCGAAAATACCTCCATTCCCCATAGCTTACCTCCCCCTTCGAAAAAATCTTGCACGCACATCTGTTGTTTTTCACGCCCATCATTCCACCCCTCTACAGATGTGGTCCCTGCCCCAGCGTGTCAATCAAAGATGTCCCTAGAGGCTCTAAATTTGGAGCTTGTGGGAAATTCTCAGGTTTTGAGAAATGCATTGTTTTTAGGCCTATCTTGAATACATAGAGAAGAAAAAATCAAAATTTTTAGTCTTAGTGGTAAATAGTTGTAAAATTTTAACGTTGTATTGAAATACCAGTGACTTTCTAAAAAAAAAATAAAATTTAACTTATCATGGATGCGCATCATCGTAACGTATGATTTGAATATTGCAAAGATCGCTCTAAAACATAAAAAAAAATACACTAAAGTGAACTAAATTTTAGGCAATAAACATTTATTTGAATAAAAGAACGAAAAAAAAAATGACATACGCGAATAGATAACGGTTATCGTGAGTACATAGAGAATTAATAAAAAAAATTAAAATTTTTAGTCTTATCGGTAAATAGTTGTAAATCTTTAACGTTGCATTGAAAGACCAGTGACTTTCTTAAAAATATATTTTTTTTAACTTATCATGGATGCGCGTCATCGCAACGTATAATTTGAACTAAATTTGCAAAGATCACTCTAAAACATGAAAAAAATACACTAAAGTGAACTAAATTTTAGGCAATAAACATTTATTTGAATAAAAGAACGAGAAAAAAAATGACACACGCGAATAGATAACGGTTATCGTGAATACACAGAGAATTAATAAAATTAAGATTTCTAGTCCCAGCGATAAATAGTTGTAAATCTTTAGCGCTGCATTGAAAGACCAGTGACTTTTTTTAAAATAAAAAATTTTAACTTGTCATGGATGCGCGTCATCGTAACGTATAATTTGAATATTGCAAAGATCGCTCTACAACATGAAAAAAGAAAAAATACACTAAAGTGTAAAGTACCTTTTTGGACTCGTGAGTTTCTATTTAAGCCTGACGCAATAAAATTTAACTTATAACGCTCTTTTATTTTAAACTTAGCGTAATAAAATTTTAGCTCACAAGGTCTTTCTTTTTTTTATTTATTTAAACCCAGCGCAATAAAATTATTTGCTTACAACGTTTTTTTTTATTTAAACCTAACGTAATAAAATAAGATATGTGATGGTCCTAATTTTTCTTGATCTCAGGGTTTTGTGGACCTACTTCCAGCAAATTATTTTGCAGTTTTCAGGAGACTCTGCCCCACGTTAAGTGGCGCCAAATGTAAGATTTTATTCTTACGTCTCATTAGAACTTCTATATTCTGATTCTGGCTAGTTCAGGGGTTAAACCCAGGTACATATATTTCTCTTTTTTTGTTGATTATACATAGTAATACCAATACGCCCTTCTGAATGTTAACCACTGTAGATTAAATTTCAAACACATGCACTCAAAATCTATAACACACACCAAGGATTTACATGTGATATGTGGTTAAATATGAATACCAACACACATTGTTAAATATCCACACTCGTTTTATTCGGCATAAAAATAATTTACACACAAAAAAAACATTCTTTATATGTGAATAGTATGAGTGGGCATAAAGGATATTGTGACATTAGATTATCTCATCTTGCAAAATTTAAATTCCTATAAAGAAATGACTGAGAATCTACGACTTGGTAATTCAACCTAATTACTTCATCTGGATAAGATAATCAATCAAAAAAATTGACTAATATAAAGAAGGGGAAAACATAAAGGTCCACATCTCTATTCGCTGTATATATCTTGAGTAATCAAATTTACCAAAATTTTTGTTATCTGCCATGGCTTCGCCATTTTTTTTTTATATTGACCTCTATACAACAAAATCTAAATTGACTTACCTAGTATCTCGACTACATACCTCTCCCGATAAGAATTCGATCTGTTCCCTCCGAAAGCTTGCCCCAGACTGGTTGGAAGCTCGATAAAGACTAACTCTAGACTGCCGTCCCTTTCCTACCGCGCCCTCAATCTCAATCATTTCTTACAGAGTAATAAAATTTTGAATATACAAAAATTCTCGGAATATTAAAAATAATAATATTATTATATTTTAAAAAAAATTAAGGAATAAAAATAATATTTTTATTATCATTTTTTTTATTTTAAAGGAAAATTGTGAAATAATAAATATACTTGCTCAACTTATGAGAAATCAATTTAGAATAAAATAAATATTAACGAAAATTTAAAGTTTATCTTTCTTATTGAGAGATAATTTAGATTAACAATGAAATCAAATAAAATTTAAGATGCCTGCCCCTCTGAGAAATTTATATACTAATTTCTTCTTTAAGAAATCCAAAAAAAATTACTAAATATGCCCCATCTATCAAAAATGTGATGTCACAAGTTATATACAAAATTAAAAGAAGGAAGAAAGGAAAGGAAAAAAAAGGAGGTGAAGAGATGGTTTGGTTTAACAAAGACGAATGCTCGAAGTCCTTTTCTGGTGTAAATCCTGTGCTGGACTTCTCTGCAATGTGTTCCAGGATCCTTGGGCAGGGCTCGTTTCATCTCCACCTTCTGGTGTAGATCCTGCGCTGGACCTCCCTGCAATGTGTTCCAGGATCCTTGGGCAGGGCTCGAGTCATCTCCACCTTCTGGACACCAAACACTTCCGGCGAGCCACTGTATATATTGTTACACCAGGTTGCGGCTTGGCAGACTCTTCAGCCTGGATTCTCTCCTGTGCTGGGTCTTGCATCTTACCAGAGCGTGTTTCAACCATCCTACAAATTTATAAAAGGGAATAACGAGATAAGTCTTCTTTAAGTAGCCACCAGAATCCCTTTTTTTATTTTCTCACATCAAAGAGAGCAGTGAAGTCACAGTGTACCTAAATACAAATGATGATAAATTAATAATCTGTTTTAAATAAATATCATAGAATATTTTATATAAAAATAAATAAATATATAATTTAAATTTCAAATATATTAAAACTAATATAAGAAATACGCCATTAATCATGATGTAACACTTCCCCCTCTCCAGAGATCGTCACGTCCTCGTGATTGACCTCATCAATTCTTTCAAAATAGGGTTTGATTCTTGAGACATGGACAATCAATGGGTCTTCGCCATGATTATCTTTTGGTTCAATTAAGTAATTTACGTTGGACAGCTTCTTTAATATTCTATATGGGCCAAAATATTTTCTCAGTAGTTTCTCACACTTTCCTATTTTCCTAATTGGTGTCCAAACTGCTACTAATTCTCCTGGTTCGTAGCTTCTTTCCATGTGTTTCTTGTCATAGTTCTTTTTCATTCTTTCTTGAGTCTTTATTGTGTTGTTAATAAATAATTTTCTTGTTCTGTTTATTTTGTCTAAGTGATGTTTTATGTATTCATCATAATCATCTTTGTCAATGTCCACCGAGATATTCCTGTCGTCCAAAAGAGACGTGGGTTCTCTTCCAAACATCAGGAAAAAGGGAGAATATCCTGTGGTTTCCTGAATTGTAGTATTGTAAGCGTGAGTGATGAATGGGAGTATTTCGTCCCAATTTTTCTGATCAGTGTTCACATACATACTGAGCATATTGATCAATGTTCTATTTAACCGCTCTGTCAATCCATTAGTCTGGGGATGATAGCTCGTTGTGAAGCAATGTTTAATCTTGCACGTTTTCATCACCTCTTTCAATAAATTACTGGTAAATTGAGAGCCTCTGTCACTAATAAGATATTGTGGGGCTCCGTGCCGAAGAAAAATATCCTCTACTAGAAATTTAGAAACTTCTTTCACTGTTGCTTCCGAGACTGCTCTTGTTTCTGCATATCTAGTGTAGTAGTCCGACAGCACGATTATCCATTTTTTCCTGTTTTTCGTAGATGGTAGTGGACCAACAAAGTCAATTCCAATTCTTTCGAAAGGAAAGTTGGCTGGGGGGATGGGCTGTAGTAGTCCAGAAGGTAATTGGTTTGAGCCTTTCCTACTTTGGCAAAGGTGACACGTCCTAACGAATTCTGAGACATCCTTTAGCATGGATGGCCAAAAGTATTTACTCTTTATTCGGTACATGGTTCTGGCGACGCCCAGATGGCCATTCGACATATGATTGTGATATTCTTTCATAATTTCTCTCTTTTTATTCTCTGGAACCACAAGCAACCACGCCCTGCCTTCAGGGTTCGGGTTTTTCTTAAAGAGGCATCCATCTTCTTCTTTAAAGTTTTGCGCAATTGATCGCCTGCTTCCATTAAGGTTTTTCTTAACACTTTCGATAAATTTATCCTCTTCGTCTGTTATTTGATTTAAAAATAGCCTTTCAAAATCCTCATCCCAATCAGTTTCTGGTAAGGGCCCCCTAGATAAGCCATCGGCGTCCAGATGCTTCTTTCCCGATTTATGTATTATATCGAAGTCATATTCTTGAATTTTCAATGCCCATCTTGCCAATCGACCTGTTGGATCCTTCAAGTTTTTGAGCCAGCATAAGGCGTGATGGTCTGTTACTATTTTAAAGTGTCTTCCATAAAGGTAGGGTCGTAATTTTGACATTGACCAGACAACGGCCAGACATTCTTTTTCAGTGGTTGAATAATTTTGCTCCGCTTTACTTAGGGTACGACTCAAATATGAGATCACCTTCTCTTCACCACCGATGTCTTGGACAAGTGTTGCACCTATGCCGATGTTGGACGCATCAGTATGAACATAAGTAGGTGCATTTGGATTGAAGTGACCTAAAATTGGTGGACTTAATAGTGCTGTTTTTAGGGTTTGAAACGCTTCCTCTTGTCTTTCTGTCCAGGTAAATGATACACTTTTTTTTATAAGGTTGGTCAAAGGGTCAGCAATTTTTGAAAAGTCTTTGATAAATTTTCTATAATATGAACACATTCCCAAAAAGGATTGTACTTCTTTGACCTTTTTGGGTCGAGGAAAATTTCTGACAGCTTTGATGTTATGTTCCGCGGGTTTTATACCATGTTTGCTCGTTATATAGCCGAGAATCTCCAATTCTTCAAAAGCAAATCGGCATTTTTTGTCGTTTAACCTTAAATTAGATTCACGAAAACATCTAAAAACAGCTTCAAGTCTTTTGAGGTGCGTTGGAAAATCCGGGCTATATATGATAACATCATCCAGATAACACAAACAAATTTGCCATCTCAGATTTCCAAGCATATTCTCCATATTTCTCTCAAAGGTAGCAGGCGCGTTACAAAGTCCAAAAGGCATCACGTTGAATTCATATAATCCATGCGCTGTAGTGAAAGCTGTTTTCTCTTTGTCTCTTTCTTCGACTTCAACTTGCCAATATCCAGATCTGAGGTCTATTGCTGAGAAGTGTGTAGATCCTTGGAGAGTATCCATAACTTCGTCTATTCTAGGGATCGGATAGACATCTTTTACTGTCACATTATTCAGTTTTCTGTAGTCCACACAAAATCTGTATTTACCATCTCGCTTCTTTAGCACTTACCCGGTAAGGCTTGTGTTTAATTGGCTTCGCGTCTTCTGTGTCTATCCGATGTTTTGCCAAATTGGTTCTCCCTAATCTCGATGAAAAAAGATCTCCATACCTTTCTAAAACTTGTTTTAACTCCTTCTGTTCCTTTGGTGAAAGATTTTCGTTTATTTGGAATCTAGGTTCTTCGTTCTTTTCTACCTCTCTTTCTCGACTCACATTTATTTTCGCTGGACTACTTCCAAAAGCCAATGTTTGGTTTTTCATTATTTTTAACGGTCGAGGATACGGATTAGTTATCCAGATGTGTGTTTCCCTATTTATAACATCGATCAAGCTTCTTGCTAGACGAAGTCCATTTGTTTGAAACATTTTGCTGCTCTCCTCGATAATATATTCTCCATCCTCTGTTTCTACCAATGCCTTGATCAATTTCATGGAACATTCCGGTACAATGGAATCCTTGGCACTCTTTATTTTCAACATTTCAAAATTGATTTCGTCATGATCATTCGTCAAATCATATTTTATAGTTTCTTGCTTACAATCTATTTTTGCGTTCATTTTCTTAAGGAAATCTCTCCCAAGAATTAATGTCCGTAAATGCGTTTTCAATATCACAAAGTTGTGTGATAATGTTTCGTCATCAATTTTTATATTTAAAAATATACTTCCTACCATGATGTCCAATTTTTTTCCATCGGGTCCTGCACAAATTTTTGCGAGTTTACTTATACCATGGCCTGTATCGAGGGCCGTTCTGAGGTCGACCACTGAGAGGTCAGCACCTGTATCAACCAAAGCTTCAAAAGTCCCTATCTTGTCCACATTAATTTTTAATTTGTATTTAGGGTCCAACTTCTTGATTCCGTTTATGGTCGACTTGCTTTGATTGACAGATTCAGGCGCGACGCTTAGTTTAAATCTTCCAACACGGAATATCTATTCCGGGTAGGAATATTTGTCTGTGTGCTATGACATACATCAGCATAAAGCCGAGGTCCTGATTTCTCTGATATTTCATTCATTTGGCATTTTTCTTCGACCTTCTCTTGGGTATCTGCTGGATCCTCTTCTAGGATTCTTATAAACTTGACCCTACAATAACGGGCCACGTGCCCTGGCTTGTTACATTTAAAGCAGATTGGTCTTCCATCTTCCGTCCTATTTTTGCTCACTTCTTGGCTTTTATTGTAAGTGTTTCTCTGAAGGTTTGGTTTCGGCACAAAGTTAGGATTATAAGGACGTCTAGGGGTAGAGGGCTGGGGAAAGTTGTTTCGATACTGTCTGGGGGTAGGATGGGAGTCGTTCTTGTAATTATTGGAAACAGGGGCTTGGGGCCTGGAAGTGGTCTGGTAGTTTCGTGCGGCAGTCGGCGGCACGTACCTCGATTGTTGTTGGGGTCTAGAATAGCGTGGACCGTTATATAGGTTTCTGGATTTCTCCACACGTTCCCGATACTTCTTTTCAAAAGAATCCATTTTCTTGCACACGACAAGAAGGTCATCGGCCGTTTTAGGAGGGTTCAGGTAGAGCGCGAATGAGTACTCTTTTTTCAGTCCTCCAATAACATGTTCAATTTTTGTTTCTTCTTCCATTGCGGGGTCAACCTTGTTGCACAACACTAGAATGTCTTCCGCGAACCTGATTGCTGGTTCATTCCAGTGTTGCATTCTGTTGAGCTTCATTCTAAGTTCTTCTTTATTCGCGTCCAAAGAAAAATCCTGAATGAGGCGGATTTTAATATTTTCCCAGCTCGTGAAACTAGCTTTGTGTAAATTCAACCAGGTTTTAGCGCTTCCCGTCATGTTCATGGCGGCATAACGAGAGATAATGTAGTCTGCCCAATGGTACAAGAAGCCAATTTCTTCAAGAGATTCAATCCATGGGCGAGGGTCTTGCATCTTACCAGAGCGTGTTTCAACCATCCTACAAATTTATAAAAGGGAATAACGAGATAAGTCTTCTTTAAGTAGCCACCAGAATCCCTTTTTTTATTTTCTCACATCAAAGAGAGCAGTGAAGTCACAGTGTACCTAAATACAAATGATGATAAATTAATAATCTGTTTTAAATAAATATCATAGAATATTTTATATAAAAATAAATAAATATATAATTTAAATTTCAAATATATTAAAACTAATATAAGAAATACGCCATTAATCATGATGTAACAATATATATGATGTAAATCTTTACATCTTTGTTGGGTCTTGTTTGGTGGAAAATCTGACCCAACACGCCTAATATTAAAATATATTATTTCATACATATATAAAAATTATGTACTTACCTAATTACTTGGAGAATGAACAGTCATTTTGAAAAACATGTTGCCAATCACCCCATATTACAATTTCAGTCCTGCTCCCCTTCCTCTTAAGGAGAAGTTAGTACCGCGGTATCTCACTTCCTTCTGCGATTTGCCTCTCTCATGGACTTCATCGTCGCAGATCTAATGTGCACCTTCTGAGAAGTGTTATGGCGCACCACTTAAGAACAAGTAGTGTGGTTCATTACCGCTGGCTTCTCGGTCTTTATTTTGACAGGTGATTCAGAGTCTGTATTTTCTATTGAAATTTTATAACAATCAACTTAGAATGAAAATTACTTTATGCTCTTAAATACATATAATAGTGACGTTAATTTATTAGAATGGCCAGGTTCTTTAAAAATTGAAAGTTTAATTAATAAAAGTTTGGATTTTATTTTTGAGGGGCTAATGACCAAGATGTTTTGATAATGTTTAAAATAGCCTTATCGGCGACTATTGAGATTGCTTTTAAATTGCGACGTGGTGAAATTCAATTATGAGGTTTAATTCTGCTTATGCCTTGCCTTTTTTGCTTCATTTCTTGTCCATTGCAAATGCTAAAAATATTTTATTCCTCGTATGTAAGCATTGTTTTGTTTTTTTTTTTGTTTCGATAACTCTTGAACATTTAGTTTTACTTTGCATTTATAAGAAAACGAGATGCTATAAAGATCAAAATGTAAAACATTAAATATTTGCAGATATCATTAAATATCTTTTCTTTTATTGAAATTATGAAATGATTAAACTAAGAATTCAAAAAAATAATTAATATTTTGCCACAGAAGTCTTGAACATAATTTAGTTTTGAATTTGATATTGTCATTTCGTATTTTGAACATTTAATAAAATCGTATTATTTTTATATATCTGAATATTAATTAGATTATATTTAGAGTACAGACGAATAAAATAATAACAAAATTTGCAACAATCTTGATCTTTTGTATTTACAGGAGAAAAATTATCTTGAAGTTTGATGTTAATGGGAAGATTGCTGTTTCTAAAATAAATATATGACTATTTTTTTTTGTAGTTTCTTCCTGATTTTTATATATTGATGGCATATAAGTATTGGGATAGAGATATAGATCACCCATACATGAGGCATAGTTCTTTGCATTAGTCAAACATTTAAGCATAGTTTCTTGACTAGATATTGGGAGATTATTTGAATGGATCCCATATCAAACAATTTAGAATAAGAATTGGCTCCATTGTTGTCATTCTTCTTTCTCAAAACATAATTTCAATTTTGTTTTTATATCAACACCAGACCATTTTTCTAGTTTTTTTCACATGAAAAGCGTCTTTACGCAAACTTGGCCTCAAATACCCATTTCTTGTTATCTCAGGAAGCCTCTGGAACCAAACCTTTGGCCGTAGAGGTACAGTCTGCACCACACTGACGAGTGCCAACAGCCCGAAATACATACATGATTGACTTTTCTTGATTTATCAAGAAATTGGGTTGGCCAAATATTTTTGGAATAAGCTAAATCAACATTTAGTTCAACAGTCTTTGATTTTCAGACTTAAGTATGGTCATCTACGGACAATGACTTTCCAGGATGTTTGCAGGGTTTTCCCACTATGTACTAAGTGTCAACCTGCAATCCCAAAACACATTATTGACTCATCCATTGATGAGCTCTACTCTTCCCCGGCAGACACCATCAAAAGTCTTAAGCTTTACAAGCTTGATACCTTAATATGATTGAGTAGAGATAAGAAACAAGAAGATTTTTGTCTGATGATGGTATAAAAAACACTGTTACCAAAACGTCAAACACTATTCATTTATTAGGATTTGGTCTTATTACTTTGTAGTTCTAATAAATTTCACAATGTAACCACACTCTGCCAAGTTTTTTTCCCTGGATAGTTGTCAGACTCTAGTACACGGCTCCAGGAATCCGGGTTATCTCAAAAGAGAGAGAAGATTTCACATTAATAATGGTGCTTCATTCAAACACTAGGTAATAAGACCAAATCTAAATAAATAAATAGTGTGTGACGTTTTGGTAACAGCATTGTTACCATCATTTCAGTACTTTTTGTCTGATGATGGTAACAACATTGTTACTGAAATATCACCCATTATTTATTCATTTGAATTTGGTCTTATTATCTTGGACAACTTTTTATAATGTAGGGGACTGAGCTTATGGAAGTTGTACCTTTTAACATATTTATTGGGTTTCAGACAATAACTCTGAAAGATATTACAGTGACCTTTATTGAAGACACACAAGATAACCAAGTGTGTATACACTGATGGACAAAACTTAAGGAAGTTGTACCTTTCAGCATGTATATCAGGATTGAGACAATAACTCTGAAATATATTACAGTGACCTTTATTGAAGACACACAAGATAACCAAGTGTGTATGCACTCATGGACAAAACTTAAGGAAGTTTTACCTTTCAGCATGTATATTGGGATTCAGACAATAACTCTGAAAGATACACTCATGGACAAAACTTAAGGAAGTTGTAACTTTCAGCATGTATATTGGGGTTCAGACAATAACTCTGAAAGATACACTCATGGACAAAACTTAAGGAAGTTGTACCTTTCAGCATGTATATTGGGATTCAGACAATAACTCTGAAATATATTACAGTGATGTTTATTGAAGACAAACAAGATAAACAAGTGTGAACAAAATTGATCCTGTCTCCTTCAAAATATTAGACGACTGACAACATTAAAGGTTTTTCACTTCCTTAAGTTTTGTATATGAGTGTATATTGCCCCAATCCTAGCTGATTAGATATTTGGAATTATTTCAGCCTATATGAATACATTTATGAAGTTTTTGTACAGATTATTAAACACAAGGTAATAAGACCAAATCCAAATAATGTTGTTACCATCTTCAGACAAAAGTACTGAATGTATTTATACACTTTATTTATTTGGATTTGGTCTTATTACCTTGTGTTTAAAATCTATAATCAAATTTGTGCATTATCAGATTATTAAACATTTTTTTAATGGTAGGTTTGCTTATCAGTTGCTATCAGCACTTAGTCAGTAACTCCGCCTTTGCCGGTCCCAAGCCCGGATAAAAAAGGAGGAGCAGTAACAAGCTCACTAAAAAACCTGGGCTCAGCTGGCCATGCTGATAGTATCCTGTAAGGGCTCCAGGGATACAGGATGAGCAGCGTTTGTGCTCCATGTTAGGAGCAGCTGCACATGGCGTCTGTTCTTCATGTCAGAGGCGGCCATTTCTTTTGGAGCTAAGTCGGCCTGCTACTGAGTAGTGCTCCCAGTCTTAATGACAAAGGCAGATGCATTCTACTTCACCCAGTCATGATGGTTGTCAAACAGACACCATCAAAGTTCACAACTTGATATCCTAATATGATTGAGTGGAGATAAGAAAGAAGAAGAAGATATATATACTGTATATCATCCATATTATAATATTCAAACATTACCCAGTGTGTGTGTGTGTGTAGCGGATGATGCTGGATTTGAAGGTGGTCTGTTCAGCCACCCAGCTTGCCAGACTCCCCATCTTGACAGTCTTGCGCAGCGGAGTATCCTGTTCAGGAAGAGTTTTGGCGCAGTCAGCAGCTGTTCTCCCAGCCGTGCCTCCATCCTGACTGGTCTCCCCCCACACCAGTCTGGCATGTACGGCCTGCACCACGCCATGCATCACTTCCAGGCCTTTGATGCCGTGCAGAGTCTTCCACGTATCCTCTCCCAGCATGGCATTAAGACTGGTACCTTCCTCTTTTACCTGCTCACAGGACTGACCATGTATCTTCTTCTTTCTTATCTCCACACTGGGTGAAGTAGAATGCTTCTGCCTTTGTCATCAAGACTGGGAGCACTACTCAGTGGCAGGTCGACTTAACTCTAAAAGAAATGGCCGCCTCTGACATGGGAACAGACACCAGGTGCAGCCACTCCTAACATGGAGTACAGACTCATCCTGTATCCCTGGATTAGGAGCCCTTACAGGGTACTATCAGCTGGGCCAGCTGAACCCAGGTTTTTTAGTGAGCTTGTTACTGCTCCCCCTCCTCCTTTTTCATCCGGACTTGGGACCGGCAAAGGCGGAGTTCTAACCATGTATGATTCCATCTTATCCATGCTTAGCATGGCCCCTGGATGTACGCTCATGAGAAAAACTTAAGGAAGTGGAAAATATTTGATGTTGTCTTATCCTTGCTTCCTCTCACCCTTTATATCCATTCTCTTTCTATATATAATTTTTTAAAACTAAATCTCTTAAAATATTTTCCACAATAAACATTTAAAATACAGTAGAACCTCCCTGTAAAGGACACCTAATTGCCGAGCCAAAATGTCCTTTAAGGAGAGGTGTCCTCTTACCGGAGAGTTGCAAAATAGTAATTTGGTCTTTTACCTTTTATTTCTAATATTTAATCCAAATTGTACTTTATCCTCCAAAGAGTGTCTCAAAGAGTTATCCTCAAAGGTCCTGTCTAGTGCATCTTGTTGTTACTTATCCCCATGTGTAAAGCTTACACCAATTGCATGAGTTCATGCTCCTCGAGCTGTTTTATGATAAGTAGCGGCCTCTCCCAAAGGTTCAGTTTAGTGCATCTTGTTGTTGTTGTTATTTCTTATTCCCTTGTGTAAAGATTACACAAATTCCACGAGTTCATGCTCCTCAAGCTGTTTTATGATAAGTAGTGGCCTCTCCCAAAGGTCCTGTTTAGTCCATCTTGTTGTTGTTTCTTATCCCCTTGTGTAAAGTTTACACAAATTTCATGAGTCCATGTCTTCGAGCTGTTTTATGATAAGCAGCCTTTCCCAAAGGTCCTGTTTAGTGCATGTTGTTGTTGTTTCTTATCCCCTTGTGTAAAGTTTACACAAATTCCATGAGTTCATGCTCCTCGAGCTGTTTTATGATAAGTAGTGGCCTCTCTCAAAGGTCCTGTTTAGTGCATCTTGTTGTTTCTTATCCCCTTGTGTAAAGAATACACAAATTCCATGAGTCCATGCTCCTTGAGCTGTTTTATGATAAGCAGCGGCCTCTTCCAAAGGTCCTGTTTAGTGCATATAATACAAGCCAGAATGTGTTCTGGAGCTGCAGCCACATTTTGCTATCTCTCCATTCCTGTCTTGACACCTGCCGGTGTTGTGACAGGGATTATTGGCAAGAAGCACGTCGGCCCAGAAGCTGTGTTCCCATTTGACTTTGCCCAGACGGAGGAGAACAATCCAGTCAACCAAGTTGGCCGGAACATCACCAAGATCAAGCTGCTGGTGCGGGAGTTCCTACAACAGTACCACGGAACAAAGTACTTAGATTTCCTCTCTTTGTGGTACAGTTGATCCTTGGGGGTACCATGGGTACTGTTCTGGAGGTGATCTTTCTGTGAATATGTAGGTTAGGACAAGTCCTTTTTGGTGATTTTGATAAAGCACAATTTGGATTATAGATTATAGCTACAAGAAAATAAGACCTAATCCAAATAAATTAATAGTGTGGGACGTTTCGGTAACAGCGTTGTTGCCATTGTCAGACAAAAGAATTAATGAGAAAAAATATCACAGCATGTTCTTAAATAGTTACTGTTATCAAGTGTAAACAGGATAGCAGATAAGAAAAAAAAAAGAGTTTTCTAAGATTACCTAACTTTGAATTAGAAGGAAAACATTATTGACTGTATTGACTCATCCATTGATGTGCTCTACTCTTCCCCAACAGGAGATAAATCTGAATAAATAGTGTGTAACATTTCGGTAACACAATGTTGTTACCATTGTTACCAAAATACAGCAGCATTGTTAGAAGAGGAGTAGACCTCTTTAAAAATCCTGACTTCAACTGGCCCGGTTGATGGACCTCAGCAAGGGTCCCACTCCAGGGATACGGAGGAGCTGTGTCTGTACTCATGTTAGAGTCGGCAGAAAAGGCGTCTGCTTCCATGTTAGGAACGGCCTCAAACTACAGGCAAAGTCAGACTTTCACCAAAGTGTGCCTGGATCATGGTGCCATGATCAACGAAAGCTGCACCCCTATACCCCATTCCATGAGATCAGATGTTGATTTGCATGCTGCATCGCCCGTCGCGCAGAATAAACAGGGGCGCGTTCAGGACTTAGGTAGAGGGTTCTGTCCGATAAGTATAATACAGTCTCCACAAACTTCTAACTTTGCAGCTTCCAAGCAATTGAGCATTCTGCAGTGCAACATCAATGGATTGTGCTCAACAGCAACAAAAATAAAATTAGAAGAAATAATGGAAATAGCTGAAAAACAAAAGATACAAATTATAGCCCTACAGGAAACCAAATTAAATGAAAAGTACAATCTCAAATATAAAAACTACAATATCCTCAGAAAAGACAGAAATAAAGAAGGGGGTGGCCTTGCATTTTTAATCAAGAATTTGTACTATGAAGACATAGCCATTAATATTCCAAACACATCAGACCTCGAAGCCCAAGGTATCAAAGTCTACCTCAATCAAAACAAAACCATCAACATATTCAATATGTATCACCCACCAAACAATAAACTTATTGACGATGGAACAATGGCTCAATTTCTTACAGACAACACTATTATTGTAGGTGACCTTAATGCCAAACATCAACTATGGGGATGTTCCACGCCAAACCCAAGAGGCAAAATACTTTCAAACTTATTTGACGACAATGCCTTCATGTGCTTAAATGATGGGAATCCTACCCACCATTCCTACAGTTATAATACCGCACAAGCCCTTGATATAAGTTTCTCCAGTCCTGACATTTTCCACAAATGCAAATGGCAAATATTAAAAAGTATTGGAAGTGATCATTTGCCTATTTTGATAGAAATTAGCACCAAGACCAAAACCAGCTCAATTAAAGAAAAATTCTGGAACTTCAAAAAGGCTAATTGGAATCTTTACCAGCAAAACACCAATGAAGACTTTAGAAAAGCACCCACTAGAATAAAAGATCTGGAACAAAATTGGATATCTTTCAAAAACACCATTATTAAAGCAGCCAAAGTTTCAATACCAAGAGGTAATATTAAGAAATGGATTCCAAATTATACACACCAGGCAAAAGATATTCAAACACTTATAACTAAAAGAAATGAACTACAAAAAAAGTGCACCCAAAACCAAACAAATTGTAGAACTGAACTGAACATTGTGAATGCAAAAATAAAAAGATTATACGTAAATATGAAAAGGGAAAAATGGAAACAAACTTGTGAAAACCTGAACCCAAGAAACCCTAATACAAAACTTTGGCATTTGGCAAAACAAATTGACAGAGCCCAGCCACAAACTGAAAACACAAATATGATTAAGAATACAGATGGTACCCCAGCAACTAATGGCAAAAATGCTGCTAATCTTTTAGGTAATTCATATCAAATAAGTAGTAAAATCAAATTTGAAATAAAAGATAAGAAAGTTGAAAAAAAGGCCCGAAAGATTATCCATGACTGTAAAAACGTCACTAGCACTCATAATATTTTCCATGAAAAAATCAATATGAAAGAGCTAGATTATGCATTAGAAAACACTGACCTAAACAAGACTCCTGGGCCAGATGGAATCCATGGCCAAATGATATCAAACTTGGGCAAAAATGGCAAAGAAAAACTTCTTGATATTTTCAATAACTCCTGGAAAACTGGAAAATTGCCTCAAGACTGGAAAACTGCAACAATAATTCCTATTAAAAAACTTGACAAATCTGCTGATGACCCAAAAAACTACCGACCTATCTCCCTCACAAGTATTTGCTGCAAATTAATGGAAAAAATTATACTCAGACGACTCACCTACCACCTCGACACAAGAAATCTCTTACCAAAAGAACAATATGGATTTAGGAAAGGACATGGGACAATAGACCAACTCTTATTTTTCACACAAAAGGTAAAAGATGCACAAAACAGAAAACCAACTAACCACACCATAGCCGCTTTTTTAGACCTTACACAAGCTTTTGATAAGGTATGGAAAAACAAGTTAATTACAAAATTATACAAGCATTTCAAAATTGATGGAAAAGCTATCACTTGGATAAATGATTTCCTTAAAAATAGATACATCAGGGTCAAATATAATGGAACTCTATCTAAAACCTTCAAATTGTACCAAGGATTACCACAAGGATCAGTCCTTAGCCCAACTCTCTTCACCCTATTTATTGCAGGCATAGAAGAAAAAATTTCACATAAAACCAATATTGGACTATTCGCTGATGACATTATTCTATGGAGCAGCAATACTAACTGGAAAAAAGCTGAAAGGGATTTGAACAAGACTCTTTTCCACCTAGAAAAATTTGCTAATAAACATAAATTAGAATTTAACCCCCAAAAATCTGAAACCTGTCTTTTTACTACCGATAAGAAACTATACAAAATAAGACCAAAAATTATTCTGAAAGAACAACAATTGCAATATAATAAACATCCTAAATATCTTGGCTACACCCTGGATCCAGAAATTAACTCCAGTAAACATATTGAAGAAGTTATTAGAAAAGGAAGAGACCGACTAAAAATCCTGAAATATATTTCAGGAAGAGAGTGGGGAGCCGATGCAACCACACTAAAATTAACTTACACATCTCTAATTAGACCTATCCTGGAATATGGATATCAAATCTATGGTACAGCATCTGAAACAAATCTAAAATCACTGGAAAGGATACAACTAAGTGCAGCTAGAATTATTACAGGTCTTCGAAATACCTGCCCTAATGATATTGTACTTTACGAGGCCGACATTATGCCCTTAAAGGATAGAAGAAGCTACAATCTGCCAAAATATATAAACAAAATCAAGAGTTATGGAAACAAACACAGAACTTCCAATTACATACTTAATTGGGAATCCAATTTAAGACTCAAAAAAGAAGGCCCTCTACACCTGGCCAAAAGAAATGAATTTTTAAAATATAAAGTGGAAAAAAATTATTTAGCAGAAAAAATTTCTCCATGCAAACCACTACAAAATGTTATTTTTAATGCCACTTTAAATGAGCCCACCAACAAACAATACCAAAATCCAGAATACTTAAAACAATTATCATTAGATATAATTAATAACATTCCTAAAAATGCAATAACTATCTATACCGATGGTAGTAGAGACGAGCTAGGAAACACTGGCAGTGGCTGTCTCATCAAAACCACAAATGGCATTGAGAAAATGAACAGAAGAAACCCAGATTTTTGCTCAGTCTTCAGATCAGAACTTATAGCCATCTATGAAGCCTTAAAATCCATCAGAACTACAAATTATCAAGATATCTGGATTCTTACTGATAGTAGAAGTGCCATACAACACTTGAGTCACACAGGGGAACTCAGAGACAAAGTAAGCAGGAACATAATTGGCTATCTCCAAAAACTCTCAAAAACCTCAAAAATTCACCTTCAATGGATACCCTCACACGTTGGCATTGAAGGCAATGAAGCTGCTGATGTGCTAGCGAAAAAAGGCACAAAAGAACCCTTGCCACAGAAAAATAAACTTACTTTTAAAGAAATAGAAACAATAGCCAAAACAAAAATAAACAAGAACTGGAGGATCCCACCTAAGCACAGTTGGTACAGTGGAGTGAACCCAGGAGGAGCTCTGAAGATCAGAAATAGACAGCATCAAACAACACTAACAAGATTTAGAACAGGCCATCTCAAGCCATTGAAGATAGAAAATAATAACAAAATTTATCCCACTTGCCCAAAGTGTAGCTTGGCACCTGCAGCTCCAGAACACATTTTGGCTTGCATTAGATGCACTAAACAGGACCTTTGGGAGAGGCCGCTGCTCATCATAAAACAGCTCGAGGAGCATGAACTCATGGAATTTGTGTAATCTTTACACAAGGGGATAAGAAACAACAACAACAACAACCAAAATATAATATGCTATTTATTTGGATTTAGTCTTGATAAGGCACAATTTGGTATATGGATTGTAATGTGAATTAAGTTTCTGTGTAAAGAACATATAGAAATATATATGGCTACTATATTTCGCTAGCATTAGTGGCTTACCATCATGTGAGTGATTTATAAATTGTACTTCTTTTCTTATAGTCAAACCATAGCACCATGATCCAGGCACACTTTGGTGAAAGTCTGACTTTGCCTGTAATTTGAGGCTGTTTCTAACATGGAAGACTTTGCTGCCGACTCTAATATAAGTACAGACACAGCTCCTCCGTATCCCTGGAGTGGGAACCTTGCTGAGGTCTATCAACCAGGTCAGTTGAACTCAGGATTTTTAAAGAGGTCTTTCTCCTCTTTCAAATAATACTGCTGTTGGTCTGCGACTGTTTATTCATCAGTTATTCTTCTTGCTTCACAGCTAGCCATCATATCTGAAGGTCGTTCCCCTATCCGCCACCTGGGAATGCACCCTGTAGCAGTCAGTTCTGCTGAGGGCTTCTTCTTTCTTATCTGTTATAGTGAGGTTCCACTGTCTTCTTTCTTATCTCTTATAGCGGGTTCCACTTTCTTCTTCTTTCATATCTGTTATAGCGATGTTCCACTGTTTTCTTCTTTCTTATCTGCTATAGCGAGGTTCCACTGTCTTGTTTTTTCTCATCTGTTATAGCGAGGTTCCACTGTTTTCTTATTTCTCATCTGTTATGAAGAGGTTCCACTGTCTTCTTCTTTTTCATCTGTTATATGAAGAGGTTCCACTGTCTTCTTCTTTCTTATCTGTTATGGAGAGGTTTCACTGTCTTTTTCTTTCTCATCTGCTATAGTGAGGTTCCACAGATTTCTTCCTACTTATCTGCTATAGTGAGGTTCCAATGTAAATGGTAGCAGTAAACTATGTATCCAACTATGGGACAAATGTGTTGCAGCCCCTGGATGCTCTACATTGGCTTCCATGATCCTCATCGCTGCGGTCACACTAACCCAGAGCTGGGCCAGTTCTGTGAGAAGTTCGGGGCTGATGGAGCCATTCCTGACTGGACTCCGCAGCACTACACCCCTGACATGGTGGAGGTCCCCTACTTTGTGCCTGACACCCCTGCTTCTCGTTCTGACCTCGCAGCTCAGTATACTTCCATCGGCAGAATGGATCAAGGTCTGTGTCTTTCGGCATATTCAAATATGAACAGAAATACAAACATATACAGTAGAACCTCCATGATAGGACACTCCTGCTAGAGAATACCTCTCTACAAAGGACAAATTTAATTGTCAAAATTACCATTTTTACTATTTGGCAGCTCTCCGGTAAGAGGATACCTCTCCCTAAAGGAAACTTTGGCTCTGCAATTAGGTGTCCTTTACAGGGAGGTTCTACTGTATTTGGCTTCAAGATAGGTCAGAGAAATGGGGTTCTTATCTGAATACAGTAGAACCTCCCTGTAAAGGACACCTAATTGCAGAGCCAAAGTGTCCTTCAGGGAGAGGTGTCCTCTTACTGGAGAGTTTCTAAATAGAGAAAATGGTAATTTTACAAATGAAAACTGTCCTTTGTAGAGAGGTGTCCTCTAGTGTGAGTTTCCTCTCATAGAGGTTCTACTGTGTATTCTATATTTTGATATTTATATGAACCTTAAACATAATATAAAGATGACAAAATGTACAACAAATAATTTTGATAAACACTCCTAGCTATGATAAGGCACAATTTGGATTATCCCTATATATATAAAAGTCAGTGTATGTATGTGTGTTTGTTCCTATGTCGGCTATACACGTCCACAATACGTAACTAATCTGACTGAAATTTTAACAGTATATAGAGTTAACTATTGAAAAACTTATAGTGAATATATATATATATTTTTTTGCTTATTCCTAGTACACGTGGTACAGGCCATGATAATCATGGTGGGTAGTTAGCGACTGCTTTTTACTATAAGCGCACCACATGTCTACACATGTGGAAGCAGTTCGACTTTACACTTACAAATGTGCCAGAGCCCCGTTTGGTTACTTGCACTCGCTGGTGGGGTTGGACTTTTGCAAGAATCGGGGGGCCATTGGAGCATTTTTTTTTCTTTAAACAGAAAAAAGTGTCCAATGCGGGGATCGAACCCGGGTCGTAGTGGTCGTAAACCAAACGGTTTAACCAGCCTTCCACCGACCCCCAGTGAATATTTAAGGTCTCTATATAGAATATTTTTCGAGTTATTTGCAAATTTGCGTGGAAATTTGCCCTTTAGCTCGAAAGTAGTGCCTCTAGCGGGGAAAATGCGAAGTAATGGTCCGATGACCTAAGTCGTGGCGCCATCTATGTACGATATATATAACTATTCTTTAAATTCAATATATTTATATATCCTCTTTTTTAAATTTACATTTTGTTTAAAAAATATTATATTTAGTTATTCAATTTTTTATTTTTTAAATTTTTTATAACTTATATGCGGAGTATTCTTCTTTTGCAGAAATTTTACATATTTCTTTAAAGACTACCATTTTCATGCCTAACCTTTTCCTTTTCTGAAGCTCTAATCTCAATTTCTAGGCAACATATATATAATTCAGATTGTGTTGTATCATTGCTTTACAGTTTTTTTTTTTTTTCAGAAAGCTGAATGCCTCCTAAAAAGCGCAAGGCTTTTGGCCACTGCCAAGCAGAGGCTAAAAAAAGGAAACAACAACGTGCTAACGAAACGCCTATAGAAAGAGAGCGTAGATTTGCTAATCTGTGGGAGTGATTCAGTGTTTCGCATGCTTCAGAGACAGAACAGCAGCGTGAGGCCCGGCTAAAGGCTACGCGAGAGAGAGCTACAACCTCCAGGGCTTCAGAGACTGCAGAGCAGCGGGGGGACAGGCTGAGTGGTTTGCGCGACAGAGCTACAACCTCCAGGGCTTCAGATTATCTCTTTATAAAAATATCACTTCTCAGACACAAAGTTTGGAGCGGGACGTTTCACAAGAATGACATCCACGCCGCCAATTTATAATTGTAACGAATAGTATTTGAATAAAAGCATTTAATCAGGTAAAACCTTTGTAGTGTTGGCTTGTGGAAGTATCTGTTGTGTAGACACAGGAAAATAAGACCTAATCCAAATAATTTAATAGTTTGTGACGTTTCGGCAACAGCATTGTAACCATCATCAGACAAAAGAATAGAATTTTTCATTCTTTTGTCTGATGATGATGACAATGCTGTTGCTGAAACGTCATGCACTATTAAATTATTTGGATTAGGTCATTCGGCTAGTAGATTATAAAAATAAGGTAAAAAGACCAAATCCAAAAAATTAATAGTGTGTGATGTTTTTGTAACAGCGTTGTCGCCATTTTCAGACAAAAGTGCTGAATTTTTTCCACTTTTAATTCTAAGAATTATATTTTAGGGTTCTTAGAAAACTATCTTTTTCTTATCTGTTATATCTTGTTTACACACTTGATAACAGTAATTATTTAAAACATGTTGTGATATATTTTCTCATTCACCCACTTTGGTTAGTAGCCCGTAAAACCACATTCTCATTCAGCACTTTTGTCTGATGATGGTAACAACTCTGTTACCGAAACGTCATACATTATACTATAGGTCTGGGCGGCGCATACCTAGATACCCGCCGTCACGCTTCGTGGACCAATTAAAGGAATACACTAGTTTAACGGTCACAAAGATGGTACAATGAGCTCAAGACAGAGATGGCTTGCGTCGCATCGTGTTTGGGATGTAATATGTACAGTGGGCCACAACCTTCGGTTGCGAATAAAAGGTTTTAGATACCTTGTGTTTACTTCTAGCTGTTGTAGTAATCGATATTTTAGTTTTATAATTAAAAAGATATAAAAATATTTGCCGAGTTTCTTTGTTCAGAAATTGGGAGGCAAGCTTTCACGCGGTCGTGCTTCATCAGGCCACTGGCTCCCCAAAGCGCGACCGCATGAAAGCTTGCTTCCCAATATCTGAATAAAGAAACCCTGCAAATATTTTTATATTTATTTTATTTAATTATATTATATTATTTGCATCAATATTTCAAGTACAATATTGTAGTGTTTGCTTGTGGAAGTATCTGCTGTGTAGACACAGGAAAATAAGACCTAATCCAAATAATTTAATAGAGTGTGACATTTCAGCAACAGCATTGTCACCATCATCAGACAATAGAATACATTTTTTAAAAATTCTTTTGTCTGATGATGATGACAATGCTGTTGCTGAAACGTCACACACTATTAAATTATTTGGATTAGGTCTTATTTTCTTGTGTCTATAATCTATAATTCAAATTGTGCTTTATCATATCTGTGTGTGTTGGAGCAGGGGTGGGGATTGTGCTGAAAGAGCTGGCTAGAGTTGGAGCCCTAGATTCCACCCTGGTGATCTACACCTCTGACAATGGAATCTCCTTCCCAGCTGGCCGCACCAACCTGTACGACTCAGGACTGGCTGTGCCGCTCCTGGTAGCAGTGCCTGGTGCTGACTTCTCTCAGGTCTCTTGTCCCCTCCCTGCACATTGAAGAACTGCTATTTAGATAGGACTTCCCTCTGATGGTATGTCCTGGTTGGGCAACTGAAGGATGAACCTTTGTTACATGGCTTCCCCCTGATGGTATGTCCTGGTTGGGCAACTGAAGGATGAACCTTTGTTAGATGGCTTCCCCCTGATGGCATGTCCTGATTGGGCAACTGAAGGATGAACCTTTGTTACATGGCTTCCCCCTGATGGTATGTCCTGGTTGGGCAACTGAAGGATGAACCTTTGTTAGATGGCTTCCCCCTGATGGTATATCCTGGTTGGGCAACTGAAGGATGAACCTTTGTTAGTTGGCTTCCCCCTGATGGTATGTCCTGCTTGGGCAACTGAAGGATGAACCTTTGTTAGTTAGCTTCCCCCTGATGGTATGTCCTGTTTGGGCAACTGAAGGATGAACCTTTGTTAGTTGGCTTCCCCCTGATGGTATATCATGGTTTATAAATGGCAATTTGATAAATTTGGCTTCTTTGTTTTTGCACTTTAGATTTTGAATTAAAGTATTATTCTCATATTTTTGGTTCATGTCTTCTATTATTCTATCTACAGTAAAACCCTGCTAATACGAACCCTGGATATAACGAACCTTCCCTTATAACGAACCCACGCTGATTCCCAATTCCATTCCATTGAAAATACCATCGTTATAACGAACTTTGCGATTTTTAAAATAACGAACTACCCCTATAACGAACCTATTTTCTGTCCCAAAATAATAAAATATATTAAAAATACTATGCTTATAACGAACTTAAAATTGTAATTAAAAAAAAAATTAAAACAACAAAATTTTGAGCATGTTTCAGCTCGCGGATCGCGATTTCAAAACAATAAATTTAGCGGCATTGTTTGTTTTGTTTGATTTTTGCACTTTATTTTGCTGCATTTTGTATAAATTTTTATACATTATACTTTTTATTAAATAGAATATCTTTGCATCCATTAAATTTGAAATATAAAAAATGCAAATGGCTTCCAAATTGAAGAAAATAAAGGCATTAAAAAAAAAAATGTTATTTCTTTTAAAAAAAGGCCATTTTCAGAACTTTTCAAAGCGAAACAACACAGGCAAAATGCTAAGAACATATTAAAATAAGAGAATATAACTTTTCTATTATGAAAGATAAAATATAAAGCTATTAAAAATTGTTACAAAGAGGAATCAACCTCAACTTTTGCCGCGATCATACGTTTTAGGGCTACAAAAAAAAAAAAAAAAAAAAAAGAATCCAAATAAACGGTCCCGTGATGAAACAAAAACTATTTTTATGCAATGAACTATGCAGCAATGTTTTTCATGACAGGTTAAAAAAAAAAAACGAAATCCAGACCTAGAAGAATATGTGGAAACATGAAATGGAAGAAAAACACTAACTTTCTTTGAATGGTGCAATGCTTGAAGAGTCCTTTGAAGCAACAAGGTATTAGAGCCATTTTTTCAAGTAAACATTGTATTATATAATGTGATAATGATGTTTTAAAATCATTTTATATCTTTAATCTATATTTAATAAAACTTTGCCTAGGATTTGTCTTGATTTTGAAATTAGACATAGAGATGCATGTATGCTAATGACAAGAAGAACCTATCATCTAATGATTTCTTTTATTATTCAGTATTAATATAAGGAAATTGGTCAATTAAGGGAATTAAAACAACGTGACCACTATTAATAGGCAGCCTTTTCCTGTGTGTATGGCTGTCCTTTAATTATACGGTCTAAAAATTTTGAAAAGTACAAAAAAATAGCCAAACCGTGGCTATAGTGAACCAAAAGCTCTGTCCCATTGGGGTTCACTATAGAGGGGTTTTACTGTATCTATCTTTGATGGGAAAATCTTCATTGATTAGTTCTTTTTTGATGTTGTAATTTCTATATTTCTTTTAGTTGTATCATTAATGAGTGTAAAAGTTCTATATATAAGAGCTTTTACTAATCCTACTTTTTGGCTGAAATGGTGCTGTGAGCTATAGTTCCAGTAAGTTCCTGCCTGTGTTGGTTTTTTGTATATAGAAGTTGTAATATTGTTATTATTGTATGATAAGTTCATGTCCAGGAAATTTATTGATTTGTTGTTATCTACTTCCATAGAGTAATTGATATCAGGACATAGATGTTGAAAGTATCCAATATTTTTTTGTTCATTTCACAGAACATGCTCTGAAATGGGATAAAATTGAGAATTCTGCACTTGTAGAACATAGAAAAATCACAGGACATAATAATTTTAACCTAAAAGAAACAAAGATACTAGATTATGAGAAAATTATTTTAAGAGACAATTTATATATAAAGAAGCCTTTTTCATTCAAAAGAAATGTGCTACAATTAACAGAATAGAAGAACGAGGAAATATAAATGATATTTATAGATATGCTTTTAATTATATCTAAAAAAAAAAAAGTGGGGTTTTCCACTTTTAATTCTAAGAATAATATTCTGTGTTTCTCAGAAAACTATCTTCTTCTTATCTGCTATCTTGTTTACACACTTGATAACAGTAACTATTTAAAACATGCTGTGGTGAAATTTCTCATTCAGTACTTTTGTCTGAAAATGGTAACAACGCTGTTACCGAAACGTCACACACTTTATTTATTTGGATTTGGTCTTATTACCTAGTGTTTATAAAAATGTAATAGTACAGCGGTATGGTAGATTAAATTGCTGAAACCGCTGAGAGGGTTCACCACTGATGAACCAGGCCCTCCCATTATTTTATCATGTTGTTGTTGTTTCTTATCCCCTTGTGTAAAGATTACACGAATTCCATGATCTCATGGAATGGGGTGTAGGGGTGCAGCTTTCGTTGATCATGGCACCATGATCCAGGCACACTTTGGTGAAAGTCTGACTTTGCCTGTAGTTTGAGGCCGTTCCTAACATGGAAGCAGACGCCTTTGCTGCCGACTCTAACATGAGTACAGACGCAGCTCTTCCGTATCCCTGGAGTGGGACCCTTGCTGAGGTCTATCAACCGGGTCAGTTGAACTCAAGATCTTTAAAGAGGTCTACTCCTCTTCTAACAATGCTGCTGTTGGTCCGTGACTGCTTATTCGTCAGAGTTATTCTGCTTGTTTTGCAGCTGGCCTTCATATCTGAAGGTCGTTCCCCTATCTGCCACCTGGGGACGCGCCCTGTCAGCTCTGCCAAGGGATTATTTTATCATTGCAGTAAGAGCAGTAGAAAATTGATTTATTTCGAAAAGAATCAAATGCGTCAAAAATAGTTGAAATTTCTTAATACAGATGGCGTGCAAGTATATCGTATCGCTATTAAGTGTTAAAAAAATCTTGTCTTCCCAAGAAGTCACCAGCTATCAACTTTAGATATGACCCACATACCAACTGTGGACACTAAAATGACTCTCCCCACTTCCTATAATGCCCACCTTCTGTAGTGACCATCCTAAAACAATTTAATTCTTTAGTTGTAGATGCATCAGGCTCATAATCATGTGTAAGTAAGTAGCATAGTAATATTTGAAATTTTCCAATTTGCAGTAATTTTATGCACTTTTAGAAGTTCTTATTGAATTTTTCGAAGAATTAGAAGGATTTAAAAATATTTCAGATCTTGCTTGTTATTCTTTGAATACCTTTTTCGATAGCGATATTAAACAAAAGACAACCTGATCTCATAATCATGTGGTTGTGGCAGCCTTAAACATTTTAAAATAATTATGGGGGTCGGTGGAAGGATGATCTAAACTGTGGTTTTTGACCACTATGACCCGGGTTCAATTCCCGCATTGGGCACTTTTTTTTAATTAAAAATAAGTGCCCAATGGCCCCCGATTCTTGCAAAAGTCCAACCCCACCAGCGAGTGCAAGTAACCAAACGTGGCTCTGGGACATTTGTAAGTGCAAAGTCGGACTGCTTTTCACATGTGTAGACATGTGGTGCACTTACAGTAAAAGCAGTCGCCAATGTTGTTTATGTTGTTTATGTGCCTATTTGATCACGCAGAATGCAACTGAACTAAGTATTTATTTATTAACGTCTATTTTTTATGACATGGTTATATATCTAAGAGTGTTTACAAGTCGAGTCGGCAGTGTTGCCGGATCAATCATAACATGTTTCCTTTAAACAAAAATAAAAAAGGATTGCAGTTCTCCTAGTCTCTATAACGCAAAGGTTTTCTCACTGTTCTACCACTGCGGGTTCGCACACTAGGAGAAGTAGATGATTCTTCACCTTTCTTGGCAATGTCCTCCCTTGGATCATATGCTCTTCTGTTTTCGGAAGTGGGTCTTCCGTGATCTTGTATGTTGTCATCCATGGCTGTCCCTGCTTGAGATCCAGGAATGCTTGGACTTTTACTTGTTGGGGCAGAATCTTCTACACTGAACTTTCTCGGTCTAAGGTGAGACCTGTTCCTGCGGTATTCAGACCCACTTGGTGTTTTCACCATATATGAGCGTGGAGTTTCATGCTTTGCGGTCACTGTTGCCGGAACCCATTTTCTATGCCTTTCCTGCAACATGATGTTGTCTCCTACTTCCAAAGGTCTCAAAATTCTCTTTGGACTTCCTGCATACTTTTGTTGATGTTCTCTCAATTTTTGGTAATTCTTTGTTGTGTCAAACAGTGGTTTCAACTGTTGTCGGGTGTATGTCGAAAGAGTTCTCACAGATCTTCCCATAAGCATTTGGGTCGGAGATGGCAAGTCATACTTAGGTGTTTTGTTGAACTCCATCAAAGCCAGATTGGGATCTCTTCCTGACTTCACAGCTTTAATTATCAGTCCTTTGATGGTTTGAATTGTCCTCTCAACTTGTCCATTAGATCTTGGATATTTGGGACTGGAGGTTTGGTGTTTGAATTCATATTTCTGAGCAAAATTTTTGAATCCAGTAGAGTTAAAAGGGGGTCCATTATCCGAAACTAGAGTTCTTGGAATTCCATGAGTCCTGAAAATGGTTTTCAACTGCATGATGGTTTCGGTTTCTCTTTTGCTTGATAATTTCCGGATTTCAACAAACTTTGAGTGGTAATCGACAACCAAGATGGAACTGGTTCCACTCACCTCCATGAAATCTACAGCAATTTTTTCCCATGGAAATTCAGGGATTTCATGAGCTATTCTTGACTCCTCAGGATTCTTTCTTGAATATTCCTGACATGTTCTGCACTTTTCCACTTCATTTTCTACTTGTGTTATCATGCCTGGCCAGTAAAATGCTGATCTTGCTTTTTCTTTGGAAGCTGCTATGCCCTGGTGTGATGAATGAACAACCTGCAGGATTTCTTTTCGAAGAGTCGATGGCACCATGATGCAATTTCCTTTGTAAACAATTCCGTCACTCACATGAATTTCATCTTGAAATTGCCAGTAGGGTTTTGCTTCATCACAGACCATAGTTTTATATTTCGGCCATCCATTCTTCGCATACTCTATTAGTTGTATCAAGGTGTGGTCCCCATGAGTTTCCTTTTGTAGTCTCTTTATTTTTTCATCTGTGGTAACCAGCAACATGTGCACTGATTCAGTTTGACCTTCTAAATAGCTTGTGTCCACCTCATCTTTTAATGGATCTCTAGACAGATGGTCAGCTACAAACATGTTTTTCCCTGGTGTAAACTTCAAAGATATTTGAAATCTCATGAGACGTAAGACCATTCTTTGCAGTCTTGGGGAAAGCTTTTCTAAAGGTTTCTTAACAATACTCAGGAGAGGTTTGTGGTCAGTTTCCACAATAACATCATTTCCCCAAATATAGTACTGGAAGCGTTCACATCCAAAGACTATAGCCAAAAGTTCTTTCTCTATCTGTGCGTATTTTCTTTGAGTTGCATTCAGGCTGAAGGACGCATACTCAATTGCTTGTTCCCCTTGCATGAGCACTGTACAAATACCATATTGGCTTGCATCAGATGAAATGGTGATTGGCTTGGTTGGGTCAAAAAATGTCAATATTGGAGCATTCGAAACCATATTCTTGAGTTTTTCAAAACAATCATTTTCTTCGCCTCCAAATTTCCATTCACTCTTGTTGCTTATCAATTTCCTTAGAGGTGCAGTCTTGTCAGACAGATTAGGAATGAATTTGCCAAGGTACGTTACCATACCTAAGAATCTTTGGACTTCAGTCTTGTTCTCAGGTCTTTTCAACTTTTGTATTGCCTCTGCTCTTGAAGCTTGAATGGCTATTCCATCTCGACTGATTATATGGCCTAAGAAATTTACTTTGTTGACAGCTATCTGCTGCTTCTTAGCATTGAGCTTGACATTATTTTCTTCCAACCTTCGAAGAACTGTTTCAAGGTTTCGGTTGTGCTCTTCCATTGTGTTTCCATAGATCAAGATGTCATCCATATAGCAAGCAGTTCCCTGGAGACCTGAAAGAATATTGTTTATGCATCGCTGGAATACCTCCGATGCACTGTTCAATCCATAGGGAAGTCGCTTGAACCGGAATCTTCCAAAGGGAGTCGCAATGGTGCACAGGTTGGTGCTTTCTTTGTCTAATGGGACTTGCCAGAAAGCTGATGATGCATCAAATACAGAGAAAACTGTAGCACCTTTCAGTTCAGAAAATATTGTTTCAGCTGTTGGCAGAATATAGCGCTCTCTCTGAACATATTTGTTCAGTTCCCTGGGGTCCATGCAAATTCTGACATCCCCAGAAGGTTTTTGTACCACTACAATAGGGTGTGTCCATTCGCTTGGTTCTTCAACCTTTTCAATAATGTCAAGTTTTTCCATCCTTTCCAATTCTGCTTTAACTTTTTCTCTAATGGAAAAAGGAATTTTTCTGCTTGGAGCAATAACTGGAGTTGTATTTTCATTTAGTCTAATCTTGTGTTCAATTGGCAGTCTTCCTATGCCTTCAAATATATTTTTGTGCCTGTTCAAAATTTCTTTTGCTGAATTGTTCTGCTCTGTTTGGACAGCATCACATTTCTTAATTAGTGAAAGCTTTTCAATAGCTTCTATTCCTAAAATTGGTTGATAGTATCCATCAGCAATGAAAAATTCTAGACTTTCCGTCTTATTTTTAGTTTTGCAATTTAGTGTGGCAATTCCTTTTATCTTGATTTCATGTCCTGTATATGATGTTAGCTTTCGGTTAGTCTGAAATATTTCCAAACCTTTCATTTGTCTGGTGAATGTGTATGGCAAAACATTTACTTCTGCTCCAGAGTCCAACTTGAAACATATTTCCTTTCCATTCACTATGATGGACTTTTTCCATTCCAAAGTATGGACTACTTTTGCTTCATGTATTGACCATACAGTTTCTTCTGTTTCATCATTCAGACTTCTGATAGCTGAACTTTTACAGAAAGCTGCAAAATGATTCATCTTTTTGCATTTGGAGCATCTTTTACCCCATGCAGGACAATTTTTTGCTCTGTGGGACTTTCCACACCTTTGGCATTTGAATTCTTTTTCAGATTCTTGATTTTGTTTTGGACTGTGTTTCTTTTCATATTTTCTTATTTGACAAATGTTCTGGTTGTTCTGCATGATCTTGATCTGTTGCTTGCTTATTTCATCTGTTTTGCACATTTCAATGGCTTTTAGAAGAGTTAAATTGGGCTCTCTTAAGAGGCGTTCCTGCAAAGCCTTGTCTTGTATTCCATACACAATGCGATCCCTAATTAAACTATCCTTTTGTGATTCAAATTCACATGATGTGGATAATCCTTTTAGTTCTGTTATAAAACTATCGATGGATTCACCATCCTTCTGGGTCGCTGAAAAAAATTTGAATCTTTCAAAAATGACGTTCTTTTTAGGCTCGCAAAAATCATCAAATTTTTTTATTACAAGATCGAAATTTTCTGCTTCATCTTCTTTTAAATGAAATGTGTTGAAAACTTCCAAGGCTTCTTCGCCAATAAAATTTAATAAAATGGCAACTTTCAGTTTATCAGGCTTTGTGGCTTTTTCTGTTGCTTCAAGATAAAGCATTAATCGCTGTTTGAACCTTCGCCAATTTTCCGCTACATTTCCATGCAGGGCGAGTTCGCTAGGCCTAACAAAGTCCATGTTTTCTTTTTTTCACTAATATTTTTCAATAATATATTTATTTGAAAAAGTACTCACTTTTCCGCTGCCACCATGTTGTTTATGTTGTTCTTGTGTCTATTTGATCACGCAGAATGCAACTGAACTAAGTATTTATTTATTAACGTCTATTTTTTATGACATGGTTATATATCTAAGAGTGTTTACAAGTCGAGTCGGCAGTGTTGCCGGATCAATCATAACAGCCAACTTTACCCACCATGATTATTGTGGTCTCTACCACGTGTACTAGGGATTAACAAACAAAAAATAAATATATCAAAGTTGAGAGTCCATGTATTTAACTCCATATATTTTCTATTAATTTACATTTTAAGATTTTTTAAATTACAAATAGGAGGGTGAGTCAGTGCTATTATCCACAATGTGGGGATATATTTCTTTATTAAAATTACTAATATATTCTCACAATGAGTATCTTTTTTATTTAAATTTCTGGTGGGATAAAGTCGATGTTATAGTAAGCCCGTTGAAGAGCGATTAACACTTGAAAGCTAGCGTTTTTAAAATAAAAAAGATACTCATTGTGAGAATATATTAGTAATTTTAATACTTTTTCACAATTTTATCATGAATAGATATTTCTTTATGTTGATAGTAATGTTATGAAATGATGACACATGTGTGGTTTAATCATTGTTATGTTTGTTCAGGTTAGTTCCAGCTAGGTTAGTTCCTTTGTCGCTGTCGTGCCGTTAACCATGGACGTTATCTGTTTGCACTAAAGAAAAGCAACGTTCAGTGATCTGTTTCTTGTGGTTAGATGTTGTATCAGGGACTGAAATTCATCGAAGACTTTCAGTACAGTGCGGAAACAGTATGTTGTCTCAACGGAGTGTCTAAGAATGGATTGAAATTTTGTTAAACGACCGTATGAGTATTATTCAAGACAAAGTCACCAGACCACCATTTACTGCCATAAATGAGGAAAACATTGAACGTGCACCTGACTTGATTCTGTTAGACAGACGAGTAACTTTTGATAAAGTGGCACATTGTCTCCAAATTATTCATGGTTCTGTCTACGAAATCATCCACAACAGACTTGGGTTTCATAGTCTGCGCAAGATGGGTCCCAAAACAACTTACACAGTTGCATAAACAACAGCCCTTGGACATCTTACCAAAAACAATTGGATCGCTATGGTAATGAACTTGAAATCTTCTTAAACAGAATTGTCACTGGTGACAAAACATGGATTCATCATTACAACCCGGAGAGTAGCAGAGGATCATTACATTAAGAGAGCGAAAAGTGTTTTTCTAAACGAGGTTCGAAGCAGCGTCGACTATCTATCAATTTTTACAGACCTTAGGCATGCGCTTCGGATTTGCTGCACGCTGGACTCTCGACTCATGGCCTATGACTAATTTCGCGCCCTCGCTTAAACGGATCTTCGAGGCTTTCCAGATTTACAGGGAACCATCTCGCGGCGCAGTGAGATATGCCTCGTTCCCAAATTCCACGGCGGCTCAGGTTATTGGAGGGCAACCGCACCGCGTGGCTTCCTGGCGATATCCAGGCTCGGCCGATCTCTGTGGGAGGCTTAGGATTCCTCAACGTTGTCACCCAGCTCAGGCTGTAAGGCTACAGAGACGTCCAGGCAGCGCTGTGTGGGGGCAGCAACTCCCACACTTGACTCATCGATATGGCTGTTTCCCGCGCACAATCCTGGCACCTGGCTTCCACTGCGGCGTCGTAGGAGTCAATCTCTTCGAGACTGCAGCGGAGATCCTCAAGTTTGATCCACCTGCTATTCTCTATGGTCTCCGGATCACGTGTAACTGCAGCTTCCTACGACCCTCCGAGCTTCTGGCTCTCTTGAGATGGCTGATATCGCTTCTCGGAGGATCTAGCTAGACCGTCATTAGACATCCCACAGTCTATGGTCCATGGTTTTCTCTAGGACGCCGATACCATGAGATCTTTCTGTCAGCGTCTGGTAGCAGAGAATCTTCGAAAACATCGGGTTACTAACCTTGCAGAGGCCATAGTGGTGCGTGGAACATGCACACTCTTCCTATGTATCACCATCCACACAGGCTGCTGCCAATAACTCAACTCCTGGAGTGATGGGAAACAACCACAAATATACCCGCGACCAGAGTTAAATGGACAGCATGTTGGTGTAGTTGCTTCTTAGAGCACAATGCAGACGTGGCGGTTCGTCTGGCCCTCCATGCCCTACTCTACATCCAGCCTCTGCCCGAGAATCTGCGTAGTCTGTGGCTCCAGTGATCATGTTACTACATCAGACCTCTCATCTGGGTGACCTTCAACCTCATCGAGTGGCCACTGTCCTATAGGGCTTCGGACAAGGGATGGATGGCAACTCCATTCTCCCATCAACTAAAGCGTCCATCTACAACTTTTTCCTGAGCCTGTTAAGCTGGAGGTCTCTTTAACGTTAGAGAAGCTTTTTCGAACCTATAATGTATACAATGTATACTTATAAATTGTCGTGTGTATAGTTACCTCCTAACATATATCTCTTAACTCTACGATTTTCTATTAACGGAGGTAAAAAAAATGTTTTAAAATATAAAATGTTTGTTACAAATGGTGGACTGATATCTTGTTCTCTCTCTGGAAGGAACAAACTCCACATTTTCTCACTCCGAGAATACACTCCATGTTGTGGAATCTCAGGTATTAGAAGGTACGGTAGTGCTGATTGATTTCTTCCATCATAGTTTCCAATCAAACTCTCAATGACAGAAATGTGGAAGGCCATCCTATTAATTGTTTTGGAAGTTGTGTTTTCTTGAAGAGGATGATGGCATTGAGAGCATAGCTCACATCATCTTCTTCTTCTTTCTTATCTCCACACTGGGTGAAGTAGAATGCCTTTGTCATTAAGACTGGGAGCACTACTCAGTGGCAGGCCGACTTAGTTCCAAAAGAAATGGCCGCCTCTGACATGAGGAACAGACGCCATGTGCAGCCGCTCCTAACATGGAGTACAAACACTGCTCATCCTGTATCCCTGGATTAGGAGCCCTTACAGGGTACTATCAGCCGGGCCAGCTGAGCCCAGGTTTTTTAGTGAGCTTGTTACTGCTCCCCCTTTTTCATCCAGGCTTGGGACTGGCAAAGGCAGAGTTAGCTCACAATCATGATGTTCATAAAACTTTCTCCACCACTTCATGGACTTCCTTCCATCAATATAAGTACAGGACTTTTTATTGGCAGCTCAACAGTTCTCATGTCACGATTATAAACTTTGAACCATTAGTGGAATTTGAACTTTACGTCCAGCAACTGTTGTCATCTTTTTGTTATCACTAACTTTGGTCCATTTTTTTACCAAGATATTGGGCTCATTGGAATTTATTTTAGTATCAATCATTAGCGCGCGCGCGCTGAGCATAAATATTGGTTTATTTCTCAATATTTCCTCAAATTGAAGATACTTCAGCCAGTAAATCTTTATTATTATCCCAACGTTTTGACAAAAATCTTTATCCTCGCCAGAAGTAAACAAAAATTAAAACATTTGAAGAAACGATTTTTGTCGAAACGTCGTGATAATAAAACGATTTACTGGCCGAAGTATCTTTATTTTCAAGAAATATGAATGCCGGCCATGCAGCCTCTATCATTACGACAATATTTCCTTTTGTGAAAAACAGCATAAAATGGTCTATGGGCTCGGCATCCCATGATATAGTCATAGTAAGAGTGGGAGATGTAAATCGAGAATAAGGTCACTCACCTTGTGAAGGGAAAGCTTGAATTCACTGAGCAACCTGTTCCTCAACGTCTTCATCTGAAGCCACATCAGTATCTTCTCCGGAAAAAAAAAAGAGCTCATAAGCATGTGTGACTGAAGTGTGAGAAAGAGGACTGTTAGAAAGTTGTGTCGTGTTGAAGGTCGGTTAAATGACGATACACAGGGAGAACAGATTCAAACAAAAATGATTTATTGTCCCAATGATCCCATGTCAGCTTGTAAATAGCAAGTGGTCCTATTGGATCCTGAAGGATGGGTCTATTCCCTTCCCTCAAGACCCAACAATACTGGCCTTCAAATTATAAAACTATTTTTGAGGCGTATTATTCTTTTTAAAAGAATAAAAAGAATAATACGCCTCAAAAATAGTTTTATAATTTGATAACAGATGGCGCTCTAGTACATCGTAATACTGGCCTTCCGCACTGACCAGCTCGGTGGTCAATATATTGGCTCACCGCAACTTAAGGTTTGAAGAAGATTTTGAAATTCATCCAAAATTTGATTTGGTAAATGATGCGAATCATCTGATGATGAACATAGCTATCACAATAATCAGTAGCTACGAGTATCGGAGGAACCTTTTTTTGCATTCAAAAATCGAATGACTGAGCGCAGTTCGCACCTGGCAGGCGAACGAAGCGGGAGCTCCATCCTAAATGGCTGCTATACAGCGACTGAGTGTCCCAAAGTCACGCGGATTGTTCGAGACTGTGGTGTGGGAACCAAGGAATACAGTGCTGGTGCCAAATTTCACCTACCAACTCGCGATCTGAAATGGCGTAGTTGGAGAACTTACTTTTCTATACGCCCTCGTATAAAGATATCATTAAAAGAGCTTCTTTTTCTTGAGAATTTGTTCTCTTTCCAAATGTCCCATTCTTAAAAGTCGCAGAATACTTCAAAATCTAGTTTTTTAAAGCATGATCTGAACTCTCTTTAGAGAAGTTATCTGTAGTAAGAGGTCATTGATGGTGATAACTTTTATATGACCTTTGTTAACAGGTGTTTTACTATATTCCTTTTTCGTTTGATGCTCCTTTCTATTGAAGTAGCATTCAAGATACTCGTCTTTTTTATTGTGAGGCTGATCTAATTTCGATTATCCAAGTGATACATCAGGTTGTATCGTGCCGCGTTTCCTCAACGTTAGGTATCTCAGAATGTAATCTCTGGTCAGATGGTGACAGTGTGTGTACCAGCCTTCCATCACTGCACTGTTTTACTATATTTCAAATCGTGGGTTTGTCTGCAGGTATCGGAGGATCTGGCCAGCCACTTGGACCTGGTGCCCACAGCCCTGGATTGGTTTGGACTTTCCTACCCAAACTACACTATATTTGGGAAGCATCCAGTTATTCTCTCAGGTCGATCTCTAATGAAACAGGCGCAGCAGCCCAAAGCGGTGTATGCCAGCCATATCTTCCATGAAGTCACCATGAGCTACCCCATGCGTGCTATCCGCACTGCAAGCCACAAATTGATCCATAACCTGGCCTACAGAATGCCTTTCCCTATTGACCAGGATCTGTACGTTGCCCCGACCTTCCAGGATCTCTTGAACAGGACCTTACATCATCAGCCCACCGGATGGAACAGATCGCTATACAAGTACTACCAGAGGCTGCAGTGGGAGCTCTTTGACCTTCAGTCGGATCCAGAGGAGAGGATCAACTTGGCTGCCTCCCATCCCCAACTGAAGGAAAAGTTGACAATGCAGCTGAAGCAGTGGCAGCATTCGACTGAGGACCCCTGGGTGTGCGGCCTTGGGGCTGTTCTGGAGGACACAGGAGCCTTCAAGCAGCATCCTCAGTGTCTTCCTCTCTACAATGGACTCTGATGTCGGTGTCTTATCACAATTGCTTCTCTCTCTTCATTCTTTCGACATTCAAGGCTTGTGTCAATATAATTGTATCCGATTAAAGTAAGAAGGTAACAAGACCAAATATGAGAGTGAACTAGGTGTGATGTTACAGAATTGGTGACTCATTCTTTCGAATCTATACGTCCATCTGATGAAGATGCTACATCACACCCAATTACTTGGTCTTATTACCTTCTGCCTATAATCTGACATACAAATTTGACTTGAACAGTGGTCGCATCTCGCAAATACTACCAGAATTAAACCTACTTGGCTGATAACTTGTTGGTTTTCCTGGCTCTCTCTGGTTGAGGCAATTTGGCTTCGGATTTTGTTAACTACAAGGCAATGGAGTTAATCCAATTGAAAAATAAATTAGACAACAAAATAATTTCTATTAAGCTATCTATTAGACATGTGGCGACCACACTTTGCTTCAGCGAGCGCGAACTGGGACAAAGCTCCACTACACACACGGGCAGTGTGACGGCCTCGGCAACCGCGAACGTCAACCTGACTACGCATGCGCGAGCATACAAGACTCTGGCCACTCGCACGGTAAACAAGAAGGCTTGATCCCAACGGCCGTTACTTCTTTTCTCTTTATATATTTCTGGCTTTAAATAAATTAATTTTAATTATAATTTTATCAGCGGCCTTTCCACAAGCCACACCAACACATCACGCAACCATCCCACAGACATTTGGAATTTGCCAAATTGTGGCTTTGTCATCTACCCGATACCCGCTAGATTGTGGAGGCGGTTTAGTTTTAGCATTTATTCTGATGAGAGAGGTTTGATTGATCGAGATATCCTCCAGGCAATATTTCGGCCATAGAATTAGCTTGGTCATCATACTAGGTAAACACTTCTTTGGATAGAGGACCTATTTTCCAGGCCTATAACAACCATCGCAAAATTGGAGAGGAGTGGACTTCAGGAATTGGTTTAACCATGCAGGTAAGCACCACCACCACCACACCTCTCTGGCAATTTCTGAAGGTTTCACTTAATCCCTTGTGTGGATCCCATAAAATCAGAGCCCGCCCTGGACTCGGAGTCATTAACCCGATACCAATGTCTCCATGTGACCGTTCTGTTATGGCTGTCATTGACCCTAGTCTGCTAGATTGGGAAGACAGTCAATAGATGGCGGCTATTTTGATTGAAGAGGTGATATTTCTTTTGATAGGAAAGTCATTCTTTCTTGACTTGTGCCTTCGTATGTAAGCAAATATGTCTGTGCGTGTTTCCGCAGTATTTGACATGTTGACACAATGCAGAATTCGCTCTGGAAGGACTCACTGTTCCCAACTAGAGACGTGCCAGTTAGTATAATAGCGAGTTAATTGCGAATTCCGTAATACGACAGTTCCACCATATCGGCCGTATTCTAGAATCTGATAGAGCGGTTGGTTCACTACCCGTGTTAGAATGAAAATTATTTTTTGAAAATCAAATTATTAATTTTCATTTTTTTTTTGCTGTAGGCTTTCTATATCCGACCCCTCTACTAATGCATTAATGCAAGTTTTTACGCAAGTTTGGCCTTAAATACCTATTTCTTAATTTCTCAAGAAACCTCTTGGACCAAAATAATTTTTGGTCATTGAGGTACACAAATAAATTATGCTGGAAATAACAAATTATTAAATGTAAAAGAAATTTGGAGTTTTATGAATCCTATGAAATCAGTACCCTTAGGAACCATCTCTGGCAGCAATAGCAGTACGTATCTTCTTTCTTATCTCCACTTAATCATATTAGGATATCAAGTTGTGACCCTTGATGGTGTCTGTGTGACAACCATCATGACTGGGTGAAGTAGAATGCGTCTGCCTTTGTCATTAAGACTGGGAGCACTACTCAGTGGCAGGCCGACTTGGCTCCAAAAGAAATGGTCGCCTCTGACATGAGGAACAGACGCCATGTGCAGCCGCTCCTAGCATGTAGTACAAACACTGCTCATCCTGTATCCCTGGATTAGGAGCCCTTACAGGGTACTATCAGTCAGGCCAGCTGAGCCCAGGTTTTTTAGTGAGCTTGTTACTGCTTCCCCATCTCCTTTTTTATCCGGGTTTGGAACCGGCAAAGGTGGAGTTAGTAGTACTTATACGCGCGCGCGTGGGCATTGAGTCAAACAGAGATTGGATAGCATTTACAGCTTCCCATACAACTTCAACACGTTGTCACAGTTCATTGACAGTAGTGACTGGTGTGTGGTGACAAGCTAGTTGCTTGGCAACCTTTGACTAGAAGTTTTGTATCGGTGATAGATCAGGAGAACAGGCTGGTCAGGGCAGAAGCCAAACATTTTCTGTATGTAGAAAGGTCCGTAAAATACTATCAACATGCGGTCGTGCATTTCCCATACTTCAAATAAAGGGTCCTGTACGGTTCTTAACACAACAACAACTGCTTTATTAGGACATTTCCGTCCTGTAAGGATTCGCCATACATCATTTTCACGAAGAAAGGGGAGGGGGGGAACATAAGCAAAAGAGAGAATGGAAAATGAAAAGGAAATCAAAGTATTCAACATAACTATACAAATTAACTATGGAAGGAAATTGTTCTGTAATTTTAGTTCTTAGAGATTACCTTGTTCTCTAACGCTTTATGAAAATTAAGCAATTCTACCGCTATATATTTTTTCTCGGACATTATTCTGATTACCTGAACTGGGTTCACGTAGACTTGGATAATGTTCTTTAAGATCTTATTCCGTTCCTCGTTAAGATAGTGCATTCAGAGATGTAGTGGGTCATTTCTTCTATGCTTTCAGGTTTGCAGAATTTACAAATTACATCTTCCTTTTTAATTATGTTCTTAACACATCAGAAACGTAACAGGAACTATTCAAGGTGCCGAAAATGCCATGTTATGGGCCAACATGATGTCGAGTGCATGCTGGCAATGTCTTCTTTCCACGGTTGCGCCAAACACGGATGAGGCTATCATGGTAATGTAAACAGAAACTGGATTCGTCTGAAAATGACGCCATGACATTTATGCGTCCAAATTTATCGTTGATGATACCATTGAAGACTCTCCTGCCTGTGATGTAGCGTTAAAGGCAGCCGAAGCCATGTTTACATAGCTGGCAGTCCATGTTGCTGCTAACGTCATCGAACAGTTCGTGAAAATACTTTTTGACTTGTAAACGGCCCTATTTCTTGACTCGGGGCTCTTGACGTGGCTATACGATCCTTTAAAGCTATACAGGTAACATGTCAGTCTTCTCGGCTGTTAGTGATCGCGGACCACTGAGATCCTGTATGTCGTTCTGTATGACTGTCCTGAAATCTTCGATTTCTTATCCTGCTAACAGTCATGGGATCTAGACCGACGCGATCACCAATACTGCGATAAACCGCAATCCTGGTAAGCTGCAATTCTACCTCTATCAAATTCAGAAACGTGTTATTAAGCATTTTTATTCATACACGAGGCGTCGCAACTTTTCACACAACCCCGCCTTTGCCGGTCCCAAGCCCGGATGAAAAAGGAGGAGGGGAAGCAGTAACAATCTCACTAAAAGACCTGGGCTCAGCTGGCCCGGCTGATAGTACCCTGTAAGGGCTCCTAATCCAGGGATACAGGATGAGCAGCGTTTGTACTCCATGTTAGGAGCGGCTGTACATGGCGTCTGTTCCTCATGTCAGAGGCGGCCATTTCTTTTGGAGCTAAGTCGGCCTGCCACTGAGTAGTGCTCCCAGTCTTAATGACAAAGTAATTCTACTTCATCCAGTCATGAAGATAAGAAAGAATAAGAAGAAGACACAACGAAGCAACGTCTCAAATACAATTTCTATATGAGAAACAACCTGTTGTACAATCTATTCTTGTCAACACATTGTCCTTGTCGCTACCGGCACCTATTTTGCATAAATGCGATTAATTTGCATATCAGAGCAGTTTCTTATTATGTAAATTTCCCGTCTGCAGCGTGTCGCCTTTTTGGTGTAGCAATTATAATGGCCAGTGGTGTATAATCACCAGATGACTGTGGTGATGATAATATACTGAAGAGATAATAAACTACCGATTTTATCACTAGTAACTTGTGGCTTGGTCTTAAACTGAGAATAGAACGTATCTTCATTCTTGAAACATAATTGTGAACCGAATTAATTAAAGGTAAGCTTTTAGCGACTTTAAGTTTTCCTGTATATAGATCTCATTATTATCATTATAAAATATCAAAAAAAGCCTTGCGCAATGAGTTTATTAAATATAAGGTGATAACGTGCCATCTATACTCGTATACAGGGTGATCCAAAAGTCTTGCACAATTTTAAAAATTAATAACTCCGCAAATATTTGCGCTTGAGCAATGCGGTAAACACTATTATGTTCAGGATGCAATGGGATTTTTTATCGCAAAATGTGAAAAATTCGAAATTGTTTTTAGTTAAAATATTATTCGCTAGATGGCGCTCTACCAGAATCAAAGAGTCAGCGGCCAAATTGTTTAATAAATTGAAAAATATAACTGATCGACACGTATTTTTCCTTTTTGAATACCAGGAAAGAACCCTAATGATATCAAATGATAAATTAATAAAACACTACTTCGTCAAAAGTAGAATAATTGGTTGACGATTTTTAAATACAATCAGAGATATGTAAAATAGGTAAATGCAAATTAAAACATGTAGCAAAAAAAAAAAAAGATATTGTAGTTTGCTGGAATCCTCTCAGCGATTTAAATTTCGAAGATAATACATTTCTAATTTTTTAATTCAACTCTTTCTCAGTATCGATTACACAGGTCTACAAAATTTTAAAAAGGTTTTGATGTTTAACCATTTAAAATGCTTTTTTGGTAATCAAATGGCGCTGATTCCGTATCTGCACTTAGTTTTTCTGTATGTCATCAAAATCTATAGATAATGGCCATAAAGTGTATTTCACTAAAATAATCTTTTTATAAAGAAAACTGCCAAGTCATCATGATTGATTCATAATTTTTATAATCATCACATCCCAAAGTTCTTCTAAAACATACGCCATTAACTTCATATAAAAATAAAATTTTAACAATTAAAATAAATAAATCACTTCCAAACATTATACCATCACTTCTAATTTGAAATTGTCAAAAATTGAACAAGTATTTAAATTTTTAGTGAAAATATATTTTATTCACACAGATTAAATTTAATAAAAATTATTATTTCAAGCATCATTCATTTAAAATCTATGCCATCAACTTTATGAAAATAAAATTTTAACATATTAATAAATTCACTTCCCGACATGGTTTCCAAAAGAAGATTCTGGAAAAACGACCCAAATATTTTCTGTTATATATGTGGCCAGTGTTGGGCAAATATTAATTAAAATGATTTATTAAAGATTAACAATTGATTAATTGTTAATTGTAATTTTCACAATTAACAATTAATCAATTGTTAATTGTTAATTGCACTTTTCAAATTAACAATTAATTAATTGTTTAGAGAAATTTTATTAATCTAACAAATAAAAAAATACTGGTGCATAATAAACTGGTATATAATATACTGTACAGGCCTGCGTGTGTGGGACGTGGACGCAAGTACAATATAACTATTGAACTATTTAAATACACATGTTAGCAACAAATAAAAGACTGATGCAAATGATCATCAATAACTTTAATTAAGCATGATTAGATAGACAATGATAATTTATAATTTCTTGTAATAATTTAAATTACATTTCAGTGCCACTCTCTTCTCGAACATGCTGTCCGACAATTTGTGACTCTTTGGCAGATTTGTCATTGTCGCAAAAGAAAAAAGGCGTTCAACTGCAGCTGACGATGGTAAAGGTGTGCTGTATTTAATAAAAACACTTTTTATCTCAGGATATCTATTGAGTAGTTGCAAATCTTGGCTTTCCTCTGCAAAAAAATGCAGCATCAAAAGTTCTGCTTTATTCATTGGTGCATCGGAGGAGCATCCGTTTTTTTTTCTGAGATTGAACTATCGGAGTCAGAGTCAAAATTGCAAAAAAGGTTTTCTTTGGTACTTTTTGTTGTTGCCACTGTTGCTACTATATTTCCACTAATTTTTTCGGAAATGCAGGTCTTGAAAACTTTTAGAATCTTGGTACGATCCGCGGGCTCAAAACAAGTCAACCATTTATTTTTGAATCTTGGGTAGGATAATGCCGCAATAGCCGCTATTTCAGCTTCAGGAGTGGTGACGTCAAGCATTTTTTCAAATCTCTTCTCTACACTCTCTCTGTATGCCTTGACCAACGGATTGCAAAAGGAAAAGTTGTTTTTCTTTTCAATTTTTAGCAATTTTTTTCTCAGCGCAAGAAGGCACGGCAGAACTATCCCATAATATGCGTTAGTCTCACTCTGCATTATGTCGAGGGCTTCTGCCACTGGCGAAGTGCACGTCAAATACTCTTGTATGTATTCGAATTCGTTGTCTTTGATAGCATTTTTTATGTTTAATAATCTATGTAAGAGTAAGCTTTTTTCTTTAATATCGAAAATTTGCTGGAGGGCATCAAACAAGCTATTCCATCTGGTCTCACCAGGTCGACTTAACGTGTGTCCTAACACATTCTGCATTATTTCAGCACTCTTTGGTCGTCCTGCAGCCTTCCACAAAGCATTACATTTCTTCATGATTGCAGCATGCATTTGCGACAGAGGGGTGTCTTGCTCGCTTAAAAGTTTGTTCGCGTCCGTAGTTGCGCAAAGGCTTAACGTATGCGCACAGCATCGTAAATGGGCAGGAAGTAAATGCTCAGGATCTTCTAAATTTGATGATTCGTCGCCTTCAACATCTGATTCAGAAAAGGCTTCTGTTGGCTGAGAGTCTGGCATAACTTCATCAACAATATTTATATTGGTCAATTTGACACCGAACATTTTGAAAGTTTTACGAAATTGCTGCCATTATCCGTCACCGATGCAACAATTTTATTCGTATTGAGGTCGAAATGATCGTTAATTTCTTGAATTATATCGGATAGTCGATTGTAGCTGTGGACGCCTTTGAATCGTTGACAAGCTAACGCCACTGAAACTCTGCGTAGATCATTTGTGATCCAGTGCGCTGTAACTCCTATAAAACTTCTCTTTTTACTGGACCAAATATCTATTTCTGTGCACACATAGGAAGCTTCTTTTAGTTTCGACTTTATCTTAGCTACTTGCGTTTCATAGTGGTTTTCTATACGACGTCCTAGTGAACGTCGACTCATTAGAGTTAGCCCCATTTCAGATATTTCCAAGTCCGTGAATATTTTTGAAAAATATGGATCTTCCACTGCACGTAATGGGATCATGGAATGTATAAAATATTTCTGAATATTTTCATCGAATTGTTCTTGTGTAATTTTTTACCTCAGTTTTTACCTCGGATTTCTTTTTTTTTACATATCTTTTGTACTCTTCAATGCATTCTTGCCCGTGTTTTCGCTTCAGGTGACTCAAAAAGTTTGACGTACAATTATGATATCCTTTAATTTTAGTTAATACATCTCTTGGACATTTCATACAAAGCGCTGTGATTTTATTACCAGTGGACTCTTCAAGCAAGGATTTGAAATATGTTCCATCTAGCAAGTAAAGCCGCGCTTGCGAAGACGAACACTCGGCGGTGTCAGTTGGTGGCACAGGCGAAGATGTTTCTAATGACTCATTAATGTCCGAAACCGAAAAAGTCACTGTAATGTTACTGTCTTCGTCCATTTCGTTTATCGACGCCATTTTATTTCACTAGAACAATGTATTATTAACGAAAACAAACATTCACGTATGTAAAAGGCTTAACGTGACAAGAATAGTTCATCAATGAGAAGGATTGATTTTTTTTTATGCAGTGTAATTTTTTAAACCTTTCATTGAATCTGTTATTTTTATTTATTCTGTATTAATACATATTTAATTGTTAGTTTTAATTGTTTCATAAAACAATTTTAAAAATTAATTGCAATTAATTTAATTGCAATTGATATGATTGCAATTGATTTAATTGAAAAATTAATTGCATTTTATTTAATTGCAATTAATTCAATTTCAATTAATTTAATTGCAAATTGCAACTTAAAGATTAATTGCAATTGATTTAATTTCAATAAATTTATTTGCAATTAATTTCTTAGTCAATTAACAATTTAATTGAAAAATAATTTTTAATGCCCAACACTGTATGTGGCGAATATACTGTAAAAGCGCAAAGAAATGCAATAACAGACTTTGTAAAGTGGGTATATTTAGCGTATTTTGGTATAAAATTAGGAGACCAGAACAAGACATGGGCTCCACATAAGGTATGCAAAACGTGTGTCGAAACATATAAAGTATAAAATAAATGCACAATCTAAATACTTTTAAATATATAGGATATAAATATATATAATAAGAAAAATTCTTAAAATGGATTATTGTGGAGGTTTTTCCTCGTTGCTGTTAATATAGCTGTTTCCAAATCTATACATGTCCAAAAAGATGGACGTCTGTGATTGCTGATAACAACAAATTTATTCGTCTATGGCACATGTAGTTTTTATTTAGACTAATAAAATTCTTCAAAGTACACAAAATTATAAAGTCAAATTAAGTAATTTAAATCTTTTTGCTTTTTTATGATATTATTATATAATGAATTTATTTGAACCTAAGAGAACTTTTGAAATAAAAGAAATAGAATGAAAGGATAAATTAGCATTATAACCTAGACTATTCTTCAGGCGTGATTATGGTTATATTTCTGTTAGGCAGGTAATCGGCTGGCAAATTGGATTGTGAAAATATAAGAATACAATAATCATGTTGTATATTATTATAAACAATAAATATTCACACTATTTGAAAGTAAGGAGGCATCATGAGTTTTCAATATATTCTATAAAACGTTTATATATATAGTAATTATATATATATAATTTTATATATATTATATATATATTATATATATATTATTTTCCAATATATCGGTTGGCTGAACGCCAACCTTTGTCAAGTAATAACATTTTTGTATAAACAAACTCAGCGCCGCATATAGTGTTATAAAATCACAGTTAAAATAATTTTTAAAAATTAATATAATTAAAATTTTATATTTTAATTGTGGTATTATAATACTAAGCGGTGCTGAGTTTGTTTGAACAAAAATGTAATATCATGACAAAGGTTGGCGTTCAGCCAACCGAAATATTGGTAAATAAATATTTTATTCAATACAATATATACATTTTTATTATCTAAAGATTTAAATATATATTTCTTTATTTTCAGAAAAATATAGTAGTATTTTGAAGAACACTGACGACTTCGAAAAGCCCCAACATTCCATCATTGGGGAGATCAGAATCATCATCAGTATTATGATCTTGGTCGAATACATCAAGGAGGAATTGTGTCACTTGAGGAGGGGACTTCTTGAGGATTATCATCTAGCATCTCTGTAGCATTGACCTTGTCCTCAACAGCAATGATATCATAGTCCTCAGGACCTCTGATATTGTAAACAATCAGTAAAATTTCTCCGGCATATTGGACAGGAGTTTGTCTGCTCAGACCATGTCTTGAGACAGTCCAGGTGGAATTGGTGCATGCAGTTTCTGGGATGGCAGAGGTTATCATGGCTGATGGTGTCCAGGCAGATGGAGCAATCTTCTGCTTCAGACATCAGGTTTTAAAATATCAAGTTAAATATTTATTTTAAAATTCGATATTTTTCAATTGAATTTATTTCTAATTTTTAACAGTTAAACAAAAGTCAGAACATAAACATGTTGGAGTAAAATGATGAATATGAAACGAATACGAAATAATGAAATTTATTATATTCGAATATTTAAAGATTAATCTGTTTCTTTATATTTAATAATTTATATCTACTTCAAAATCAATACTGGAGAACGTTGCGAAAAATGTTAAAACTAAATTGACAATTAAAGTCTATTTATAAAAAAGAAATTCATAAATTAGTGTCAGCCTGAAAAAAAAAAAACAAAAAAAACGGGAAAACATAAAAAACAGATTATAATAACACAATCATTCTTTAACAACAGAACAGTGAATTTCAAATATTCTTCCTCTATAAATATTACAAAAAACTAACTAAAGGATGTCCACAAGGAGAACCACTATCTCCCACATTATGGAACATACTGATTGAAGAATTGTTAAACATTAATCTGGATGATAACAGTATTGACTATAATATGCTGGAACAAAAGCCATGGCAAACTAAAGACAGCAATTAACAATTTACTTAGTAAAATTAATACCTGGTGTGAAAGCAGTAAATTACAGATACCAAAGGATAAAATGAAAATATTATATTTATATAATTGCATAAACGATACAAAAATCCTTAATAGCAATATAGCTAGACATGTTGAAACCCTTAAGATCTTGGGATTGACCTTGAAAAATCATCGAAGCAGGAACAAGCTGGACTTCATGCCACACATTAATGAAATCGTCGACAAAACTACTAGAGCTAGCGGTTACCTACTCAGTTTAATAAAGAAAGCATGGGGTCCAGAATGCAGACGAAAATTAACTTTATACAAGACAATATTCCGAAGTACAATAACATATGGTCAAACAATATGGTTTCCATTTATAAGCAAGAAAGCCAAAGACAAACTAAATTCCCTGCAGTATAATATTCTAAAACACTGCATACAGGCCTATACCACAACATCGTCAAACTGTACACATATACTAACACAAATACCAAAACTCACAGATTACATAGAATCCAACATATTGAAAAAAGAAATAGGCTACAATAGATTTAATTTATCAAACAGAAAAGAAATTGCTAACTATAATGAAAGAAAATTACAGGAATACTATGAAGAATCCAACAATAATTTCAAACGTTTTTTTTTATCTCCTCTAAACTACCTAACTTTGTCAAACCAAATTTCTACAATGTTCAATTCTTTACGGGTCATGGTAAGTTCAAATCATATCTCTTCAGAATTAGAAAAATAGTTTCCCCCAGATGCTCTTGTGGAGCGGAAGAAGAAACCCCCGAACACATTCTGAACTCATGCCCACTGGTGTCAAACCTAAGACAGCAGAGCAAGATGGAAAGAACCTATCTGGCTCAAATAGTTTATAATAGGGAAAGATATATGAAATTTAATAGGTTCTGCAGACTTTTTATAATAAATAGACAGCTTCATGCAGCTTGAGGAACTACACTACTATGCGACTTGATTTACATAATTGTGAATAATTGATAAGTTACTTTAGAATATAACTCATTGTAAATAGCTCAACTTGGTCAACTTTCTCTCCCCACGATACTAATTATTACAGATAACTTCATTAAATCAACATCCATCATTGCCTAACATATTGTAAATAACTACCTTGAGATTCCTTCTATCTGCTTATGTTGTTGCTTATTTTTTAGTGTATATGTTTATTCAATGCTCTTTTTCTTAATTGTTTATTTTATTTTTGACAATTCTGTTACCTACTCTACTACAATATTTATTATTGTAAATAGTTTCACGCGCAATTACCCAGATCGGATATAGCGTGTCTTATTTGCAACTGAGAATAAATAAATTATATTTCTATTATATATATATCAATGCATTATTAATATATATATATTATTTTGGATAAAAGGTATCTCCTGAAAAAATAAACTTTTATCCGGCAGAGTTTCCTCACCACTCTGGAAGTACCTGCCTCGGCGCGTTACCCTTTTTGGCGGTTCACCCCCCAGGAGCCCTAAATGGTCCTGAGAAGTCCTATTCCACTTCTAGCTTTTACTAACCCCACCATCGGATCTGACCTGATGGCGCCAGCAAAGCTAGGGCCCTAGAACTGATAATTGTTGAAGACTCGTGTCCCAGGAAACTGAATAATTTTACAAACTAAAATAAATTTGATATATATTTTTAATATGTTATAAGATATGAAAATAAGAAATTCATGTTCACAATTTCATATGATGTTGGGATATGATTGATTTATAATTCCAGAAAATGAAACATTTTTTTACAAAGTTAATGGTTCATCTACGATAGAGATGATATCTGACAAGATTCTCAAGGAAAATTATTAAGATTATAAGATTGATTGTATTTGATGACTGTGTGGTGATATTCCTACATGTAGTTCTTGAAATTCTGGTAGCTGGATAGCATCTAGCAATTGGACTCTGTTTCTTAAAATTATTCTCTATACGGCGACCTCTTCTTGATAATATCAGTGTAATATTAATAACACATTCAAAGTGAGGCTGCCTGGCCGGCATTCATTGTTCTTCAAATATAAGACACTTCGACCAGTAAATATTTTTATTGTCTGGCCGAAGTGTCTTTTATTTGAAGAACAAAGTGATTGTGTATGTGTAAAAAGTATATTTTGTTTTTACTTCTTGTACATACAGTACTGGTCATGAAAATCACGGTGGTAAGAAGTTTGTGACTACTCATACTTTAGGTACACCAAATGTCTTTACTAGTAATATCAGGTAATGGAACCATGGGGTTAATGTCGGGATATATATTAAGAAAATGTTAGAAAGCAATAAATAACGAAATTAATTTTCTAAATGTCAAAGGGACTAAATAATTAATAAAAGCCTAATTTATTGTCAAAAAAATTGCTGTGTCTAACAGAATTCAAATGTTAGAAATTATTTTATTAATATGTCATAGGTACTATGTATGAAATCCGATTTATAGGTGAAAAGTGTGGTTTCAAAAAGGAGGACATTCACATGTAACCTAAGTAATCATGGCGCGAGGGAAGGTTGTTTTATCTAATCTGAAACTACTTTCTATACATGTAAAACCTTATTATGAATATTGTACAATGAATATATACATTTCTTATAGCAATGGTTTGGATATCATATTTTTATAGATAGACTAGCCGAATGCCCCGGGCAACGCCCGTGTTTTACCTGATTGAATGTTTTGATTCAAATACTATTTGTTATTATTATAAATTGGCGCCTTAAATAAATGCATATGTTAGTTAATAACTATAGCCTATGTGCTTTATCTGTCTATGTACTGTTGGCTTCCGTAGGCGTCTCTTACTGGGAAAAGGAAAGAGAGGATTCCATTTGGTTATTAACTAATATATGCATTTATTTAAGGAGCGACCCGCTCCAACACAATAGTTACAAAAACGAAAATGCGAGTGGGGGGGGGGGGGGGGGGGGGGGCAAAGGTGGCGTGATCGTAGCCGACCAATAGGAGGGCGCTATTCCAAAAAAAAAAAGGCAAACCGTAACAGAGGCGACGAAGAATGACGCTCGTAACTGTATATATTAATAGAATAATTCAGGTGGTATGATTCTTGAGAGTGTTATATATTTTCGTATATGTTGTAAAATGGAAGACAAACTATCAGAGAAGCCAAGATTCCAAAGTAGAGTTGGGGGAAGATGGTGTACTCCAGCTGCGGGGGATGGCCATGTGTCAGGGGAACAGGTGCCAAAAAATGGCATTCGTGTGGGGGGGAGTCAGAGTCCAGAAATGGAAACATTATAAAACATGAATGTTTATTTTTCAAACACAAAACAAACTTCTACTGTCCTTACTACGATGAAAAAATATATTGGGAGGGCTTGTCTCATCAGTGGTGAACCCTCACAGCAGTTTCACCAATTTAATCTACCAGACCGCTTCTCTTAGAGCTCTAATACTGTATTGGATCATTCTGCTTATATACGCTACAATGACGGATGGAATCTTAGAAATGGTTTTCAAGCAAACTATGGACATAAGCTTATAGGATAGCAGAATTACACGAAAATATTTGCATCGAGCAATGCTCTTCCGCAAACAATAAGGACAAGGCCAGTTAAGCATTTTGTTTAATTTGATAGATTAAATTGGCGAAACCGCTGGGAGGGTTCACCACTGATGAGCTAAGCCCTCTCAATATATTTTTTCATCGCAGTAAGGACAGTAGAATAGTGTTTTATAATTCTTCCATTTCTTATAATAAGTTTATTACTCTATTATTAGTACTATTATCAAATTACAAAACTAATTTAGACGCGTAATATTCTTTTCAAAATAAAACAATTTCTACTGCCCTTACTGCAATGGAAAAATTATAGGGAGGGCCTGGCTCATCAGTGGTGAACCCTCCCAGCGGTTGTGCATCGTAATATTACTATTATTATTTATTATTTGTGAAAAAATAGTACAAATGTGATATTGTACTGGGATAAGGTGCATAAATTATGAAAAAAGGAATCTCCTTATCGTGCAACTGAAAGTTGCTGATGGCTTGCGTCATCTATCTGAATAAATATCAACTATTATTGTTGATTTTTATTTATTCCAGAATTGGCCAAATACCCATTCTTGATTGTTCAAAGAAAAGCTAACTACGGACGCGTTTCGGGCTGTTGGCCCTTATCAGCGAGGTGTAAGCTGTGAATAATATCTGTAATATTAGGAGTACAAATAAGTTTTGAGGGATTTTTTTTATAAATTCGAAGCTTTATTAAGAGAAATCAGTACAATATATTTCATTCAAAGTATTGTCCATCTTTAGCTACGACTTTTTCCCATCTTTCAGGCAGCATACGGATTCCGTGTCGAAAAAATTCCTCGTCTTTTGAGGCGATCCAAACATTGACCCAATTTTTCGCCTCTTCGTAAGAAGTGAAGTGCTGCTCGGCCAGGCCATGTGTCATCGAACGGAACATGTGGTAGTCTGAAGGAGCAATGTCTGGTGAATACAGCGGGTGGGGTAGGACATCCCATTGAAGCGCCTCCAAAGTCTCCTTGACAACTTTTGCAACATGTGGCCGAGCGTTGTCGTGCTGATAGATCACTTTGTCATGTCTTTTGGCATATAGTGGGCGTTTAATCTTCAATGCTCGGCTTAATCGCATCAATTGTTGTTGGTAACGTTCTCCAGTGATGGTTTCGTTAGGCTGAAGTAGCTCATAGTAGATCACTCCGAGCTGATCCCACCAGATGCACAGCATTAGCTTCTTGCCATGAATATTCGGTTTGGCCGTTGAAGTTGATGCATGACCGGACTTAACCCACGATTTTCTGCGCTTTGGGTTGTCGTAGAGAATTCACTTTTCGTCCCCCGTCACGATTCGATGCAAAAAACCCTTCCGATTTTGTCTTTTGAGCAGTAGTTTGCAAGTGCAAATACGGCGCTCGATGTTTCCTGGCTTGAGTTCATATGGAACCTAATTTCCTTGTTTTTGCACCATACCCATGATCTTGAGACGGTTCGAAGTCGCTTGTTGAGTCACTCCCAAGGTTTCAGCGAGCTCCTCTTGAGTTTGGCTTGAATCTTCGTCCAATAAAGCCTCCAACTCAGCGTCTTCGAACTTTATTGGCCTCCCTCCGCGTTCTTTGTCTCTGGTGTCAAAATCGCCACTTTTGAAACGCCGAAACCAGTACTCACATGATTTTATTGATAGAGCATGTTTACCATATGCCTCACACAGCAATCGATGTCCACCAGTTGCACTTTTCTTCAAATTAAAACAAAAAAGCAGCGCTTCCCGCAAATTGTGTTTTGTTGGCAAAAAGGTTGACATGGATAGAGCACAAAAAAAAGTTCCTTACACTTGAGTGAAAAGACTTCTGATTTTTTTGGGGAAATGATGAAGCCTTAACATGAAACCTTACAAGGTCCGATGCTATTTATATAATATTTGTTGTGGCTTCTTTTTCAAATCCCTCAAAACTTATTTGTACTCCCAATAATTAAAAAATCAACGATAATAGTTGATATTTATTCCGATAGATGGCGCAAGCCATCAGCAACTTTCAGTCGCACGATAAGGAGATGCCTTTTTCATAATTTATTATTTGTTGTTGTTGTCGTGTCCAAAGAAGAGTCTCAGATGTCTCCATGCATCTCCATCAGATAATTTCCAAGGTGACTAACGTGGCAACGGTACCCATTTTCCAATGAAGAGCAAAACCGATAATTTATTATTTGTTAGATAATAAATAAACTAATTGCGCAAGGTTTTTTTTATATTTTATAATAGTAAATCGCAATTATCATATATCTGATTATTATCATTGAATGTGATTAGATTTTACCTTTTTTTCTCCTCCATGTATTCAGTATCCATGTATTAGAGAAATGTATTTTCTTCGGATTTATCTCGAACAGAGGTCGGCAAACTGCTAGCCACATGCGGCTCTTTGAATGTGAAGTTGCGGTTCTTTATATAGTTCCATATAGATGGAAAATTTTCAGGGAGGAAATTAATCCATAGAAGCATAGGGCGCCTCTCCCGTCAAAATAAACGTCAAAAACTGACGCCTTCTATTGACCGTTGCCGCAACTAGCGGCCTCGGGTCGGTGACAAAGCCACAAACACCAGCTTTGGCAAACTGAGAAGCGTCCACCTAGAGATTGTGAAGATTCCATTAGATCCCGTGTGGATCTCATGGAATAAAGTCCGCCCTAGACTGACGAGGGCCATTAGCCCGAAACCATGGTCTCTAGGTGGACGCTTCTCAGTTTGCCAAAGCTGGTGTTTGTGGCTTTGTCACCGACCCGAGGCCGCTAGTTGCGGCGACGGTCAATAGAAGGCGTCAGTTTTTGACGGGAGAGGCGCCCTATGCTTCTATAGTTCCATATGTAAATATTATTTATGTGAGTACTATTTATTGTTGGAAAAAAAGTGTGGGTCTTTAAAAACTTTGAAATTTTGTAAATTGTAATTTTTGATTCTTCCGACTCAAAAGTTTGCCGGCCTTTGACCTAAACTGATCTATGAGCTTGATTGTTTTAACTTTTCTTGCATATAAAAAATATTTATTACAATTAAATATTATAATGCATTAGCGCGCCATCTGTTATCAAAATTGGAAACTATTATAGACGCGTATGATTCTTTTTAAAACTATTTTTATATATTTATAATTGTATGTAATTCTGCTATCCTCAAAGCATATGTTCATAGTTAATCTAAAATACCCATTCCAAGAGTCTAGTATCAGTATCACTATAAAATGAAGATCGAAAAATGCAATATAACAGCGGTATGGTAGATTAAACTGGCGAAAACGCTGGGAGGGTTTACCACTGATGAGACAGGCCCTCCCATTAATTTTTCCATTGCAGTAAGGGCAGTAGAAATTGTTTATTTTTTAAAAAGAATCATACGCGTCTATAATAGTTTCTAATTTTGACAATTAAATATAACTAGCATTTACTTTTTTATTATTTTCATTCTCAGACCCCATGTAAAAGTCTATATGTCTTAATAAAGGCTTTTTGTGTGTGGTAAGCTTCTAGGAAGCGCCTCGTGGTTATTTAAGCTGCTACCCAAGCAAGTAATACGTCATTATGTAGCAAGCGAAGTGTTCAATCATTTTAGTCCTAGTAAACTCCACCTTTGCCGGTTCCGAGCCCGGATGTAAAAGGAGGAGGGGGAGCAGTAACAAGCTCGCTAAAAAACCTGGGTTTAGCTGGCCCGGCTGATAGTACCCTGTAATGGCTCCTAATCCAGGAATACAGGATGAGCAGCGTTTGTACTCCATGTTAGGAGTGGCTGCACATGGCGTCTGTTCCTCATGTCAGAGGCGGCCATTTCTTTTGGAGCTAAGTCTGTGGCTTGCCACTGAGTAGTGCTCCCAGTCTTAATGACAAAGGCAGACTCATTCTACTTCACCCAGTCATGATGGTTGCCAAAGCTTGATACCCTAATATGATTGAGTGGAGATAAGAAAGAATAAGAAGTTTGGTTGTTATTTTCTTTTTATTAGTGTAAATTCAAATTCAAAATAGATTGTCGAAATAGACTTGTTAGAGAACTTTTACCTAATGGGTTTAATTTGGATCATAATGCTTCTGAAGTAACTAGAAACCTTTTGAAAAAACAATAGAGAAAAATAATAAAAAGGTCAGGTGTTGATATTGTCACGAGGAAAAATATCTAACTAGGCTTACGAATTATTTTAATAGTTATTTAATTAGTTATATGAGAGATTTTAAATATAAAATAAAAGTTACTATGTACATGAGCGAAATCGATCCAGCAGTTAGAGCAAGAGGGAGAACTGAGTTTTTCCTCCTTCCACGTGGCGCCACTGTTTTCCCCGACTTGTCCGTCCAGTCTAGATAAGAGGGAAAACTCTGTCCTCCTGACATTATTAAAACTAAAAAGGGCATATCCTGACCAGGAGTACATGTGCTTTATTTTTTTTTATATTATATTTTCACATGTTAAACGTATAAACGCAAGTTTGGCCTTAAATACCCATTTCTTGGTTTCTCAAGAAGCCTCTGGGACCAAAAAATCTTTTTGGTCGCAGTGGTACATCCTACTCCACGCTAACGAGCGCCAACAGCGCGAAACGCGTTCGTGGATGGCTTTTCTTGATTTATCAAGAAATTGGGTTGGCCAAATATCAGGGATCAGATTAAATCAATGTTTAGTTGGTATCTGTTTCACCAGATGGCGCTCTGCCTTCTGAAAAGCAAATGTGCTCCTGGTAAGGATATGCCTTTTTTAAAATTTTAATAGAAATTTCAAGTCCGCCTTTGCCGGTCCCAAGCCCGGATGAAAAAGGAGGAGGGGGAGCAGTAACAAGCTCGCTAAAAAACCTGGGCTCAGCTGGTCCGGCTGATAGTACCCTGTAAGGGCTTCTGATCCAGGGATACAGGATGAGCCGCGTTTGTACTCCTTGCTAGGAGCGGCTGCACATGGTGTCTGTTCCTCATGTCAGAGGCGGCCATTTCTTTTGGAGCTAAGTCGGCCTGCCACTAAGTAGTGCTCCCACTCTTAATGACAAAGGCATTCTACTTCACCCAGTCATGATGGTTGTCAAACAGACACCATCAAGGGTCACAACTTGATACCTTAATATGATTGAGCGGAGATAAGGAAGAAAAAGAAGAATAGAAACCTTTTGTCATGTGAAAGAGGAAAGATCTTTGAACCACAGTACCACAACTATGCTTATAGATAGATAGCTTAATACAGTGCAGCACGATTGATAAATATAATTAATTAGAAAGACATCTTCTAATCATGAAACTAAAAGTTGTTGGCTTGTGAAATTTATCGTAAAATTATAAACTAATCACTGATTTTCTTTCTGGCCTGAAAGGTTCAGGTTCCTAATATATATTATTGTTTCTCTCTTTTATTTTTGATACATTTTATTGTAAAACGAAAATTAAAATTATACCGCGAATGTTTCTTTTAAAAATCGAAATTTATTTTCAAAGAGAAATAGCGACATTTCTAACTTTGAGGATGAGGTATGGAAAGGTGAAACATGAAGAGTAATGGAGAACGGAAAAATAAAAAGTGTCCAGGGGCGGGAATCGAACCCACACCCTTCTGCTTACTGGGCAGGTGCCTTGTCCACTCGGCTACCCTGGACATATCCGGGGGCGGGAATCGAACCCACACCCTTCTGCTTACCGGGCAGGTGCCTTGTCTTGGACACTTTTTATTTTTCCGTTCTCCATTACTCTTCATGTTTCACCTTTCCATACCTCATCCTCAAAGTTAGAAATGTCGCTATTTCTCTTTGAAAATAAATTTCGATTTTTAAAAGAAACATTCGCGGTATAATTTTAATTTTCGTTTTACAATCATCAGCCGCGTTATATTGTATTTTAAATACATTTTATTGTATAATATGTTTATAACTGCTTCTGTTTGAAAAATGTATATCGACGCAATTATCCCTAGCCGGGATATCGCGTTTTGTGTGTTGAAATAAATAGAACACTGATTTTTTATTATTCCAGAATTAGACATAAATACGCATTCTTGATTACTCAAGAGAAGCTAATCAACTTTTAGTTGCACAATCAGGAAGAAATCTTTCTCTTAATTTATCAACCTAACCCAATAAATACACTTTTGTAATATTTTCATATACAGTTAAACCTATCTATAGCGCCCCCTCTTGGGACTCACCAAAATATTGTTCTATAGATGTTGGAATATTACACAGAGTAACAATGGCTATAGATGAGACTGAGTTTGAAAAGGAACTTGTATGTATATAATGTTTTAGTATCGTTTTTGTTGTTTTAATGTAGACATATATACCAAGATTTGTTTTGTATAAATGCTATTAATAATAAATAATATGTAAAGTTAAATTGACTACGGATTCATCCTTCTTACTACTTTAATTACATAACAGTAGAGAGGGGGTGCTATAGACAGGTAACTTTTAATGTAAATCGCATCGTACTACGTATTTAAAATCGGGCGCTATAGAGAGGGAGGCGCGATTTAGAAGGGGCGATAAAGACAGGTTTAACTGTAGTTTCTCGGTTATACGCCCTTATGACTTTAAATACCCAATTCGTGATTTTTTAGGAAGCCTTAAAGACTAGCTTTTTAGGTTGTTTATTTATTACAAAACATACGCTATATCCTATGTGGATATTTGCGTGTAAATGTTTAAACTATTTTATACTACTACTACTTTTAAACTATAAACAATTTCAGTGAAAGATATCACATAGGCAATTAACATTCTCAAATTCAATATATAAATTTAATTAAAAGGCATATTCTTTAAAAAATAGTCCCTATATATAAAAATGAATGTATGTGTGTCTGTCTGTCCTTTATGCCTGACCAAGCCACTCATTGGAACGCCATGAAACTTTGGGAAGTTATTTAGTATAGTACTGGGATGGTTTCTAGTAAATAATTTTTTTGAAATAACTTTTCGCTTTAAAATAATCAAGATAAATATTCTAATTTATCTGTTATAATTCAACAATCTGCTCTAAATATTATCATGATGATACAATGATTTTGTAATGTAGAAAATTAGGAAAGACAAAATTCAGGATGACACGGCAATTTATTTGAGACAAGAATAATGATACAATTCCTAGGCAAGATACTATTCCTTTAACTTCCAATTACCGAGGGAACCAATTAATATTGATTTTATTTAACTTATCGAGTATTTTTCAAGGGACCGGGAAAAAATGTTCACTTTATCGAGAGATTCGTTAGACAAACCTTTACTTGGGTAAAACCCGGGCGAAGCCGGGTACGTCCGCTAGTAGTGTATAAAATTAATCAGGTTATACCATGTTTTCTCCTGTAGAAGGGCGTCCGTGCCCGAAAGCTAGAGAATAATAAAAATGTTTTGAAAAGATAATTTTCCCTGGAGGCATGATTAATTTTACTTAATTAAAAATGCATATATTGGATCAAAATATAATTTATTTTACCAATATTTCAGTTGGCTGTACGCCAACCTTTATCAAGGTATTATAACCTATTTATGTCAACAACAAACTCTTTTCAGCGTTCAGCCATAACTGAAATATTGGTAAATACATTATATTTTGATCCAATATATACCTTTTTAATTGAAGATCTATTTATGGATTGCTACATTTTCAAAAATATATATGTTGTAATGTAGTTTATGCTGTTGGATGACTGTAGTGTGGCATGTTGGTTAGAAGAAGTCGTGGTGGTTGAGTGATGGGTGGTAAGGAGACACAGGATCCAGAGGTCCCGTGAGGAAATAGATCTGGGAGGAAAGATAGAAGAACAACCCCTAGAACAACAGGTGTCGAGACCACCTTGGTGAGAACTGTCCCTTGATCATCACATCCAGCCTCTTTTAAACCGATTTGAGTAAGATAAATCCCCTAGGGGAGAATAAAGACACTTGTTTACCAAGGGGATTGTTTTAACCCGGCTATCTTCCCTTGTTCTCCCACACAGGCCATTTTATTTATATATTTCCGAATATTATGATATATATATTGTCATAACCAAAAATGTACATAGCTTGTAACTGTAAATAATACATCGGCAGCTTGGCGAATGTTATGTACCTAAGCCCCGATAGATGGCGCGCGCTGTCAGCTTGGAAAGTGTTATGTACCTAAGCTCTGATAGATGACAGGCGCGCTAGGCGGTAAGTTTGTAAACAATAGTCGCCATCTTGAGGGGTGTAGCCGATCGCCAGCCGTTTGGGTCTCTGACATTACTTCCATAATTTACCATTATTTTTATCCATTTAACTTAGTTCACCTCTCTTTCTATTTATCCCTCAAACTTATTAACTATTTAAAGTCATTTAATAAATTATTATTTTATTCTACCCAAACGTCACCTTCATTACTGTGACAATATCTATATACAGTAATCCCTCGTTATCACGAACTCGGATTATACGAACTCTCGGTTTGCGCGAACCGTTTCTTTTCCCCCGTTAAATTTCAATGCTTTCCAAAGAGATTTTGCCGGTTAAGACGAAATATTCGGTTATGACGAAATACGAATTAAATTTAGCCCCCAGCAGAACTAATCAATCGGTTAAAACGAATTCTAATAGGTTTTTAAAGGCGAGTTATAAGTAAAACAATAAACCATTAAAACAACAAAAACGCCGTTGATATCAAGTATTGGCTCTCTTTAATATATATCTCTATAAAAATATTAAATATAATATAAATAATAAAAATATATTCTGTGAATAATAATCTGTGTAAATCGAGCTCTCAGAAGAAAAAGGACTTATTTCTATTTGTTATATCTTTTTTATAACCGACTAATTGATTGTATTATAAAATAATGCGCTTGAAATAAAAATTATTAAATTCTAAATAATCGAAGTGTGAATTGTTTGAGCTTCCATAAAAAAAGCCTGCAGAGAAAACCCAGATATAGGATACTCTATGCATACTGCATATGCTGCATACACATAAACATTGTATGTACCAAGTATATTATGTAAGTTGTTTCTTTTGTTGTTCTTTTTTATTTGTGTTTTAAAATAAACTTATATTCTCATGTTATTGCCCTACATTGTGATTATATTATCCATATTGTCTTTTAAAATAAAATACTTTATGTACATACATATACATAATTGTTGTTCCTTAAAATTATAAAATATTTTCATTAATATTGTTTTCAAATAAATTCATTCATTATTCCTCAGAAATGTAGTTTTCTTACTCATCAGTAGTACATAAGTACAACCCCCGGATACCACGAATTCAATTCGTCTAATACGAATCGGGTATATATTATTTTAAGACGAAAAGGGTATTTCGTTCTCCCGTTGAGTTCGTCTTAACGAGGGATTACTGTATATAAATTGTTAACACATTATAGAACACAAAGCAATAACGCGCCATCTATACACCTAAAATGAAAGGATTTAAGCACGAATGTTTCTTTTATTTACAATACAAACTTCTACTGTCCTTACTGCGATGAAAGAATATATTGGGAGGGCTTGGCTCATCAGTGGTGAACCCTCCCAGCGGTTTCGCCAATTTAATCCACCAGACTGCTTCTTAGAGCTCTAATATTGTATTGGATCATTCTGCTTATATACGCAGCACTGAAGGGTGAACTCTCAGAAATGGTTTTCAAATAAACTATGGACATAAGCTTATAGGACAGTATAATTACATACAAATATTTGCATCGAGCAATGCTCTTCCGCAAACAATAAGGACAAGGCCAGTTAGGCATAAATTAATACAAAGCAATAACGCGCCATCTATATACACTGCGTGACATTGAAAATGGAACACCAAGAAATAGTGGTCAGAAAATTATGCAAATTTCAGGGTAGACGCGCCTAACCGAGTTATGCAAATGATGTAAAATGCGCAGCTCTCGTGCGCACATGGAGTAAGATATAAGGGAAGTAACTTGCAGAAAGGACAGTATTCGTGTCGTTATTTCTTCAAGGGAAATCATTGTAGAAATTTTGTTCTTGTGTCAAAAGACACGTGTAATAACAGAGAATGCCAGGTCATCGTAAACGGAGGCAGTTCAAGCAGACAGACGCTTTTACGAGGGGCATGGTGATCGGACTGAAAAGGGCAGGTTGGTCCATACGTCAAATCGCAGCTGATACACACCTTGGTGCGTCCACGGTGCACCAACTGTGGAGAAGATGGTTGGAACAAGGAAATGTGGCAATTTATAGGAATGTCGGTGCAACCAGAGTGACGTCAGCACGTGTGGATCAGCGTATCCTTCGACAAGCAGTGGCGGCCCCACAAGCCACTTGTACCGCCATCCTGCAACATGTGCAAGACACCCTAGATCATTCCATCTCGACCAGAACCATTTCCCGTCGATTGGTTGCTAATGGCTTGCACTCATGCCGTCCGCTAAGAAGACTGCCATTGACCCCACCGAATAGGCGCCAACGTTTGGAATGGTGCCGGGCTAGATCGACGTGGATGACAGAATGGCACAGGGTCGTGTTCTCAGATGAGTCGCGTTTCTGCTTGTCCAGTGATAGTCGCCGTGTACGCGTGTGGCGTCGACGTGGAGAAAGGTCCAATCCGGCAGCAATTGTGGAACGCCCCACCGTGCGACAACGTGGAATCATGGTTTGGGGCGCAATCGCGTATGATTCCAGGTCACCTTTACTTCGTATTCAGGGCACTATGACGGCCCAACGATACGTTGATGATGTGCTGCGACCGGTGACACTCCCCTACCTTCAGGGGGTACCCAATGCCCTTTATCAGCAGGATAACGCCCGACCGCACACTGCTCGCATTAGCCAACAAGCTCTGCAAGATGTACAGATGCTTCCCTGGCCACCGTACACTCCTGATCTCTCACCAATCGAGCACGTCTGGAACATCATTGGACGCCGTTTGCATGCCTTGCCACAGCCGCGTTCAGAAGACGAACTGTGGCAAATGGTTGAGAGGGAATGGAGAGCCATCCCTCAGGACGCCATCCGTACTCTGATTGACTCTCTACCTAGACGTGTTGCTGCGTGCATCGCCGTCCGCGGTGGTCCTATTTTCTACTAAGCCGACGCCGTTCTCGCTCTGTATTATGACTATCATTTTGAAATAAAAATCACTTATTGTTCGTCCCTGTCTCTCTCTGTCTGCCGAGTTTCATCACTTTCTGGCCACTATTTCTTGGTGTTTCATTTTCAATGTCACGCAGTGTATATAAAATGAAAGGATTTAAAAGCACGAATGTTTCTTTTATATACAATACAAACTTTATAGAACAGCAATGTAGATGGACGCGAAAAAAGAACCAATTTTTAGCGTTTATTAAAAATATTGTGTAAACTCAATAATAATCCTAACTTATAAAAAGATGGGAAATAACGAATCACGTTTCTAAATCAAATTATATTGCGTGGTTTTCCCCGGAGGATCTCGACAAAGTTGGGATTCCGATAAAGTAATTTACAGGACGTGGGAACCATTAAATAAACGCCAGAGCATTAGTTTTTACAAATTTGACCAAATTGGCACTCACAAGTTTTGCGTGGGACATTGACAAATTGATGTCGGTCTCCAAGGCAGCTACAACAATGGAACATGCAGAACAATATTATGCAGAACAAATTAATTTGTTTTGTCACTTTTCATTTGATATTCCAAAATGAATAATAAATCCTCGATTTTATTTCAAATTGATTGTTTTATAGATTCAGGAGCTATTTGATTAACTTTTGTGTCTTCACAAGATGCAACCATTTACTAAATAGTTTAGTTCTTCACTGTGTTCTATGCACGAAAAAAAGTATATAGTTTCGAATTTTATACCTAGATATTCTTTCCTTTTTTTCTTTTTCTCTTTTCTGAGCGAGGATTCAGCTTCTTTCCCGGCTCATCATTTTTTTTAGATTTATTTCTAACAGGAGAATCGATGTATAAGACGGAATGTCTTAATAAAGGCTTTTGTGTGTATTATTGGTACTATTACTATTATACCCTTTCTATGTATCCTACATTTCTTGCTGGAGAATCTGTATAAGACTGAAATGTCTTAATAAAGCTTTTTGTTGTTGTACATTGCTGATTACTGGTACTATTACTGTTTTTCCTGCATGTATCCTACATTACTACTTGGAGAATCTGTATAAGACTAAAAGGTGTTAATAAAGCTTTTTGTTGTTGTACATTGCTGATTACTGGTACTATTACTGTTTTTCCTGCATGTATCCTACATTACTACTTGGAGAATCTGTATAAGACTAAAAGGTGTTTGTTAAAACTATTTTACCGTTCTTTTACTTTGTACATAGAAAGAAGGTCTTAGGTGAAGGGAGACAACGAGCAAGACATCTATATCTATAGATAGCCCCAGCTTGGACCGACCGAGGGCAAAGGTCGGCGTGGGCGGAGACGACGGAGCGTCATGTTACATTCTTTTTTGGTCAGTTGGCAGGATTCCCTTGTTAGAAGCGGAGGGGAAAGTTGAGTTCCCTTGCCAGGCGGAGCAGACACGCCAAGAAAATCCTACAAGCAGCGTCTTGTAGACGGAACGACGTCGAAGAAAATCCCACGAGCAGAGTCACGTGGACGGAAAGACGTCGAAGAAAATCCCACGAGCAGAGTTTCGTGGACGGGAAAGGACGCATTGGAGTATCCCTCAAGCAGCGACTTGAGGACGGAAAAAGACACTTAGACAACCAACGAGTCGTGACAATTAGACAACCAACGAGTCGCGACAATTGGACATCGCACAAGACAAGGCAAGCCTGCGACGGTGCTGCCACACCAGAGGTACTGTGTAAGCAAACGCTCGACACCCCCCCGCCATTTATTTTTATCTCCCTTCCCTGAGATTAGTTAATTTTTTTACTTTCTCTTTAGCTTAACCATTTTTCTTGTTTTTACCCATAATAATAGTATAATAGTTTTTATCCCTTTTGTTTTTAATTTTTTAAAATAAATCCTTTTATTATACTGTGTTTCTGTGCATTTATTTCCCCCATTGGTTTCCTTTCTATCGATCACCCTTTATTTTTTTTTTTAAACGAACACGAACATTTTGGTGAGCCGGACGTGATCGATTTAAAGGAAATATGGAGGAGATGGATGCACGTAAAAAGCGCAGAAAAGCCATAAGAGGTACTTTCACTAGAATTATTAATGAAATAAATGGGGAATTTGAAAAGTCTCAAATTGATAGGAATGATATTTATTCTAAGTTTAATAGACTAGAGTCTTATTACACGAAACTTGTAGATCTAAACGAAAAATATCAGGCTTTATTGGTAGTGAAAGAAGGGATTACAGAGGAAAGTATTGATAGGGAATGGCAAGAATGCGATAAATATGAAGAGGAAAAGTTTGATATTCAACAGAAAGTCAGTGTACTACGGAATCCCGATAAAGAAGAAACAATCCCGATTGCTAGCGAGGACACTGTAATAAATGTGAAATTACCAGAGTTAGCCCTAAAAAGCTATGACGGCTCTCTGGAAGGTTGGTTGCCTTGGTGGGCGCAGTTTTCGAAAATTCACGAAAATAAGAATTTATCCGATAGCGACCGGTTTTTATATTTGCGTCAAGCAATTGTACCAAATTCAGAAGCCTATCGTGTTGTAGCAAGCTATCCCGTTACAGGCGCCAACTATGCTTTGGCAGTACAAGCCCTACAGGAGCGATTCGGTGACCCGAATATACTGACAGAACTGTATGTCAGACGTCTATTGAATTCGGTTATATCTAAGGTAAAGAGAGAAAATAGAAATTTAAGCAGTCTGTACGACGAACTGAGCAGTCACCTCCGGTCGTTAGAGACATTGGGCATTGATCCCCAGTTGTCGGGTATTTTTTTATACCCTCTAGTCGAGTCTTCATTACCTTCGGATATTTTGAAAATATGGCACAGGCATCCTTCTTCGGGTTATGGTATGGAGTTAGCAAAACGGGAAGAGTCAGATAAAGGGGTTGGAGGAGCTCAAGAAAGGCTCAGGTTATTATTGGACTTTCTAAAAGCCGAAGTAAGGAGTGCTCAACGGCTGAAATTTGTGGAAAAAGGCTTTAAGCAGGAGGAACCCTATAAAAGGTCTTACAATGATGGGACCAGAACAAGGAGCAATTTCAGACCCGCCACTGTGTCTAGTCTGTTCGGAGGGCGAACTAATATAAAATGCTTCTTTTGTGAAAGAACAAATCATGCGAGTCATCAATGCCGCTCCATAATGAAAATGTCTCCGGGAGAGAGAAATGATAAAATACGTAGTGCCCATCTATGTTTCAAATGCTTAAGAAAGGGACACATACAGAGTCAGTGCCGAGAACAATTGGAGTGCAAAAACTGTGGGAGAAACCACTTGGAAGTTTTATGTGAAGGAAATTCTTCTAACCGGTTAACGAAACCAGGAAGAGATAATTTAAAGGAAAATGCACCTGAACCCATTGCATCGCTTTCTAGTCAAGCCTGCACAGGTCAAGTCTTGCTGATGACCACGGTAGCACTGTTAAGAGGCCCAAATGCCTCTAGAAGGGTTAGAATTCTCCTCGACAGTGGAAGTCAGTTTTCGTATATCAAACAGTCGTTAGTCTGGAGTATAGGAATAGAAAGAAAAGGCGAAATAACCATAGCTAAAAGTCTTTTTGGAGGTAATAAGATTGGTGAAGAAAATCACGGTAAATTTATGTTAGAATTGGAGAATTTAGGTAATAAAAGAGATGTGATCCACATTGAGGCGCTGGATCAACGTAAAATTTGCGACGCCATACCACCTTTGCCAAAAGGAGACTGGTTAGAAAAATTGAAGATTAAGGGCATAATATTGTCCCAGGACAATTTTAAAGGACAAGAGATTGACATATTGATTGGCGCTAACTATCTAGGTATGATTTTGACAGGAAAAATAGTTCAAGTTGAAGCAGATTTAACTGCGGTGGAAACGAAATTAGGTTGGACACTAATGGGCAATTCGCCAATTATTGATAACAATGACAATGTGCAGCAGACTTTGAATCTGCTAACAACGCGATGCGATTTAAAGGATTTGTGGGATCTAGAAGTACTAGGCATTAGGGATCCTGTTGAAACTTGCTCCAAAGAGACCAGATATCAGGAAATAAAAGAAAAGTTTATAACAAAAATTCAAAGACAAAGTGATCAGAGATATTCTGTAGGTCTACCTTGGAAGGTAGAAAAGGAGTCAATCCCCAGCAATCTTGACATAGCGATAAAAAGGTTAGATATAAGCACTAAGAAAATGACCTCTCAGAATAAGTTGACCGAATATAGTCAGATCTTTAGAGACTGGCTGACTGAAGGACTCATTGAAAGAGTCGAGGAAAATCCTCTCGAGAGAAGAGGCTACTATTTACCTCACCGCCCTGTGTACAAGATGGAATCTAAAACGACGCCCATACGTCCGGTTTTCGATGCTTCTTGTCTAGGCCATAATGGACTATCTTTGAATCAATGTTTAGAAAAGGGACCGAATTTATTGGAAAGAATCCCTGAAATGATGATAAGATTTCGGGAAAATAAATTTGGAGTCACGGCAGATATAATAAAAGCATTCCAGATGGTGGCGATTGAAGAATCTGAACGGAACTACCTTAGATTCCTTTGGTGGGAAAAGGAGAGCGATAGAGAACTAATAGCTTACAGGCATAAGAGACTTGTATTTGGCTTAAACTGCAGTCCTTTTGTGCTGAACGCCGTAATAGAATACCATCTTCAATCAATAAGGGGTCCACTTGTTCAATGGGCAAAGATTTTAGCTCAATCCTTCTACATGGACAATTGTATTACCTCGCTGGAAACAAAGCAGGAAGTGCAGGAATTTCAAAAGGCCGCAATTGAAATTATGGACAGGGCTAAAATGGACTTACGAGAGTGGGAATATTCTCTGGAGGAAAACCCTGAAAAGGGGACTTGTACAAAAATATTGGGTGTTGTTTGGAATAAAATGGAAGATTCATTAAAATGCGAACTCCCTGACAATTTGAGTCTTCAACCCAAATTAACGAAAAGGCTGGTACTGTCCATGGTTCAGCGGATATTTGATCCACTTGGATTTTGCGCTCCAGTATTCTTGCCACCAAAGTTGTTACTGCAGCGATCATGGGGTCTGAAACTAGGTTGGGATACACCTCTACCCGAAAGTATGGCCCAGGAATTTCGAACCTGGTTGGATCAAATAAAATTAATAGAGTTAATAAAGATACCGAGATATATGTGGAATGATCTCATTTTCCCTACAGAAGTTCATATCTTTTGTGACGCTAGTCAAATAGGCTATGGAGCTGTAGCCTATTTAAGGAGCGAAACGGAACGAGAAAATACTCTAACTTTGATTTGGAGCAAAGTCAGATTAGCTCCTATGAAGAGTATTACGATCCCTCGCTTGGAATTAATGGCCATGGTACTAGGAGCTAGACTAGCCAATGCAATCCAAGCGGCCTTGAAGAGAAAATGTGAAACAACTCTTTGGTCTGACTCTACTACCGCGCTAAGTTGGATAAAGAAAGAAATTGAGTGGAGAGTTTTCGTGAGAAACCGAGTCAGAGAAATACAGGCCACTACCAATTTGAACGATTGGAGGTTCGTTCCTAGTCAGTTGAACCCGGCCGATCTTCTGTCTCGAGGTTGCCCTCCAAGCCAGTTTGTGCAAAGCAGATGGTGGGAGGGCCCCGAATGGTTGAAAAAACCTAAAGAATTCTGGCCCAATTCAGAGTTCTTGATAAATCCAAAAGAAATAAATGTTGAAGAAAACATTATGAAAACCAACATTAATTTGAACATCGATTATAAAGACTGGTTACTGACAAGGAGGTCTAATTACTCTCTCAACATCAGGGTAATGTCCTATGTTTTAAGATTTTTAGGGAAACTTAAAAAACAGTCAACTGAAACAGGACCTTTGAAAGTTTCAGAATTAGACTTGGCAGAAAAAAAGCTTATCCGAATGATTCAGGAGAAAGTTTCCATAGAGAAATCGAAGGCAACCAAGAGTTTTAAAATATTAAAAAACACTGACGGACTTTGGTGTGTAGAAAGCAAACTTTTACATGGACAGGTCCCAGAAGAATTTAAAACTCCTATCATTCTACCAGGCGACCATCCCTTCGTAGAGCAACTTATATGGGAAGTGCACCTGAAGAATGGACATTTAGGCGCGCTGATTCAGAAATCCGAAAATATTGATAGAAGACAGTTGAAAGTAGGAGACGTTGTACTGATCGGGCAAGAAAATCTTAAAAGAATGTTTTGGCCTAAAGGGCGAATAGTAAATCTCATACCAGGAAAAGATGGGATAGTGAGAGTGGCCCATGTTAAAACATCCACAGGAACCTTGATCAGGGCTCTACAACGCTTACACCCTCTTGAAATATCCTCGAATGTTAAGACGATTCAAATGGACAATTCAAATACCGAACCCCTATCTGAAGCATTTTTAGGAAATAGGCCCAATATTGAATCCAGGGACTCTGGAAATAGATATGGTAGGGTAATCAGAAAGCCTGCAAGGTATGACTCGAAGGACTAGTGAAAGTACCTGTAGAGAGAAAAAAAAATAATATGTGTATTCTTTTATGTGTATTTTATGTAATGTAATAGGCATATCTACTCTTGTGTGTATTGTGTATATATATGCTCTTTTGTCTTATACTTAATTTTGGCTTCTTTCGAAGCAAAATTATGTGGGAGAATGTTAAAACTATTTTACCGTTCTTTTACTTTGTACATAGAAAGAAGGTCTTAGGTGAAGGGAGACAACGAGCAAGACATCTATATCTATAGATAGCCCCAGCTTGGACCGACCGAGGGCAAAGGTCGGCGTGGGCGGAGACGACGGAGCGTCATGTTACATTCTTTTTTGGTCAGTTGGCAGGATTCCCTTGTTAGAAGCGGAGGGGAAAGTTGAGTTCCCTTGCCAGGCGGAGCAGACACGCCAAGAAAATCCTACAAGCAGCGTCTTGTAGACGGAACGACGTCGAAGAAAATCCCACGAGCAGAGTCACGTGGACGGAAAGACGTCGAAGAAAATCCCACGAGCAGAGTTTCGTGGACGGGAAAGGACGCATTGGAGTATCCCTCAAGCAGCGACTTGAGGACGGAAAAAGACACTTAGACAACCAACGAGTCGTGACAATTAGACAACCAACGAGTCGCGACAATTGGACATCGCACAAGACAAGGCAAGCCTGCGACGGTGCTGCCACACCAGAGGTACTGTGTAAGCAAACGCTCGACACCCCCCCGCCATTTATTTTTATCTCCCTTCCCTGAGATTAGTTAATTTTTTTACTTTCTCTTTAGCTTAACCATTTTTCTTGTTTTTACCCATAATAATAGTATAATAGTTTTTATCCCTTTTGTTTTTAATTTTTTAAAATAAATCCTTTTATTATACTGTGTTTCTGTGCATTTATTTCCCCCATTGGTTTCCTTTCTATCGATCACCCTTTATTTTTTTTTTAAACGAACACGAACAGTGTTAATAAAGCTTTTTGTTGTTGTACATTGCTGATTACTGGTACTATTACTGTTTTTCCTGCATGTATCCTACATTTCTGTTTGGAGAATCTGAATAAGACTGATAGGTCTTAATAAAGCTTTTTGTTGTTGTACATTGCTGTTTACTGGTACTATTACTGTTTTTACTGCATGTATCCTACATTTATGCTTGGAGAATCTGTAAGGAGAGACTGAAAGATCTTAATAAAGCTTTTTGTTTTTGTACATTGATCATTGTGCTCAGTGCCACCTAGTGGAGAATCGTCTGTATAAGACGGAATGTCTTAATAAAGGCTTGAGTGTGATTAACTTTTGTGTTCCCTGCATGTATATAGGAATATCCGAACAACATTTGGACAGGTTACACTTATATTGCCCCGTAAAGTCCATCTGGGGACTTTTCCATCTGAAGAAGGTCCCGGATATGTACAGATATAGGTGGAAATTTTGCCGGGAGACAAGGATCGCCTCTCCCGTCAAAATAGACGTCAAAACTAGACGCCATTATAGAGTTTTTTTTTTAATTTCAAGATTTTTTTTTTAGAATTTATATATATTTTTTATTTATTTCTTTATTTATTATAACTTTTTTCCCCTCAAGGACTGAAAATGAAGGAGATAGCAAATGAGACTATATTCAGTTAGAGCATCATTATGTCAAAAGGAAGAAAATGATTTGATGGAGGAACATATGCGGTTGCAGTGGGTAGAGCAAAATAGACGTCAAAACCAGACGCCATCTATTATATAGATGGCGTCTGGTTTTGACGGGAGAGGCGATCCTTGTCTCTTTAGATGTACATATATGCTATAGGATACTGTAGCGAGCAGCAGATAGTTAAAAAGAGTTATAACACAGTTACAAGTTCATGGGCAGCCAGGGGAATAATGAGAGGGTTTGATTATTTTATTTATTTTCATTTATTTATTTATTGTTATTATTATTATTATTTTTAAAGTTTTTATTTAACTTGCTTTTCTATACGTCTGTCTGTCTGTCCACAAACCTTGCAATCGATTTTTTAATATACTTTTAGAGCACGTAGGAATCTGAAATTTGGTACACTTTTCAGAACCCGATGACAATAAGAGTTGACAAATTTTCAGACTTCTGGGTTGTTTTCTGGAAATTGATAAATTTCCAAATTGCCTTTCAAATTTTGTAATTTAATTTTAATATACGGAAGTATACATAGAAGTATGAAACTTTTAACACTCACTCAGTCCAATGAAAAATGCAAGTGTACAAATTTTCAGACTTCTGGGTGGTCGGAGTGGCCAGGAATGAATAAATTACTGTTTGCCTCTTACATTGACCAATCCGCCGCGAGCAGGCCTCCCTTCTATTTAAGGCTTAATCCCCAGTGAACTTTTGATTTTAAGTTTTGTAAATTCATGACTAAAAAATAACTAAATAGTTAATAGATAAAAATACATTTAAAAAAAAAGCTTTTATTTGAATACACTAAAAATAATTTTAAAAAAATATTATATCTTCTATCATTGGCAATTAGATGTATATGAGTAAAAATAAAAGCGGCGGGGGACCATCATATTTAGAAAAGAGGTAAAAATACAACAAACACTTATAAAAATCACTAATCAGTTGCTACATATTAAATCACATTAGGTTCGAAAATTCATGATGATCGTCCCCCGCCGCTTTTATTTTTACTCAGATTCAGAAGATAAAAAAAAAAAACAATAATCTTTGTAGTGCATTTAAATAATTTTTTTTTTAAATGTATTTTATCTATTAATTATTTAATAACTAATTTATGGTTAATATTATAACCATAATACCTCCAGAGTTTTTTTTTTTTTAATTTCAAGATTTTTTTTTTTGGAATTTATATATTTTTTATTTATTTCTTTATTTATTATAACTTTTTTTGCCTCAAGGAATGAAAATGAAGGAGATAGTAAAGGAGACTATATACAGTTAGAGCATCATTATGTCAAAAGGAAGAAAGTGATGGAAGAACATATTGGTTTATATGGGCAAAGCAAAAAGGATCTAAAGATATAAATTTAGGAAAGCTGGAGAGGAATAGAAGTTTTAAGTAGAGTAAAATCAGTTTAAAAGTTTAGTTGAGGTCAAAGCTGTTATATTGGAGGGAACAAATCTACCGCTATTATGTTCAAATCTTAGTATTAATTTCAAAAAATTATCCTTACAAAAAAAAAAAAATTCTTTCAAGGTTAGAGGTAGGTAACCAATGGTCCTTATTCAGGCTGTATAGAATAATGAGCGTTTAAAATCAAGATTGGAAAATTCAAAGAATATGTGTGTGATTTTATCTCATCCTGACCCGTTTTCTTTTAAACGAAAAATCGAAATTTATTTAAAGAAGAAATAACGATTATTTCTGACCTTACGAATGAAGTATGAAAGGATGAATTGGAAAGAAAAATGATATTTCTGCTTAAAATAAATTTCAATTTACCGTTCAAAAGAAAATAATTCGAGATGATTTCAAAGGTCGTTCAACGATGCTTATTTGTGTTGCATCCCTTGTGACCTATGGGTGCTTTGTAATTGTAAAAGTGCATTTATATCAATCTGTTTTGTGCAGTTTAGTAGTAGACTATAAGGCAATTTCTAATGGACAATTAGTCTAAGATTGTCGAGTCGAATAGTTGTCTTTGTGGAGGTGAGACAGTGGTTGCACGTATACCGTCGTTTGTCCTACTGTACGGCGGATATGACGTCAGGCCTCCAGAACAGGTTCTTCCACCTCCATTCCGCGTGGCCTCAACGCCTGACAGGTACAGTACACGTGTTATTGTCCATGTTACACCTCGCTGCTTCACCTATCTACCTTACGCCGACACACGTAATACCCATTTACATGGCTAGCGTTTTACCTATATAAGCATACAACTTTAGGCTCACCTTATTTATATCATTGCATAGAAATATTTACATTTATTAACTGGTAGTCACTAAGTATTTACAATGGTATTATGTAGTATCACCTTATTTACATTATTGTAGAGAAGTATTTACATTTATTAACTGGTAGTTACTAAGTATTTACAATCGTATTATGTAGTATCACCTTATTTACATTATTGTAGAGAAGTATTTAAATTTATTAACCGATAGTCACTAAGTATTTACAATCGTATTATGTAGTATCACCTTATTTACATTATTGTAGAGGAGTATTTACATTTATTAACTGGTAGTCACTAAGTATTTACAATCGTATTATGTAGTATCACCTTATTTACATTATTGTAGAGAAGTATTTAAATTTATTAACTGGTAGTCACTAAGTATTTACAATGGTATTATGTAGTATCACCTTATTAACATTATTGTAGAGGAGTATTTAAATTTATTAACTGGTAGTCACTAAGTATTTACAATGGTATTATGTAGTATCACCTTATTAACATTATTGTAGAGGAGTATTTACATTTATCAACTGGTAGTCACTAAGTATTTACAATCGTATTATGAAGTATCACCTTATTTACATTATTGTAGAGAAGTATTTACATTTATTAACTGGTAGTGACTAAGTATTTACAATCGTATTATGTAGTATCACCTTATTTACATTATTGTAGAGATGTATTTACATTTATTAACTGGTAGTCACTAAGTATTTACAATCGTATTATGTAGTATCACCTTATTTACATTATTGTAGAGAAGTATTTACATTTATTAACTGGTAGTCACTAAGTATTTACCATCGTTTTATGTAGTATCACCTTATTTACATTATTGTAGAGAAGTATCTACAATTATTAACTGGTAGTCACTAAGTATTTACAATCGTATTATGTAGTATCACCTTATTTACATTATTGTAGAGAAGTATTTACATTTATTAACTGGTAGTCACTAAATATTTACAATCGTATTATGTAGTATTACCTTATTTACATTATTGTAGAGAAGTATTTACATTTATTAACTGGTAGTGACTAAGTATTTACAATCGTATTATGTAGTATCACCTTATTTACATTATTGTAGAGAAGTATTTACATTTATTAACTGGTAGTCACTAAGTATTTACAATGGTATTATGTAGTATCACCTTATTTACATTATTGTAGAGTAGTATTTACATCTATTAACTGGTAGTCACTAAGTATTTACAATCGTATTATGTAGCATCACCTTATTTACATTATTGTATAGAAGTATTTACATTTATTAACTGGTAGTGACTAAGTATTTACAATCGTATTATGTAGTTTAACCTTATTTACATTATTGCAGAGAAGTATTTACATTTATTAACTGGTAGTCACTAAGTATTTACAATCGTATTATATAGTTTCACCTTATTTACATTATTGTAGAGAAGTATTCATATTTATTAACTGGTAGTCACTAAGTATTTACAATCGTATTATGTAGTATCACCTTATTTACATTATTGTAGAGAAGTATTTACATTTATTAACTGGTAGTCACTAAGTATTTACAATCGTATTATGTAGCATCACCTTATTTACATTATTGTAGAGAATTATTTACATTTATTAACTGGTAGTCACTAAGTATTTACAATCGTATTATGTAGTATCACCTTATTTACATCATTGTAGAGAGGTATTTACATTTATTAACTGGTAGTCACTAAGTATTTACAATCGTATTATATAGTATCACCTTATTTACATTATTGTAGAGATGTATTTACATTTATTAACTGGTAGTCACTAAGTATTTACAATCGTATTATGTAGTATCACCTTATTTACATCATTGTAGAGATGTATTTACATTTATTAACTGGTAGTCACTAAGTATTTACAATCGTATTATGTAGTATCACCTTATTTACATTATTGTAGAGAAGTATTCACATTTATTAACTGGTAGTCACTAAGTATTTACAATCGTATTATGTAGTATCACCTTATTTACATTATTGTAGAGAAGTATTTACATTTATATTAACTGGTAGTCACTAAGTATTTACAATCGTATTATGTAGTATCACCTTATTTACATTATTGTAGAGAAGTATTTACAATTATTAACTGGTAGTCACTAAGTATTTACATTCGTATTATGTAGTATTACCTTATTTACATTATTGTAGAGAAGTATTTACATTTATTAACTGGTAGTGACTAAGTATTTACAATCTTATTTATGTAGTATCACCTTATTTACATTATTGTAGAGAAGTATTTACATTTATTAACTGGTAGTGACTAAGTATTTACAATCGTATTATGTAGTTTAACCTTATTTACATTATTGCAGAGAAGTATTTACATTTATTAACTGGTAGTCACTAAGTATTTACAATCGTATTATATAGTTTCACCTTATTTACATTATTGTAGAGAAGTATTCATATTTATTAACTGGTAGTCACTAAGTATTTACAATCGTATTATGTAGTATCACCTTATTTACATTATTGTAGAGAAGTATTTACATTTATTAACTGGTAGTCACTAAGTATTTACAGTCGTATTATGTAGTATCACCTTATTTACATTATTGTAGAGAAGTATTTACATTTATTAACTGGTAGTCACTAAGTATTTACAATCGTATTATGTAGTATCACCTTATTTACATCATTGTAGAGAAGTATTTACATTTATTAACTGGTAGTCACTAAATATTTACAATGGTGTATTTACATTATTGTAGAGAAGTATTTACATTTATTACCTGTTAGTCACTAAGTATTTACAATCGTATTATGTAGTATCACCTTATTTACATTATTGCATAGAAGTATTTACATTTATTAACTGGCAGTCACTAAGTATTTACAATCGTATTATGTAGTATCACCTTATTTACATTATTGTAGAGAAGTATCTACAATTATTAACTGGTAGTCACTAAGTATTTACAATGGTATTATGTAGTATCACCTTATTTACATTATTGTAGAGAAGTATCTACAATTAATAACCGGTAGTCACTAAGTATTTACAATGGTATTATGTAGTATCACCTTATTTACATTATTGTAGAGAAGTATTTACATTTATTAACTGAAAGTCACTAAGTATTTACAATGGTATTATGTAGTATCACCTTATTTACATTATTGTAGAGAAGTATTTACATTTATTACCTGTTAGTCACTAAGTATTTACAATCGTATTATGTAGTATCACCTTATTTACATTATTGCATAGAAGTATTTACATTTATTAACTGGTAGTCACTAAGTATTTACAGTCGTATTATGTAGTATCACCTTATTTACATCATTGTAGAGAAGTATTTACATTTATTAACTGGCAGTCACTAAGTGTTTATAATCGTATTATGTAGTATCACCTCATTTACATTATTGCATAGAAGTATGTACATTTATTAACTGGCAGTCACTAAGTATTTACAATGGTATTATGTAGTATCACCTTATTTACATCATTATTGAGAAGTATTTACATTTATTAACCGGCAGTCTCTAAGTATTTACCATCGTATTATGGAGTATCACCTTATTTACATTATTGTAGAGAAGTATTTACATTTATTAACTGGTAGTCACTAAGTATTTACAATCGTATTATGTATTATCACCTTATTTACATTATTGTAGAGAAGTATTTACATTTATTAACGGGTAGTCACTGAGTATTTACAATGGTATTATGTAGTATCACCTTATTTACATTATTGTAGAGGAGTATTTACATTTATTAACTGGTAGTGACTAAGTATTTACAATCGTATTATGTAGTATCAACTTATTTACATTATTGTATAGAAGTATTCATATTTATTAACTGGTAGTCACTAAGTATTTACAATCGTATTATGTAGTATAACCTTATTTACATTATTGTAGAGAAGTATTCATATTTATTAACTGGTAGTCACTTAGTATTTACAATGGTATTATGTAGTGTATCACCTTATTTATATTATTGTAGAGAAGTATTTACATTTATTAACTGGTAGTCACTAAATATTTACAATGGTATTATGTAGTATCACCTTATTTACATTATTGTAGAGAAGTATTTACATTTATTAACTGGTAGTCACTAAGTATTTACAATCGTATTATGTAGTATCACCTTATTTACGTTATTGTGGAGAAGTATTTACATTTATTAACTGGTAGTCACTAAGTATTCACAATCGTATTATGTAGTATCACCTTATTTACATTATTGTAGAGAAGTATCTACACTTATTAACTGGCAGTCACTAAGTATCTACAATCGTATTATGTAGTATCACCTTATTTACGTTATTGTAGAGAAGTATCTACATTTATTAACTGGCAGTCACTAAGTATCTACAATCGTATTATATAGTATCACCTTATTCACATTATTGTAGAGAAGTATTTACATTTATTAACTGGTAGTCACTAAGCATTTACGATCGTATTATGTAGTATCACCTCATTTACATCATTGTAGAGAATTTACATGAAATATGAGATACAAAGAACATGTTATGCAGATTTAGATCATGCAATTGTTACTTTGGATTAGAATAGACTTATTCTTGTTTTTTTTTTGGTCAATGTTCAAATTAAAAATTCTACAACAAAACACGCGGAAAAGCAATTTGGTTAATAATGAAATAAGGGAATTTATTTCTAAGGAAAAATATGATATGATTATAGTTCAAGAACCATATAGTATAAATAATGAAGTAATCTTTAATATGCGTTCAAAAATATATTATGCAAATATACCGGGAGTTCCAATATATACCGCAACAATCGTTACAAACCCTTTCTTATCATGTAAATTAATTAAAGAGTTTTCAAATTCATTTGCAACCACTATATCAGTACAAACTACTAAACGGCAAATTATTCTTTCAAATATTTATATACACCCTAATAAAATGGATACCTGTCATGTTCAATTCCTTGATAAATTAATTAAAATATTTAACACAAATCCATTGATTTTAGCTGGAGATTTTAACGCTCGAAGTCAGATGTGGTTTGATAATATTATTAATCAAAACGGTAGAAGTCTTCAACCTATAATTGATTTTCACAATATGCTCATACATAACAATCGAAACAAAACATGTCGAGGATTAAGTATAATAGATTTTACTATTACTAATAGTCATGCTCATGTACTTGTTAATGGATGGAAAACGTTAAATCTTTCGCAAATCACAGATCATCACGCAATCTCATTCGACATTAGTCTGGAAACAGAAAGTTTATTACATGAAAATAATTCTACATGGTATTTTCAAGAAAAAAGAGCCAATTGGCAAAAATATGAGCAGGCAATCAAGGTGTCTAGGATAAATGAGGCAATGATGAAATTAGGTAAAATAGTAAATATAAACGATATAAACTGTGTAGTTTCCCTCATAACTGACATATTAATTGAAGCTGCATATGCATCTCTACGATTAAAACCAAAATATTTAAATAATAATCCATTTAATTGGTGGACGGATGAACTGGAACTTTTAAAAAATCATTTTAAATATGTTCGAAATCTATATTATCGGGGTAAACGGTCTAATAGACAGCTAGTTGATGAAAAAATGTATAAAGAAATACGAAATAAGTATATGAATATTATTGAAAAAACAAGAAATGTAAGCTGGAGGGTATTCCTGGAGGAAGTTGAAAATACATCTCCTTTTGGTAATACTTACAAAACTTTTAAACAAAAAAATTCTCCTAGGACTTTTGATTTACCAATTCTAGATGTATCTCAAGATGTGCTCGAATCAGAAATGAAAAATCTTTTATCTTCTCTATTTCCGAATGACTGTCAATCTTCTGACACAAACTATCATAAATAAATCAGAGACAAGAGTTATACTTTTTCTAATGATAAAATCATTTATTTTGATAATATTCAAATCTGTTCAATAATTAAAAAACTTAAAAATGGCAAGGCTCCAGGAATCGATCATATAAGCAATCAGATGATCAAAACGGCAGTTCATCATATATCTCCTGTGTTAACAAAATTGTTCAATGCTTGTATTGGACTTAATTATTATCCGGAGGCCTGGAGAAAGTCAGCAGTAATGATTATAAAAAACCTAATAAAGAAAATTATAAAGATCCGAAAGCCTACCGCCCTATAAGCTTGTCTTCTAATTTAGGTAAAATTTTTGAAAGTCTAATTCATATTGAACTTTTAAATAATATTAATAGTAATAATGTTATGCATCCTGCTCAACACGGATTTACACAAGAAAAATCAACAATATCTGCTTTACAAGAAATAACTAAATTAAGTCTTCTGAAAAGAGAAACAGAAAATAGGGCAATAGTAACAGTGGACATCAGCGGAGCTTTCGACAACGCATGGCATCCGGCAATTCTCCAACAATTGGACAAGGCAAATTTTCCAGCGGTACTTATAAAAATAATTAATTCTTACTTTGAAGACAGGAGTGTAGAGTTTAAATATACTAATGTAAAGTGTATAAAAAAGATAAATAAGGGGGATGTCCCCAGGGTGGTATTATTTCTCCTATTCTTTGGAATATATTACTTAATGATTTCAACTTATCTTTTAACGAAAGTTTTGCTAGAGTAATTGCTTTCGCGGACGATGTGACATTTGTGGTATGGAGTTCAAACATCTATGATCTTCAGTATAATATTACCAAATGTTTAATAAAAATCAAAGCCTGGTGTGAAAAGGTAAAACTTTCACTAAGTCCAAACAAAACAGGTATACTCTATCTACATAACAATGAAAAATTGCCCATTAATTTTGATGGAAAAATAATTCAACCATCAGAAACTGTTAAAATTTTGGGAGTTATTTTTAAAAATCATAGACAAAGGGATAAGATTAATTTTGGAACACATGTTGACAATATAATTATGAAAGCTACGAAACTTAAGAATATATTATTCTCATTATGTGCACGTACTTGGGGCATTGATACTCGGCGTAAATTGATCTTATATAAAGCTATGATACGCTCTACAATAAGCTATGCATCAAATATTTGGTTTCCTTTTATCACTGCAGCAAAAAGATCCAAGTTGAATTCTATACAATATCAAATTCTTATTAGATGCATTCATGCTTATAGGACTGCATCTTCTTACATCACACATATACTAGCGAAAACCCCTTTACTGTCCGATTATCTTGAATTATTACAAACAAAGTATAATATGACAAATTCTCTCACAGATCGAACACTCAAAAAACCCCTTCAAAAATAATTAAACAAACTATATCTGGATCTAAAATTTAAGTTTTATCTTTCTCAATCTAATGAACTGTTCAAGAAATTCTTTCCAATTGCTGTCCCAAATTTCATTTCTTCTGATAAATTCACTACTTTATTCTTAACTGGCACAGACCCTTCTTAAGTCTCCTATTCAAACTGAATGCTATCAATGATCCAACATGTGAATGCCGCTTAGATGTTGAATCACCAGAACATCTACATTTAACTTGCCCTCTGACTAATCAAATTGTATGTAGATACTTTGAAACATTACCAAATACTCTTTGTGTATATATTCTATCTTATGAGAACTTTGTTAAGTTTAGAACTATTTGTACAATAATTTACGAAATAATACTAATCCATCGTGTAAATAATTAATCATATATAAGTAAATAATACTAGCACAGCACAATAGTCCTTTGGACTTCGTGCTTTTGTAACAATAAATAAAAAAATAAATGTAGTATCACCTTATTTACATTATTGTAGAGAAGTATTTACATTTATTAACTGGTAGTCACTAAGTATTTACAATCGTTTTATGTAGCATCACCTTATTTACATTATTGTAGAGAAGTATTTACATTTATTAACTGAGAGTCACAAAGTATTTACAATGGTATTATGTAGTATCACCTTATTTACATTATTGTAGAGAAGTATCTACAATTATTACCTGGTAGTCACTAAGTATTTACAATGGTATTATGTAGTATCACCTTATTTACATTATTGTAGAGAAGCATCTACATTTATTACCTGTTAATCACTAAGTATTTACAATCGTATTATGTAGTATCACCTTATTTACATTATTGTAGATAATTATTTACATTTATTAACTGGAAGTCACTAAGTATTTACAATCGTATTTTATGTAGTATCATCTTATTTACATTATTGTAGAGAAATATTTACATTTATTAACTGGTAGTCACTAAGTATTTAAAATCGTATTATGTAGTATCACCTTATTTACATTATTGTAGAGAAGTATTTACATTTTTTAACTGGTAGTCACTAAGTATTTACAGTCGTATTAAGTAGTGTCACATATTTACATTATTGTAGAGAAGTATTTACATTTATTAACTGGTAGTTACTAGGTATTTACAATCGCATTATGTAGTATCACCTTATTTACATTATTGTATAGAAGTATCTACATTTATTAACTGGTAGTCACTAAGTATTTACAATCGTATTATGTAGTATCACATATTTACATTATTGTATAGAAGTATTTACATTTATTTACTGGTAGTCACTAAGTATTTACAATCGTAATATGTAGTATCACCTTATTTACATTATTGTAGAGAAGTATTTACATTTATTAACTGGTAGTCACTAAGTATTTACAATCGTATTATGTAGTATTACCTTATTTACATTATTGTAGAGAAGTATTTACATTTATTAACTGGTAGTCACTAAGTATTTACAATCGTATTATGTAGTATCACCTTATTTACATTATTGTAGAGAAGTATTTACATTTATTAACTGGTAGTCACTAAGTATTTACAATCGTAATATGTAGTATCACCTTATTTACATTATTGTAGAGAAGTATTTACATTTATTAACTGGTAGTCACTAAGTATTTACAATCGTATTATGTAGTATCACCTTATTTACTTTATTGTAGAGAAGTATTTACATTTATTAACTGGTAGTCACTAAGTATTTACAATCGAATTATGTAGTATCACCTTATTTACATTATTGTAGAGAAGTATTTACATTTATTAACTGGTAGTCACTAAGTATTTACAATCGTATTATGTAGTATCACCTTATTTACATTATTGTAGAGAAGTATTTACATTTATTAACTGGTAGTCACTAAGTATTTACAATCGTATTATGCAGTATCACCTTATTTACATTATTGTAGAGAAGTATTTACATTTATTAACTGTTAGTCACTAAGTATTAACAATCGTATTATGTAGTATTACCTTATTTACTTTATTGTAGAGAAGTATTTACATTTATTAACTGGTAGTCACTAAGTATTTACAATCGTATTATGTAGTATTACCTTATTTACATTATTGTAGAGAAGTATTTACATTTATTAACTGGTAGTCACTAAGTATTTACAATCGTATTATGTAGTATCACCTTATTTACTTTATTGTAGAGAAGTATTTACATTTATTAACTGGTAGTCACTAATTATTTACAATCGAATTATGTAGTATCACCTTATTTACATTATCGTAGATAAGTATTTACATTTATTAACTGGTAGTCACTAAGTATTTACAATGATATTATGTAGTATCACCTTATTTACATTATTGTAGAGAAGTATTTACATTTATTAACTGAGAGTCACTAAGTATTTACAATGGTATTATGTAGTATCACCTTATTTATATTATTGTAGAGAAGTATTTACATTTATTAACTGGTAGTCACTAAATATTTACAATGGTATTATGTAGTATTACCTTATTTAAATTATTGTAGAGAAATATCTACAATTATTAACTGGTAGTCACTAAGTATTTACAATCGTATTATGTAGTATTACCTTATTTACATTATTGTAGAGAAGTATTTACATTTATTAACAGGTAGTCACTAAGTATTTACAATGATATTATGTAGTATCACCTTATTTACATTATTGCATAGAAGTATTTACATTTATTAACTGGTAGTCACTAAGTATTTACAATCGTATTAGGTAGTATCACCTTATTTACATTATTGCATAGAAGTATTTACATTTATTAACTGGAAGTCACTAAGTATTTACAATCGTATTATGTAGTATCACCTTATTTACATTATTGTAGAGAAGTATCTACAATTATTAACTGGTAGTCACTAAGTATTTACAATGGTATTAGGTAGTATCACCTTATATACATTATTGTAGAGAAGCATCTACAATTATTAACTGGTAGTCACTAAGTATTTACAATGGTATTATGTAGTATCACCTTATTTACATTATTGTAGAGAAGCATCTACATTTATTAGCTGTTAGTCACTAAGTATTTACAATCGTATTATGTATTATCACCTTATTTACATTATTGCATAGAAGTATTTACATTTATTAACTGGCAGTCACTAAGTATTTACAATCGTATTATGTAGTATCACCTTATTTACATTATTGTAGATAAGTATTTACATTTATTAACTGGTAGTCCCTAAGTATTTACAGTCGTATTATGTAGTATCACTTTATTTACATCATTGTAGAGAAGTATTTACATTTATTAACTGGCAGTCACTAAGTGTTTTTAATCGTATTATGTAGTATCACCTTATTTACATTATTGCATAGAAGTATGTACATTTATTAACTGGCAGTCACTAAGTATTTCCAATGGTATTATGTAGTATCACTTATTTACATCATTGTTGAGAAGTATTTACATTTATTAACGGGCAGTCTCTAAGTATTTACCATCGTATTATGTAGTATCACCTTATTTACATTATTGCATAGAAGTATGTACATTTATTAACTGGCAGTCACTAAGTATTTACAATCGTATTATGTAGTATCACCTTATTTACATCATTGTAGAGAGGTATTTACATTTATTAACTGGTAGTCACTAAGTATTTACAATCGTAATATGTAGTATCACCTTATTTACATTATTGTAGAGAAGTATTCACATTTATTAACTGGTAGTCACTAAGTATTTACAATCGTATTATGTAGTATCACCTTATTTACATTATTGTAGAGAAGTATTTACATTTATTAACTGGTAGTCACTAAGTATTTACAATCGTATTATGTAGTATCACCTAATTTACATTATTGTAGAGAATTATTTACATTTATTAACTGGTAGTCACTAAGTATTTACAATCGTATTATGTAGTATTACCTTATTTACATTATTGTAGAGAAGTATTTACATTTATTAACTGGTAGTGACTAAGTATTTACAATCGTATTTATGTAGTATCACCTTATTTACATTATTGTAGAGAAGTATTTACATTTATTAACTGGTAGTCACTAAGTATTTACAATCGTATTATGTAGTATCACCTAATTTACATTATTGTAGAGAATTATTTACATTTATTAACTGGTAGTCACTAAGTATTTACAATCGTATTATGTAGTATTACCTTACTTACATTATTGTAGAGAAGTATTTACATTTATTAACTGGTAGTGACTAAGTATTTACAATCGTATTACGTAGTTTAACCTTATTTACATTATTGTAGAGAAGTATTTACATTTATTAAATGGTAGTCACTAATTATTTACAATTGAATTATGTAGTATCACCTTATTTACCTTATCGTAGATAAGTATTTACATTTATTAACTGGTAGTCACTAAGTATTTACAATGATATTATGTAGTATCACCTTATTTACATTATTGTAGAGAAGTATTTACATTTATTAACTGAGAGTCACTAAGTATTTACAATGGTATTATGTAGTATCACCTTATTTACATTATTGTAGAGAAACATCTACAATTATTAACTGGTAGTCACTAAGTATTTACAATCGTATTATGTAGTATTACCTTATTTACATTATTGTAGAGAAGTATTTACATTTATTAACAGGTAGTCACTAAGTATTTACAATGATATTATGTAGTATCACCTTATTTACATTATTGCATAGAAGTATTTACATTTATTAACTGGTAGTCACTAAGTATTTACAATCGTATTAGGTAGTATCACCTTATTTACATTATTGCATAGAAGTTTTTACATTTATTAACTGGTAGTCACTAAGTATTTACAATCGTATTATGTAGTATCACCTTATTTACATTATTGTAGAGAAGTATCTACAATTATTAACTGGTAGTCACTAAGTATTTACAATGGTATTAGGTAGTATCACCTTATATACATTATTGTAGAGAAGCATCTACAATTATTAACTGGTAGTCACTAAGTATTTACAATGGTATTATGTAGTATCACCTTATTTACATTATTGTAGAGAAGCATCTACATTTATTAGCTGTTAGTCACTAAGTATTTACAATCGTATTATGTATTATCACCTTATTTACATTATTGCATAGAAGTATTTACATTTATTAACTGGCAGTCACTAAGTATTTACAATCGTATTATGTAGTATCACCTTATTTACATTATTGTAGATAAGTATTTACATTTATTAACTGGTAGTCCCTAAGTATTTACAGTCGTATTATGTAGTATCACTTTATTTACATCATTGTAGAGAAGTATTTACATTTATTAACTGGCAGTCACTAAGTGTTTTTAATCGTATTATGTAGTATCACCTTATTTACATTATTGCATAGAAGTATGTACATTTATTAACTGGCAGTCACTAAGTATTTCCAATGGTATTATGTAGTATCACTTTATTTACATCATTGTTGAGAAGTATTTACATTTATTAACGGGCAGTCTCTAAGTATTTACCATCGTATTATGTAGTATCACCTTATTTACATTATTGCATAGAAGTATGTACATTTATTAACTGGCAGTCACTAAGTATTTACAATCGTATTATGTAGTATCACCTTATTTACATCATTGTAGAGAGGTATTTACATTTATTAACTGGTAGTCACTAAGTATTTACAATCGTAATATGTAGTATCACCTTATTTACATTATTGTAGAGAAGTATTCACATTTATTAACTGGTAGTCACTAAGTATTTACAATCGTATTATGTAGTATCACCTTATTTACATTATTGTAGAGAAGTATTTACATTTATATTAACTGGTAGTCACTAATTATTTACAATCGTATTATGTAGTATCACCTTATTTACATTATTGTAGAGAAGTATTTACAATTATTAACTGGTAGTCACTAAGTATTTACATTCGTATTATGTAGTATTACCTTATTTACATTATTGTAGAGAAGTATTTACATTTATTAACTGGTAGTGACTAAGTATTTACAATCGTATTTATGTAGTATCACCTTATTTACATTATTGTAGAGAAGTATTTACATTTATTAACTGGTAGTCACTAAGTATTTACAATCGTATTATGTAGTATCACCTAATTTACATTATTGTAGAGAATTATTTACATTTATTAACTGGTAGTCACTAAGTATTTACAATCGTATTATGTAGTATTACCTTACTTACATTATTGTAGAGAAGTATTTACATTTATTAACTGGTAGTGACTAAGTATTTACAATCGTATTATGTAGTTTAACCTTATTTACATTATTGTAGAGAAGTATTTACATTTATTAACTGGTAGTCACTAAGTATTTACAATCGTATTATATAGTTTCACCTTATTTACATTATTGTAGAGAAGTATTCACATTTATTAACTGGTAGTCACTAAGTATTTACAATCGTATTATGTAGTATCACCTTATTTACATTATTGTAGAGAAGTATTTACATTTATTAACTGAGAGTCACTAAGTATTTACAATGGTATTATGTAGTATCACCTTATTTACATTATTGTAGAGAAGTATTTACATTTATTACCTGTTAGTCACTAAGTATTTACAATCGTATTATGTAGTATCACCTTATTTACATTATTGCATAGAAGTATTTACATTTATTAACTGGTAGTCACTAAGTATTTACAGTCGTATTATGTAGTATCACCTTATTTACATCATTGTAGAGAAGTATTTACATTTATTAACTGGCAGTCACTAAGTGTTTATAATCGTATTATGTAGTATCACCTCATTTACATTATTGCATAGAAGTATTTACATTTATTAACTGGTAGTCACTAAGTATTTACAATCGTATTAGGTAGTATCACCTTATTTACATTATTGCATAGAAGTATTTACATTTATTAACTGGTAGTCACTAAGTATTTACAATCGTATTATGTAGTATCACCTTATTTACATTATTGTAGAGAAGTATCTACAATTATTAACTGGTAGTCACTAAGTATTTACAATGGTATTAGGTAGTATCACCTTATATACATTATTGTAGAGAAGCATCTACAATTATTAACTGGTAGTCACTAAGTATTTACAATGGTATTATGTAGTATCACTTTATTTACATCATTGTAGAGAAGTATTTACATTTATTAACTGGCAGTCACTAAGTGTTTTTAATCGTATTATGTAGTATCACCTTATTTACATTATTGCATAGAAGTATGTACATTTATTAACTGGCAGTCACTAAGTATTTCCAATGGTATTATGTAGTATCACTTTATTTACATCATTGTTGAGAAGTATTTACATTTATTAACGGGCAGTCTCTAAGTATTTACCATCGTATTATGTAGTATCACCTTATTTACATTATTGCATAGAAGTATGTACATTTATTAACTGGCAGTCACTAAGTATTTACAATCGTATTATGTAGTATCACCTTATTTACATCATTGTAGAGAGGTATTTACATTTATTAACTGGTAGTCACTAAGTATTTACAATCGTAATATGTAGTATCACCTTATTTACATTATTGTAGAGAAGTATTCACATTTATTAACTGGTAGTCACTAAGTATTTACAATCGTATTATGTAGTATCACCTTATTTACATTATTGTAGAGAAGTATTTACATTTATATTAACTGGTAGTCACTAAGTATTTACAATCGTATTATGTAGTATCACCTTATTTACATTATTGTAGAGAAGTATTTACAATTATTAACTGGTAGTCACTAAGTATTTACATTCGTATTATGTAGTATTACCTTATTTACATTATTGTAGAGAAGTATTTACATTTATTAACTGGTAGTGACTAAGTATTTACAATCGTATTTATGTAGTATCACCTTATTTACATTATTGTAGAGAAGTATTTACATTTATTAACTGGTAGTCACTAAGTATTTACAATCGTATTATGTAGTATCACCTAATTTACATTATTGTAGAGAATTATTTACATTTATTAACTGGTAGTCACTAAGTATTTACAATCGTATTATGTAGTATTACCTTACTTACATTATTGTAGAGAAGTATTTACATTTATTAACTGGTAGTGACTAAGTATTTACAATCGTATTATGTAGTTTAACCTTATTTACATTATTGTAGAGAAGTATTTACATTTATTAAATGGTAGTCACTAATTATTTACAATCGAATTATGTAGTATCACCTTATTTACCTTATCGTAGATAAGTATTTACATTTATTAACTGGTAGTCACTAAGTATTTACAATGATATTATGTAGTATCACCTTATTTACATTATTGTAGAGAAGTATTTACATTTATTAACTGAGAGTCACTAAGTATTTACAATGGTATTATGTAGTATCACCTTATTTACATTATTGTAGAGAAGTATTTACATTTATTAACTGGTAGTCACTAAATATTTACAATGGTATTATGTAGTATTACCTTATTTAAATTATTGTAGAGAAACATCTACAATTATTAACTGGTAGTCACTAAGTATTTACAATCGTATTATGTAGTATTACCTTATTTACATTATTGTAGAGAAGTATTTACATTTATTAACAGGTAGTCACTAAGTATTTACAATGATATTATGTAGTATCACCTTATTTACATTATTGCATAGAAGTATTTACATTTATTAACTGGTAGTCACTAAGTATTTACAATCGTATTAGGTAGTATCACCTTATTTACATTATTGCATAGAAGTATTTACATTTATTAACTGGTAGTCACTAAGTATTTACAATCGTATTATGTAGTATCACCTTATTTACATTATTGTAGAGAAGTATCTACAATTATTAACTGGTAGTCACTAAGTATTTACAATGGTATTAGGTAGTATCACCTTATATACATTATTGTAGAGAAGCATCTACAATTATTAACTGGTAGTCACTAAGTATTTACAATGGTATTATGTAGTATCACCTTATTTACATTATTGTAGAGAAGCATCTACATTTATTAGCTGTTAGTCACTAAGTATTTACAATCGTATTATGTATTATCACCTTATTTACATTATTGCATAGAAGTATTTACATTTATTAACTGGCAGTCACTAAGTATTTACAATCGTATTATGTAGTATCACCTTATTTACATTATTGTAGATAAGTATTTACATTTATTAACTGGTAGTCCCTAAGTATTTACAGTCGTATTATGTAGTATCACTTTATTTACATCATTGTAGAGAAGTATTTACATTTATTAACTGGCAGTCACTAAGTGTTTTTAATCGTATTATGTAGTATCACCTTATTTACATTATTGCATAGAAGTATGTACATTTATTAACTGGCAGTCACTAAGTATTTCCAATGGTATTATGTAGTATCACTTTATTTACATCATTGTTGAGAAGTATTTACATTTATTAACGGGCAGTCTCTAAGTATTTACCATCGTATTATGTAGTATCACCTTATTTACATTATTGCATAGAAGTATGTACATTTATTAACTGGCAGTCACTAAGTATTTACAATCGTATTATGTAGTATCACCTTATTTACATCATTGTAGAGAGGTATTTACATTTATTAACTGGTAGTCACTAAGTTTTTACAATCGTAATATGTAGTATCACCTTATTTACATTATTGTAGAGAAGTATTCACATTTATTAACTGGTAGTCACTAAGTATTTACAATCGTATTATGTAGTATCACCTTATTTACATTATTGTAGAGAAGTATTTACATTTATATTAACTGGTAGTCACTAAGTATTTACAATCGTATTATGTAGTATCACCTTATTTACATTATTGTAGAGAAGTATATACAATTATTAACTGGTAGTCACTAAGTATTTACATTCGTATTATGTAGTATTACCTTATTTACATTATTGTAGAGAAGTATTTACATTTATTAACTAGTAGTGACTAAGTATTTACAATCGTATTTATGTAGTATCACCTTATTTACATTATTGTAGAGAAGTATTTACATTTATTAACTGGTAGTCACTAAGTATTTACAATCGTATTATGTAGTATCACCTAATTTACATTATTGTAGAGAATTATTTACATTTATTAACTGGTAGTCACTAAGTATTTACAATCGTATTATGTAGTATTACCTTACTTACACTATTGTAGAGAAGTATTTACATTTATTAACTGGTAGTGACTAAGTATTTACAATCGTATTATGTAGTTTAACCTTATTTACATTATTGTAGAGAAGTATTTACATTTATTAACTGGTAGTCACTAAGTATTTACAATCGTATTATATAGTTTCACCTTATTTACATTATTGTAGAGAAGTATTCACATTTATTAACTGGTAGTCATTAAGTATTTACAATCGTATTATGTAGTATCACCTTATTTACATTATTGTAGAGAAGTATTTACATTTATTAACTGAGAGTCACTAAGTATTTACAATGGTATTATGTAGTATCACCTTATTTACATTATTGTAGAGAAGTATTTACATTTATTACCTGTTAGTCACTAAGTATTTACAATCGTATTATGTAGTATCACCTTATTTACATTATTGCATAGAAGTATTTACATTTATTAACTGGTAGTCACTAAGTATTTACAATCGTATTATGTAGTATCACCTTATTTACATCATTGTAGAGAAGTATTTACATTTATTAACTGGTAGTCACTAAATATTTACAATGGTGTATTTACATTATTGTAGAGAAGTATTTACATTTATTACCTGTTAGTCACTAAGTATTTACAATGATATTATGTAGTATCACCTTATTTACATTATTGCATAGATGTATTTACATTTATTAACTGGTAGTCACTAAGTATTTACAATCGTATTATGTAGTATCACCTTATTTACATTATTGTAGAGAAGTATCTACAATTATTAACTGGTAGTCACTAAGTATTTACAATCGTATTATGTAGTATTACCTTATTTACATTATTGTAGAGAAGTATTTACATTTATTAACAGGTAGTCACTAAGTATTTACAATGATATTATGTAGTATCACCTTATTTACATTATTGCATAGAAGTATTTACATTTATTAACTGGTAGTCACTAAGTATTTACAATCGTATTAGGTAGTATCACCTTATTTACATTATTGCAAAGAAGTATTTACATTTATTAACTGGTAGTCACTAAGTATTTACAATCGTATTATGTAGTATCACCTTATTTACATTATTGTAGTTAAGTATCTACATTTATTAACTGGTAGTCACTAAATAATAACAATGGTATTATGTAGTATCACCTTATTTACATTATTGTAGAGAAGTATCTACAATTATTAACTGGTAGTCACTAAGTATTTACAATGATATTATGTAGTATCACCTTATTTACATTATTGCATAGAAGTATTTACATTTATTAACTGGTAGTCACTAAGTATTTACAATCGTATTAGGTAGTATCACCTTATTTACATTATTGCATAGAAGTATTTACATTTATTAACTGGTAGTCACTAAGTATTTACAATCGTATTATGTAGTATCACCTTATTTACATTATTGTAAATAAGTATTTACATTTATTAACTGGTAGTCACTAAATAATAACAATGGTATTATGTAGTATCACCTTATTTACATTATTGTAGAGAAGTATCTACAATTATTAACTGGTAGTCACTAAGTATTTACAATGGTATTATGTAGTATCACCTTATATACATTATTGTAGAGAAGCATCTACAATTATTAACTGGTAGTCACTAAGTATTTACAATGGTATTATGTAGTATCACCTTATTTACATTATTGTAGAGAAGCATCTACATTTATTAGCTGTTAGTCACTAAGTATTTACAATCGTATTATGTATTATCACCTTATTTACATTATTGCATAGAAGTATTTACATTTATTAACTGGCAGTTACTAAGTATTTACAATCGTATTATGTAGTATCACCTTATTTACATTATTGTAGATAAGTATTTACATTTATTAACTGGTAGTCCCTAAGTATTTACAGTCGTATTATGTAGTATCACCTTATTTACATTATTGCATAGAAGTATGTACATTTATTAACTGGCAGTCACTAAGTATTTACAATCGTATTATGTAGTATCACCTAATTTACATTATTGTAGAGAATTATTTACATTTATTAACTGGTAGTCACTAAGTATTTACAATCGTATTATGTAGTATTACCTTACTTACATTATTGTAGAGAAGTATTTACATTTATTAACTGGTAGTGACTAAGTATTTACAATCGTATTATGTAGTTTAACCTTATTTACATTATTGTAGAGAAGTATTTACATTTATTAAATGGTAGTCACTAATTATTTACAATCGAATTATGTAGTATCACCTTATTTACCTTATCGTAGATAAGTATTTACATTTATTAACTGGTAGTCACTAAGTATTTACAATGATATTATGTAGTTTAACCTTATTTACATTATTGTAGAGAAGTATTTACATTTATTAAATGGTAGTCACTAATTATTTACAATCGAATTATGTAGTATCACCTTATTTACCTTATCGTAGATAAGTATTTACATTTATTAACTGGTAGTCACTAAGTATTTACAATGATATTATGTAGTATCACCTTATTTACATTATTGTAGAGAAGCATCTACAATTATTAACTGGTAGTCACTAAGTATTTACAATGGTATTATGTAGTATCACTTTATTTACATCATTGTAGAGAAGTATTTACATTTATTAACTGGCAGTCACTAAGTGTTTTTAATCGTATTATGTAGTATCACCTTATTTACATTATTGCATAGAAGTATGTACATTTATTAACTGGCAGTCACTAAGTATTTCCAATGGTATTATGTAGTATCACTTTATTTACATCATTGTTGAGAAGTATTTACATTTATTAACGGGCAGTCTCTAAGTATTTACCATCGTATTATGTAGTATCACCTTATTTACATTATTGCATAGAAGTATGTACATTTATTAACTGGCAGTCACTAAGTATTTACAATCGTATTATGTAGTATCACCTTATTTACATCATTGTAGAGAGGTATTTACATTTATTAACTGGTAGTCACTAAGTATTTACAATCGTAATATGTAGTATCACCTTATTTACATTATTGTAGAGAAGTATTCACATTTATTAACTGGTAGTCACTAAGTATTTACAATCGTATTATGTAGTATCACCTTATTTACATTATTGTAGAGAAGTATTTACATTTATATTAACTGGTAGTCACTAAGTATTTACAATCGTATTATGTAGTATCACCTTATTTACATTATTGTAGAGAAGTATTTACAATTATTAACTGGTAGTCACTAAGTATTTACATTCGTATTATGTAGTATTACCTTATTTACATTATTGTAGAGAAGTATTTACATTTATTAACTGGTAGTGACTAAGTATTTACAATCGTATTTATGTAGTATCACCTTATTTACATTATTGTAGAGAAGTATTTACATTTATTAACTGGTAGTCACTAAGTATTTACAATCGTATTATGTAGTATCACCTAATTTACATTATTGTAGAGAATTATTTACATTTATTAACTGGTAGTCACTAAGTATTTACAATCGTATTATGTAGTATTACCTTACTTACATTATTGTAGAGAAGTATTTACATTTATTAACTGGTAGTGACTAAGTATTTACAATCGTATTATGTAGTTTAACCTTATTTACATTATTGTAGAGAAGTATTTACATTTATTAAATGGTAGTCACTAATTATTTACAATCGAATTATGTAGTATCACCTTATTTACCTTATCGTAGATAAGTATTTACATTTATTAACTGGTAGTCACTAAGTATTTACAATGATATTATGTAGTATCACCTTATTTACATTATTGTAGAGAAGTATTTACATTTATTAACTGAGAGTCACTAAGTATTTACAATGGTATTATGTAGTATCACCTTATTTACATTATTGTAGAGAAGTATTTACATTTATTAACTGGTAGTCACTAAATATTTACAATGGTATTATGTAGTATTACCTTATTTAAATTATTGTAGAGAAACATCTACAATTATTAACTGGTAGTCACTAAGTATTTACAATCGTATTATGTAGTATTACCTTATTTACATTATTGTAGAGAAGTATTTACATTTATTAACAGGTAGTCACTAAGTATTTACAATGATATTATGTAGTATCACCTTATTTACATTATTGCATAGAAGTATTTACATTTATTAACTGGTAGTCACTAAGTATTTACAATCGTATTAGGTAGTATCACCTTATTTACATTATTGCATAGAAGTATTTACATTTATTAACTGGTAGTCACTAAGTATTTACAATCGTATTATGTAGTATCACCTTATTTACATTATTGTAGAGAAGTATCTGCAATTATTAACTGGTAGTCACTAAGTATTTACAATGGTATTAGGTAGTATCACCTTATATACATTATTGTAGAGAAGCATCTACAATTATTAACTGGTAGTCACTAAGTATTTACAATGGTATTATGTAGTATCACCTTATTTACATTATTGTAGAGAAGCATCTACATTTATTAGCTGTTAGTCACTAAGTATTTACAATCGTATTATGTATTATCACCTTATTTACATTATTGCATAGAAGTATTTACATTTATTAACTGGCAGTCACTAAGTATTTACAATCGTATTATGTAGTATCACCTTATTTACATTATTGTAGATAAGTATTTACATTTATTAACTGGTAGTCCCTAAGTATTTACAGTCGTATTATGTAGTATCACTTTATTTACATCATTGTAGAGAAGTATTTACATTTATTAACTGGCAGTCACTAAGTGTTTTTAATCGTATTATGTAGTATCACCTTATTTACATTATTGCATAGAAGTATGTACATTTATTAACTGGCAGTCACTAAGTATTTCCAATGGTATTATGTAGTATCACTTTATTTACATCATTGTTGAGAAGTATTTACATTTATTAACGGGCAGTCTCTAAGTATTTACCATCGTATTATGTAGTATCACCTTATTTACATTATTGCATAGAAGTATGTACATTTATTAACTGGCAGTCACTAAGTATTTACAATCGTATTATGTAGTATCACCTTATTTACATCATTGTAGAGAGGTATTTACATTTATTAACTGGTAGTCACTAAGTTTTTACAATCGTAATATGTAGTATCACCTTATTTACATTATTGTAGAGAAGTATTCACATTTATTAACTGGTAGTCACTAAGTATTTACAATCGTATTATGTAGTATCACCTTATTTACATTATTGTAGAGAAGTATTTACATTTATATTAACTGGTAGTCACTAAGTATTTACAATCGTATTATGTAGTATCACCTTATTTACATTATTGTAGAGAAGTATATACAATTATTAACTGGTAGTCACTAAGTATTTACATTCGTATTATGTAGTATTACCTTATTTACATTATTGTAGAGAAGTATTTACATTTATTAACTGGTAGTGACTAAGTATTTACAATCGTATTTATGTAGTATCACCTTATTTACATTATTGTAGAGAAGTATTTACATTTATTAACTGGTAGTCACTAAGTATTTACAATCGTATTATGTAGTATCACCTAATTTACATTATTGTAGAGAATTATTTACATTTATTAACTGGTAGTCACTAAGTATTTACAATCGTATTATGTAGTATTACCTTACTTACACTATTGTAGAGAAGTATTTACATTTATTAACTGGTAGTGACTAAGTATTTACAATCGTATTATGTAGTTTAACCTTATTTACATTATTGTAGAGAAGTATTTACATTTATTAACTGGTAGTCACTAAGTATTTACAATCGTATTATATAGTTTCACCTTATTTACATTATTGTAGAGAAGTATTCACATTTATTAACTGGTAGTCATTAAGTATTTACAATCGTATTATGTAGTATCACCTTATTTACATTATTGTAGAGAAGTATTTACATTTATTAACTGAGAGTCACTAAGTATTTACAATGGTATTATGTAGTATCACCTTATTTACATTATTGTAGAGAAGTATTTACATTTATTACCTGTTAGTCACTAAGTATTTACAATCGTATTATGTAGTATCACCTTATTTACATTATTGCATAGAAGTATTTACATTTATTAACTGGTAGTCACTAAGTATTTACAATCGTATTATGTAGTATCACCTTATTTACATCATTGTAGAGAAGTATTTACATTTATTAACTGGTAGTCACTAAATATTTACAATGGTGTATTTACATTATTGTAGAGAAGTATTTACATTTATTACCTGTTAGTCACTAAGTATTTACAATGATATTATGTAGTATCACCTTATTTACATTATTGCATAGATGTATTTACATTTATTAACTGGTAGTCACTAAGTATTTACAATCGTATTATGTAGTATCACCTTATTTACATTATTGTAGAGAAGTATCTACAATTATTAACTGGTAGTCACTAAGTATTTACAATCGTATTATGTAGTATTACCTTATTTACATTATTGTAGAGAAGTATTTACATTTATTAACAGGTAGTCACTAAGTATTTACAATGATATTATGTAGTATCACCTTATTTACATTATTGCATAGAAGTATTTACATTTATTAACTGGTAGTCACTAAGTATTTACAATCGTATTAGGTAGTATCACCTTATTTACATTATTGCAAAGAAGTATTTACATTTATTAACTGGTAGTCACTAAGTATTTACAATCGTATTATGTAGTATCACCTTATTTACATTATTGTAGTTAAGTATCTACATTTATTAACTGGTAGTCACTAAATAATAACAATGGTATTATGTAGTATCACCTTATTTACATTATTGTAGAGAAGTATCTACAATTATTAACTGGTAGTCACTAAGTATTTACAATGATATTATGTAGTATCACCTTATTTACATTATTGCATAGAAGTATTTACATTTATTAACTGGTAGTCACTAAGTATTTACAATCGTATTAGGTAGTATCACCTTATTTACATTATTGCATAGAAGTATTTACATTTATTAACTGGTAGTCACTAAGTATTTACAATCGTATTATGTAGTATCACCTTATTTACATTATTGTAAATAAGTATTTACATTTATTAACTGGTAGTCACTAAATAATAACAATGGTATTATGTAGTATCACCTTATTTACATTATTGTAGAGAAGTATCTACAATTATTAACTGGTAGTCACTAAGTATTTACAATGGTATTATGTAGTATCACCTTATATACATTATTGTAGAGAAGCATCTACAATTATTAACTGGTAGTCACTAAGTATTTACAATGGTATTATGTAGTATCACCTTATTTACATTATTGTAGAGAAGCATCTACATTTATTAGCTGTTAGTCACTAAGTATTTACAATCGTATTATGTATTATCACCTTATTTACATTATTGCATAGAAGTATTTACATTTATTAACTGGCAGTTACTAAGTATTTACAATCGTATTATGTAGTATCACCTTATTTACATTATTGTAGATAAGTATTTACATTTATTAACTGGTAGTCCCTAAGTATTTACAGTCGTATTATGTAGTATCACTTTATTTACATCATTGTAGAGAAGTATTTACATTTATTAACTGGCAGTCACTAAGTGTTTTTAATCGTATTATGTAGTATCACCTTATTTACATTATTGCATAGAAGTATGTACATTTATTAACTGGCAGTCACTAAGTATTTCCAATGGTATTATGTAGTATCACTTTATTTACATCATTGTTGAGAAGTATTTACATTTATTAACGGGCAGTCTCTAAGTATTTACCATCGTATTATGTAGTATCACCTTATTTACATTATTGCATAGAAGTATGTACATTTATTAACTGGCAGTCACTAAGTATTTACAATCGTATTATGTAGTATCACCTTATTTACATCATTGTAGAGAGGTATTTACATTTATTAACTGGTAGTCACTAAGTATTTACAATCGTAATATGTAGTATCACCTTATTTACATTATTGTAGAGAAGTATTCACATTTATTAACTGGTAGTCACTAAGTATTTACAATCGTATTATGTAGTATCACCTTATTTACATTATTGCATAGAAGTATTTACATTTATTAACTGGCAGTCACTAAGTATTTACAATCGTATTATGTAGTATCACCTTATTTACATTATTGTAGATAAGTATTTACATTTATTAACTGGTAGTCACTAAGTATTTACAGTCGTATTATGTAGTATCACCTTATTTACATTATTGTAGAGAAGTATCTACAATTATTAACTGGTAGTCACTAAGTATTTACAATGGTATTATGTAGTATCACCTTATTTACATTATTGTAGAGAAGTATCTACAATTAATAACTGGTAGTCACTAAGTATTTACAATGGTATTATGTAGTATCACCTTATTTACATTATTGTAGAGAAGTATTTACATTTATTAACTGAGAGTCACTAAGTATTTACAATGGTATTATGTAGTATCACCTTATTTACATTATTGTAGAGAAGTATTTACATTTATTACCTGTTAGTCACTAAGTATTTACAATCGTATTATGTAGTATCACCTTATTTACATTATTGCATAGAAGTATTTACATTTATTAACTGGCAGTCACTAAGTATTTACAATCGTATTATGTAGTATCACCCTATTTACATTATTGTAGATAAGTATTTACATTTATTAACTGGTAGTCACTAAGTATTTACAGTCGTATTATGTAGTATCACCTTATTTACATCATTGTAGAGAAGTATTTACATTTATTAACTGGCAGTCACTAAGTTTTTATAATCGTATTATGTAGTATCACCTCATTTACATTATTGCATAGAAGTATGTACATTTATTAACTGGCAGTCACTAAGTATTTACAATGGTATTATGTGAGATAAGAGGATGCCAGCGGGCGACGTCCCACGCCCGTGCTTCCCACGTGACCACCGCCGCCGCGCATGCGCGCCGACCGTGACGTCGCCACCGGGGGCTGCGCGCGCAGTTTTCGAACACCGCCTGATCTCGCTGGCTGTTTACCGCCCGTCGCTACAACCTACGGCGGTTCCTTCTATTATATAATACTCTAGGCGCTGGTGGAGTAAAAACTGTACTCCACCTGCCTCTTATAATTGTATGTAATCTTTGGACACTTATTAAAATATAAATTATTAATTTATAGTTCTCACTGCAGCTCGAACCTTTACCCTAACGCGGTAGAACATGGCGCAGTCGACATTCGGTTAATTATAGCCGTTTTTTAAGTGACAGCTCAGTGACAATTAGTAATCAAGATGCCCTCAAGAAGGAATCGCCGACCATCCCAAACCCCTCCAGAGAACCCTGCCTCGCCGACCAGCACCGACATCCTCAGGTCCATAGCCGCACTGTTGCAGCAGATGGCTACTCGGAATCCGACACCGACAGTCCCATTAGGAGCTCCTCCTCACCACGCCACAAAAATCATCCAGCTTCCTAAACTGGCTTCCCCGGAGGAGTTAACGATGTCTTCTTTCCGCGATTGGAAACAACGTTGGAACGACTACGTGGACGCCCAACAAGTAGCCACCTTCCCGCTATCCACACAGCAAGTGACTTTGCGTGCCGCCCTCCATTCCGAATGGACCATCCTTTGGCAATCAGGCCGCCTTCATATTTCTACCACCACCACCCTCGATGAAGCCGTGAATGCTCTCGAGGCCTACCTACGCAAGAAGCGAAACCCCCTCCTTGATCGGCAAGATTTTCATCGTAGGGACCAACAAACCGGAGAATCGGTGGATCGCTACTTCGCAGCCCTTAAAGCTCTTGATGACTCGTGTGCACATGAGCTGGATTTTAAGTGCAGCACATGCGGCGACCCGTGTATTACAATATGCACAAAAAGAGCTTGTGGGAAAACGTTTGCCCTTGCTGGTTATCAACAGCAACTCCGTATCCGTGACAGGTTAATATGTGGCCTGTTTGATAAAGACCTCCAACGAAAAGTACTGGCGGAGCAGTACAATTCCGACCTCTCCCTGGACCGAGTCCTCTCAATTTGCATCGCACATGAGAGTGCTACCGCCGTGGGCGCGACTCTTTCAGCCTCCCCAACCACCTCCCCCGAAGCCTTCATTGCAACCAGACGTGCACCATCAACCTACAAGCATCAACAAGCCAGCTCGTCCGAAACCTCACCTAAGGCCAACCGTTTCTTTCAAAAACCCTATGATCCTAACGACCCCTGCTCCGGATGTGGGGCTAACCCAAGACACCGCCGTGACCAGTGCCCAGCAAAAGACATAGAGTGTAACAAATGCGGCATCACCGGGCATTACGGAAGGGTTTGCCGACAACTGAAACGGAAACCCACAACCAAACCTAATATCCCGCCACCTGCAACCAGAAACAATCAGTCCCAACCAGGACCCTCAAACACAGTTGTTGCAGCTGGAGTACGCAACGAACTCATAACCATTCCGACCGATATCAACCATAAGTTACACCAAATCCGTTGGCTGGCGGACCCGGGGTCAGATCTGGATCTAATCCCAGAATCAGAATTCCTGTTACTGGATGAGCAGACCCGATCAGCACTCAACCCGAAGAACGTCCCTTGCGTAGGAGCCAACGGCATCAGCTTAAGTCCTTGTGGATCGTTCGTCGCGGCACTGCATCTCAACGGGAAAACATACAGTACTACCGTTGGAGTCTGCAAGCACCTGAACGCCCCTCTCTTGAGCAAGAGCGGATGCAAAGCCTTAGGACTTCTGCCGGATAACTGGCCCCATTCAATGATCGTCAATGCGATAACCAACGGACCCGTCGGCGAAGCCATCGATTGGTGCCATCCTATGGTAGTTGTCCCGAAAAAAGGCTCATCACAAGTCACTATACCAAATGATCTCGCCGGTGCCATCATTGGGAAAGGTGGTCAACGCATCAGGAAGATCCGGCGCGAGTCTGGTGCGGGGATCACCATAGATGAGTCTCAACCTGGTAGCAACGAACGGGTCATCACCATCTCTGGCACGCCTCAGCAGATCCAGATGGCCCAGTACCTCTTGCAGCAAAATGTAAGAGAACATTCCTTCCGGAAGCGATACAATCGCAACGCCAAGCCACTCTCACATTTGGAAGTGGGAGCAATAGTCCGTGTCCAGGATCACCGCACAAAACATTGGACCCTCCTTGCTGAGGTTCTCGAACAACTTCCACGCGGTCGCAGCTACCTCATCCGGACCGACGCCGGACGCCTTCTTCGCCGTAATCGCAGATTCTTACGACCTTTCGTGCCTCCACCGTACACCACCCCACCCAACTCAGCTCAACCTCAGCAGACCTTATCCCCTCGAACCCGAGAACCGAACCCGCGTTATAGCAACTACGTTGGATCGGTCCCAAGTCCCAATCTCCAGGGGGGGCATGAGATAAGAGGATGCCAGCGGGCGACGTCCCACGCCCGTGCTTCCCACGTGACCACCGCCGCCGCGCATGCGCGCCGACCGTGACGTCGCCACCGGGGGCTGCGCGCGCAGTTTTCGAACACCGCCTGATCTCGCTGGCTGTTTACCGCCCGTCGCTACAACCTACGGCGGTTCCTTCTATTATATAATACTCTAGGCGCTGGTGGAGTAAAAACTGTACTCCACCTGCCTCTTATAATTGTATGTAATCTTTGGACACTTATTAAAATATAAATTATTAATTTATAGTTCTCACTGCAGCTCGAACCTTTACCCTAACGCGGTAGAACATTATGTAGTATCACCTTATTTACATCATTATTGAGAAGTATTTACATTTATTAACCGGCACTAAGTATTTACAATCGTATTATGTAGTATCACCTTATTTACATTATTGGAGAGAAGTATTTACATTTATTAACTGGTAGTCACTAAGTATTTACAATCGTATTATGTAGTATCACCTTATTTACATTATTGTAGAGAAGTATTTACATTTATTAACTGGTAGTCACTAAATATTTACAATCGTATTATATAGTATCACCTTATTCACATTATTGTAGAGAAGCATTTACATTTATTAACTGGTAGTCACTAAATATTTACAATCGTATTATGTAGTATCACCTTATTTACATTATTGTAGAGAAGTATTTACATTTATTAACTGGTTGTCACTAAATATTTACAATCGTATTATATATTATCACCTTATTCACATTATTGTAGAGAAGTATTTACATTTATTAACTGGTTGTGACTAAGTATTTACAATCGTATTATGTAGTATCACCTTATTTATATAATATGCCTAAACAAATTCGTTGGACAACATTTAAATTTGCATCAAAGAAATTGAAAATATACATATATACCCCACTTACTGAAAAATAAATATTTTTTACAAATAATAAGTAGATTTTAACTGTAAATATATTGTTGCAAAGTAGTTAATATTTTATTAATATTCTCGCTTTGAAAAATAAACGCTAGGAAAGGTAAACACAAACAAACTTGATTCTCTGTAACAACGGTCTAAATTGTAGCTACGTACATTTTTATATCTATGCCATAAATAAAAACCTATATAAATCAATACAAATTTTTAAAATATATTAATCACAATTCGAAAAAATAGTACAAATGTGATATTGTACTGGGATAAGGTGCATAAATTATGAAAAGGGTATCTCCTTATCGTGCAACTGAAAGATCCTGATGGTTTGCGTCATCTATCGGAATAAATATCAATGATAAAAATATGATTAATCAAGAATGGGTATCTGGTAAATTCTGGAATAATTAAAAATCAACGAGATTAGTTGATATTTATTCCGATAGATGGCGCAAGCCATCAGCAACTTTCAGTTGCACGATAAGGAGATGCTTTTAAAATAAATTAACCACGTTACAGTATAGTATCAATTTTGAAAGTTATATTTTGCTACCCTGTAAGCTTCCCTCATTGCTTCTCTTGTATTTTTTTTTTCAATTATAATTTTGTGATTGTCATATATAATTCTACGTAACATTGTGGTGGAGATGCTGTGTAGATTAGGGAAGTATTTACATTTATTACCTGTTAGTCACTAAGTATTTACAATCGTATTATGTAGTATCACCTTATTTACATTATTGCATAGAAGTATTTACATTTATTAACTGGCAGTCACTAAGTATTTACAATCGTATTATGTAGTATCACCTTATTTACATTATTGTAGATAAGTATTTACATTTATTAACTGGTAGTCACTAAGTATTTACAGTCGTATTATGTAGTATCACCTTATTTACATCATTGTAGAGAAGTATTTACATTTATTAACTGGCAGTCACTAAGTTTTTATAATCGTATTATGTAGTATCACCTCATTTACATTATTGCATAGAAGTATGTACATTTATTAACTGGCAGTCACTAAGTATTTACAATGGTATTATGTAGTATCACCTTATTTATATCATTATTGAGAAGTATTTACATTTATTAACCGGCACTAAGTATTTACAATCGTATTATGTAGTATCACCTTATTTACATTATTGGAGAGAAGTATTTACATTTATTAACTGGTAGTCACTAAGTATTTACAATGGTATTATGTAGTATCACCTTATTTACATTATTGTAGAGAAGTATTTACATTTATTAACTGGTAGTCACTAAATATTTACAATCGTATTATATAGTATCACCTTATTCACATTATTGTAGAGAAGTATTTACATTTATTAACTGGTAGTCACTAAATATTTACAATCGTATTATGTAGTATCACCTTATTTACATTATTGTAGAGAAGTATTTACATTTATTAACTGGTAGTCACTAAATATTTACAATCGTATTATATAGTATCACCTTATTCACATTATTGTAGAGAAGTATTTACATTTATTAACTGGTAGTCACTAAGTATTTACAATCGTATTATGTAGTATCACCTTATTTACATCATTGTAGAGAAGTATTTACATTTATTAACTGGTAGTCACTAAGTATTTACAATCGTATTATATATTATCACCTTATTCACATTATTGTAGAGAAGTATTTACATTTATTAACTGGTTGTCACTAAATATTTACAATCGTATTATATATTATCACCTTATTCACATTATTGTAGAGAAGTATTTACATTTATTAACTGGTTGTGACTAAGTATTTACAATCGTATTATGTAGTATCACCTTATTTATATAATATGCCTAAACAAATTCGTTGGACAACATTTAAATTTGCATCAAAGAAATTGAAAATATACATATATACCCCACTTACTGAAAAATAAATATTTTTTACAAATAATAAGTAGATTTTAACTGTAAATATATTGTTGCAAAGTAGTTAATATTTTATTAATATTGTCGCTTTGAAAAATAAACGCTAGGAAAGGTAAACACAAACAAACTTGATTCTCTGTAACAACGGTCTAAATTGTAGCTACGTACATTTTTATATCTATGCCATAAATAAAAACCTATATAAATCAATACAAATTTTTAAAATATATTAATCACAATTCGAAAAAATAGTACAAATGTGATATTGTACTGGGATAAGGTGCATAAATTATGAAAAGGGTATCTCCTTATCGTGCAACTGAAAGATCCTGATGGTTTGCGTCATCTATCGGAATAAATATCAATGATAAAAATATGATTAATCAAGAATGGGTATCTGGTAAATTCTGGAATAATTAAAAATCAACGAGATTAGTTGATATTTATTCCGATAGATGGCGCAAGCCATCAGCAACTTTCAGTTGCACGATAAGGAGATGCTTTTAAAATAAATTAACCACGTTACAGTATAGTATCAATTTTGAAAGTTATATTTTGCTACCCTGTAAGCTTCCCTCATTGCTTCTCTTGTATTTTTTTTTCAATTATAATTTTGTGATTGTCATATATAATTCTACGTAACATTGTGGTGGAGATGCTGTGTAGATTAGGGAAGACAATGTCAATATGACATCTAACCAGACGACCCTCAATGGGATATATATTCGTCTGATATAAATAATATTTAATTTTGAAAATTGGAATATTAAGAACTGCGAACAAATACAAAATGACTTAACAAGAATAACCCAATCAAAGTTATATTCCCACTATAGAGACATATATACAACGTTTACCACCGAAGAATATTTCTTAAGTGAACTCCATTTTCCTGTCATCAGATTAATCGCGCAATTTAGAACCCTTTCAATTTTTTTCAGAGAACACCATCTGATTTTAATGAGGGGTGAAGACCTGAAATGCACTTTCTGTGGATCAGGAATAACAATGGAGATGTTGCACTACTTATTTGATTATGGTGCTCTGTCTGAGGAAAGACGAAAACTAAATGATAAAACGGGGCAGCTTTGTCCTTCATTTCAGGCACTAATTAAAGAAATATTAAAGAATACTATATACAGTTACGAGCGTCATGCGTCATCTCTGTCACCGTTTGCTTTTTCTTTTGAATGACGCTCTCCTATTGGTTGGCTACGATGGCGCCGCCACTACGCCAGACACTTTGTTTTTGACTTTGCCCCCCCTACTCGCTTTTTGGTTTTTGTAACTATTGTGTTGGAGCGGGTCGCTCCTTGAATAAATGCATATATTAGTTAATAACTAAATGGAATCCTCTCTTTCTTTTTCCCAGTATGAGACGCCAACGGAAGCCAACAGTACATAGACAGATAAAGCACATAGGCTATAGTTATTAACTAATATATGCATTTATTTAAGGCGCCAATTTATATTTGTAACAAATAGTATTTGAATAAAAACATTCAATCGGGTAAAACACGGGCGTTGCCCGGGTCATTCGGCTAGTAGGTATATAGCGGTGGCGATATTTAGACTCCACAAGATTATATCCCGGAAAAAGGCCACACAGTGTTCTCCCCATCCCTTGTGAACTGGCGAATCCTGTATAGGGCGAGAGGCCCTAAATAAAGGCTTTGTTGTTGTAATTTTGAATATTTCTCTCTATATCTATATATATAAAAATGAATGTTTGTATGTTTGTATGTTTGTTTGTCTGTGTCTTTGTTTGTATGACTCCTATACAAATTCGCAGTAGATCACTAATTCAAACCAAAATTTCCATACATAGGTAAAAAATAACGAGGATGACGATAGGCTATTTTAAAATATATATAAATCATTTATTAAAACTATATATTCAAATTATTCAACTTAGCTCACGAGCAGCGCCCTCTAGAACACTCAGGCGGGCGATGGCGGCGCGCGACGATTGGCTGCCGGCGCAGCACGTGACTTCCCTCCCCCCTGCCCCCCCCCCCCCCCGCCGAGTAAATGAGATCTCCCGGCTGACGGCCGGTTGAGCTCACGAACAGCGCCCTCTAGAACGCGTGACGATTTTGACGGCGCGGGGCGCTCCCAGTTGGACAGTTGCGCGGGGGCAGAGTGACCTCGCGGGTGCCCTCCGGGAACTACGTCCATCTTCCATATGTAATATACATTTAATCGTGTAAACCCGGGCGTTGCCCGGGTCATTCGTCTACAAATTCTCAGTAGTTCACTAATTCAAACCAAAATTTCCATACATAGGTAAAAGAATACTGGGAAGACGATAGGCTATTTTAAAATTTTCCTTTTAAAATTTTTGCTGTATCATGTTTGATTATCAGATACAAAATTATATCGGGAAAAATTCCAAAAAACAGAGACCACGGGTGAAACAGGGTACATTTAATAGGGTAAAACCCGGGCGTTGCCCGGGTCATTCGGCTAGTATTCTATAAAATAATCCCTTGTATCAATATTAAGTAAAATTAATCATTCCTCCAGGGAAAATTATCTTTTCAAAAGATCTTTTCAAATTATCTTTCTCTAGCTTTGGGGCACGGACGTCCTTCTACTGGAGAAAACCTGGTAAAATAATTCGCCATATTATGATGCATTAGCGCGCCATCTGTTATCAAAATTCGAAACTATTATAGACGCGTATGATTCTTTTTTTTTTTTTTTAATAAACAATTTCAACTGTCCTTACTGCAATGGAAAAATTAATGGGAGATCCTGGCAATATAACAGCGGTATGGTAGATTAAACTGGCGAAACCTCTGGGAAGGTTCACCACTAATGAGCCAGGCCCTCCCATTAATTTTTCCATTGCAGTAAGGACAGTAAATATTGTTTATTAAAAAAAAAAAAGAATCGCACGCGTCTATAATAGTTTCGAATTTTGATATATATAATTCGTCATATATTTAACCCTATATATAAGGTTATCCTAAAAGTTCGTAAACACACATAAACAATATATCTTATATAATAATTGTTTACGAACTTATGGGGAACAACCTTGTAATACAGTAATACTGGGATAATTCAAACCTCTTTAATTCATCATTTAGATGAAATGCATATATATCATTACAATTTTATATCAAGAAAATGTTTAACAATACATTTATTAAATTATAAAACTATTTTATTTTAGGGCGTAATATTCTTTTTAAAATAAAACAATTTCTACTGTCCTTACTGCGATGGAAAAATTAAAGGGAGGGCCTGGCTCATCAGTGGTGAACCCTCCCAGCGGTTTCGCCAGTTTAATCTACCATACCGCTGTTATATTGCATTTTTGGAACTTCCTTTTATAGTTGACTGTTGTAAGACTCTTAGAATGGATATTTTAGAAGAACTATGGACATAAGCTTTTAGGACAGCAGAATTAAATATAATTATAAATATATAATATGCTTCGAGCAATCGCTCTTCCGCAAATATCAAATTGTGTCTTTTATTTGAACAATTATGTTACGATGCACTAGCGCGCCATCTGTTATCAAATTATTTACATTTATTTTCATAAATATTTTAAAATATATGAATAATGCCGCGTAAATGTAAAGATAATCTAGAAATGTTCTGCTACATTTGTGGAAAATTTACAATTCCCAAACAGAGGAAACGTATCACACCAAAGATAAAAGAATGCTTTTGGGTCCCTAAAATTTCCTATAAATAGAATTTCCGTTTTTAATTCAAATTTTTAAATAATTCGAATTATTTTTTGATCTATTGGGCTTCAAATTATCCAAGTTCGACTGTATTATATATTAAAGATAATAATAAAATTATATTCAATCTTTCTCAAATAAAAATAAAGTATTTGACCTTCTCTGACATAATCCAACCTTTAATTAGACCCTACCTAAAAGAAAGACCATTAAAAAGAAAAGTATTTTCTAATTTTTAAACTAGTCTTTCATAAAATATTCAATTTCATCTTTATATATAGTCAAAATATACTTTTTAATGAATTTTAGCTTATGTAAAATCAAATAAATTTGATAAATCCCAACAATCAAACTAAAAAATAATATACATATAAGTTTTCTATTTCATATATTATTGTAAAAAAGAATCAGCATGAAGGTATAATGTCTGTGAAAAAAATGAACATCAATAAAAATCATGAAGAACAAAGAAGAATGTTTTGACATGAAGAACAAAGGATGATCTTTATTTTTTAAATAACCTTTTGTATTTAATTATTTCTTACATTTATAATGTTGTGCTGAGTATATAAACCAATAAATATATTTTATATCGAAATGCTCCAACTTTTCAATCAAAAATTAACAACACGGCATGTAAATGTGAACTAATACTCTCTCGATAAAATTAATAAAAAAACACATTTCAAAAACTATTATAAATGTTTCATTTGATAAAGTCACATGAAATGAAAATTTAATATTAGAAATATATAGAAGGTTGACCAATTTTCAGACGAAATGGATATGAAAGATATAAATTGTATTCTTGTGAGATTGATTTGGTAACATGTTATTGAAGAAAATATTGTGTTGCGTTTTACTTTTTTAAATTTCCTTTTGGACTCCGAATTGAAGATTTATATATTTGTTTAAAAAGAGATTTTCAGAAGTCGTTTCTTTTTTGTTGTTTATATACAATACTAGCCGAATGACCCGGGCAACGCCCGGGTTTTACCCGATTAAATGCTTTTATTCAAATACTATTCGTTACAATTATAAATTGGCGCCGTGGATGTCATTCTTGTATAATATATAAATGAGTTTTAAAAATTGTAAAAAAAAAAAAAAAAAATGCATCGGCCGGGAATCGAACCCGGGCCGCACGCGTGGCAGGCAAGCTGAACCACCGATGGTTATAAGAAATGGCCATATTTGGGTATTTATTCCATTCACAAAGCAAACGGTGACAGAATTGATTAAGAAATAATTGATTATGACGCTGATAACTGTATATTTTAATACGCTATAAAAATTCGAAAATATTTTAGACGCGTATGATTCTTTTTAAAAATAAACAATTTCTACTGTTATTACTGCAATGGAAAAAATGATTTAAAAAAGAATTATACGCGTCTATAATAGTTTCGAATTTTGATAACAGATGGCGCGCTAATGCATCATAATATACGCTATGTAAATTAATGGATTGGGTAAATATGCAAATCACAATAACGTCTAGAAAATTTAAAACGGAATAGCTTGTGGGTAAGTACTTAATGCTTTATCGTTTTGAATGAGCCAAACTAAATAGTTGTTGATGCTCATAATCAGAAAATATTTCAACTGAATATGTGAGAATTATCAAAATTCAAAACTATTATAAACGTGTATGATTCTTTTTAAAAATAAACAATTAAAAATAAACAATTTCGGCAAAACGATTTTCGATTTTTCGTTTAAAAGAAACACATGCGTGATAATTTTCAAATGTCGTTTTACAATCATAAGCCGCATTATATTGTATTATGAACAATTTCTACTGTTCTTACTGGATTGTAAAAATTAATGGGAGGGCCCCCCCTGGCTCATCAGTAGTGAACCCTCCCAGCGGTTTCGCCAGTTTAATCTAACATACCGCAGTTTTATTGCATTTTTAGATCTTCCTTTTATGGTGATACTGATGCTACTCTTTGAACGGATATTTTAGATGAACTATGGACATAAGCTTTGAGGACAGCAGAATTACATACATTTATAAATATGAAAAAAAAAAACAATAAAAAAAATAATAAGTGGGTCAGGTGTTGATATTAAAAATAAAAAAGGCATATCTTAACCAGGAGCACATGTGATTTTCAGAAGGCAGAGCGCCATCTGGTGGAACAGAAATCAACTAAACATTGATTTAGCCTGTTCCCTGATATTTGGCCAACCCAATTTCTTGATAAATCAAGAAAAGCCATCCACGAAGGCGTTTCGCGCTGTTGGCGCTCGTCAGCGTGGAGTAGGGTGTACCACTGCGACCAAAAATATTTTTGATCCCAGAGACTTCTTGAGAAATCAAGAAATGGGTATTTAAGGCCAAACTTGCGTAAATACGATTAACACATGAAAAAACAATAGAAAAAAAGTGGGTCAGGTGTTCATATTAAAAATAAAGGGAACTGGCTAAATCAATGTTTAGTTGATTTCTGTTCCACCAGATGGCGCTCTGCCTTCTGAAAAGCACATGTGCTCCTGGTCAGGATATGCCTTTTTTATTTATAAATACTTTTAAAAAGAATCCGTCTATAATAGTTTCGAATTGTGATAACAGATGGCGTGCTAATGCATCATAATGTAAGTGTTTAATAGATTAACTAGAATTGAAACATGGCCATCAATTGAGATAAATATTGTAGCGAAGTATTTATTATTTTACAAGCATTTATTATTTTCACTAGTATTAACAGAGTATTATTTTTTAATGTTTATATTTGACTACTCTGTAAACATTCCTTATCTTCTGTTTATCCTTCATAGTTTGTTCTTGCCTTAAATAAATAGCTGTGTCATCCTGAAGTTTGTCTTCTCTCCACGTGGCAATATCAACTAAGGTGCCATCCATCAGCATAAATATCAACCAATGTTGTAACAGAACAATATCGCAGTCTCCAATATGCTCCATACCAAGAAGTGGCTGTCTAGGCTTGGGTCAGCGATTTTATTCAAGTATAAAACGTATGGGGGGAGAAATCCACCGTTTAAAATTAGATTTCGGAAAAGTATTGGCATTTTTCAAATTGATTTATCACTAAAATCGATCTCTGGTCAAGTTTTCCTGCTTCCTCTACCTCCACGACTGAACATGGAAATTCTTGATTCATCCAGGCGGCTACGTACGATCTAGAGATGTGGGTTTTAAAGAAAAATCTTCTCTTATAATAATCTTCTTCTTCTTTCTTATCTCCACTCAATCATATTAGGGTATCAAGCTTTGACAACCATCATAACTGGGTGAATTAGAAAATGTCTGCCTTTGTCATTAAGACTGGGAGCACTACTCAGTTGCAGGCCGACTTAGCTCCAATATGAAATGGCCGCCTCTGACATGAGGAACAGACGCCATGTGCAGCCGCTCCTAACATGGAGTACAAACGCTGCTCGTCCTGTATCCCTGGATCAGGAGACCTTACAGGGTACTATCAGCCGGGCCAGCTGAGCACAATGCCGGCTATCGGTATAATTGACGTTTTATAACAAAATCATCGTTTTAAATTGTTACTGTTTTTAAATTACTAAATATTTTCTCACAATGATTTTCTTTTTATTTCAAAACGCTAGCTTTCAAGTGATAATCGCTCTTCAACGGGCAATGCACAAGATAGTGGTTAACAGTAAGAAAGCTATAAAGAAACAGGACTCAGTCATTTTAAAAAGACATGATAAGAAATTTTGACAAAATTTACTAATACGGGTTATCACACAAAAAAGGGAATATACTAGGGCCTAAAGTAAATGTAACTTAATACACAGAATAGCGTACACTCAAGAGTACAACACCACCAACAAGAAGGAAGTAAATAAAACTCGCGATTAGTAAATAAAAAACAATACAGTACTTATCTTTATTGTAGCGTTGGTAGGGATCGGACTCGGATCACACCGGGATGCGAAGAGATTCCCCAGACACGGAAAAACCACGTAGAAAAACACTTTAAGCGTCTCCACACCAATTATCCACACTCTGGGCCCCCTTCGCATTCCCTTAGTCTCCTCTTATATACAGACATGGCCACATTCGTCCGATGAGAAGGCGTGAGAGATTGGTTCACTAACAAACGAAGATAACATTCTTCCCGCTAAAAACTGATCAGAAAAAAAAAAACAACTGAAAAGGTTTGTCAATATTTTTTGACAATTTAAATTTTGGTCTATAAAATACTCTTTCCCAGATGTTAAGTAAATCTACCCGTTGAAGAGCGATTATCACTTGAAAGCTAGCGTTTTAAAATAAAAAAGAAACTCATTGTGAGAAAATATTTTTGAATTTTAAAACGTTTATCACAATTTTATCATGAATAGAAATTGTTACTGTGTAACCATCAACTATTTCGATTCAGTTCACGACAAATGACCTTTTCATTGGTTCCTCAACCCCCATATATCCCAGATAAGGCACCTTGTGACTTCCTTTTATTATCCTTATATATGGAAAAAATGTCTGAAGGGAAAAATATTCGAAGACCTACAGGAAATTAAACCGGTTATAAAAACATGGTTGAGAAAACAACCTCCAACATATTTCTAAAGCGGTTTACAGCGTGGGTTCAACGTTTAAAGAAATGTATTGAATCCGTCGGAGAATATTTTAAATAATACCATTCTATTCACAAATATTCGATCCATATGTGTGCAAAATTTGAATAAAAAATATTTCTTCCTTTTCGGATTATGGACAAACAGGTATTACCTTTGGAACAACCAATGCATTTTTCTATTCATGATAAAATTGTGAAAAAGGTTTAAAAATTACAAAATATTTTTTTACAATGAGTTTCTTTCAGTTGTAAATATCCACGCTGCGCGGGTATGTTTTGTAAATATTTCTTGTAGGATATAGTCGATGTTTTATTAAGCCCGTTGAAGAGCGATTATCACTTGAAAGCTAGCATTTTGAAATAAAAATAAACTCATTGTGAGAAAATATTTTGTAATTTTAAAACAACCAATGTATATTTAGTACAAAAAGATTGTTGCATTTTTGTCAAATGAAACCATATATTAACACAAAACAATAACGCGCCATCTATATATATACAAGGTATGTCCCATAAGTTCCCGGACTGGGTCCATAAAAAAATAAATAAATGAAAAATGTAAATGAATTTGACTGTTTATTATAGAAAAAATATCTGGCTACACGGTGGTACCAATATCGAGGCGGTACTTGCGCGCGCGCCAAGGTTATTCTAATTTATTTAAAGGTCACACCTAGCGTTGCGGCGATTTTACGATGGAACAAAAATTGAAGCAGAGGTTTGTGTGCAACTTCAAATATCAGCAACCGAAACTTTTGAAATGCTTAATAAAGCATTCCCCAATGACGCCCCAAAGAGAACAACTGTTTTTAAATGGCATTCTAGATTTAAAGCTGGCAGAATTTCCATTGAAGATGATCCTCGTCAAGGACGCCCAAAATTTCAAAGGACTGATGAAAATGTGCAAAAAATCACCTATTTGATAAAAGAAAATCCTCGAACCTCTTTGCTGGAGCTAGAGCAAGACACAGGCATCTCTAAAACAACGATTGGAAGGATCGTAACTGAAGATTTGAAGCTCAAAAAGACTCCTGCAAAATTCATCCCAAGATTCCTCACCAATGAGCAAAAACTGTGTCGGCTTGCAACCTGTGAGGACATGATGGAAATGACAAGAACGGATCCAGAATGGAAAAACAAGATAATCACAGGCGACGAGACATGGGTCTATGGCTATGACCCTGAAACCAAACCTCAAACTGCCGAGTGGAGAGGTTAGGGTGAGCCTAGACCCAAAAATCCAGAAACAAGGTGTTGCTGGTCGCCTTTTCGGATAACAAGGGCATTGTTCATCACGAGTATCTTCCTGCAGGCCAAACAGTTATTAAGGAAATGTATTTGGGCATTCTTCGCCGTCTAAGGGAAGCGATTCGAAAAAAAAGGCCAGAAAAATGGACTAATGGTGGCTGGATCCTACACCATGACAATGCTCGCCCTCACACAGCGCACTTGATGACTAGCTTTTTGGCGAAAAACGGGACACAAATCCTACTTCAACCACCCTATTTCCCAGACATCGCACCAAATGACTTTTTCCTGTTCCCCAAACTTAAAGCAGTTCTAAAAGGAAGACATTTTGACACCAGGGATGGCATAATAGAAAAATAGCCGTTAGCATTGAAGAGCATTCCAAAAGAGGCTTATAAAAACTGTTTCGACAATTGGGAGAAACGATGGCGCTGGTGCGTTGAAGCAAGGGGGGATTACTTAGAAAAGTTTTAATAAAAAAAAATTTAAAAAAATTTTACCTTTTTTTTTTATGGACCCAGTCCGGGAACTTATGGGACATACCTTGTAAAACGAAAGGATTTAATCATGAATGTTTCTTTTATTTACAATACAAACTTCTACTCTCCTTACTGCGATGAAAAATATATTGCGAGAGCTTGGCTCATCAGTGGTGAACCTTCCCAGCGGTTTCGCCAATTTAATACACCAGACCGCTTCTTAGAGCTCTAATACTGTATCGGTATCTGCTTATATACGCAGCACTGAAGGGTGGAATCTCAGAAATGGTTTTCAAGAAAACTATGAACATAAGCTTATAGGACAGTAGAATTACATTTAAATATTTGCATCGAGCAATGCTCTTACGCAAAGAAAAGCACATATCGAGAGAAGATTAGAACCATGTCAAGGATGCTCTAACTGTGTTTGTCTTGGGTGCAAAGACCATCGCATTCTTCTAAAGAGGAATTCTCATCCTCTATATGTTTTGTCAGTAGACCATTCCATATTCGTCAAGGAGAACAGGGATATCTCTTTCTTGTCCCTTACTCTGTGTGTTGCAGTCTTCTGAAGTTTGGAAGATATATTAGCATATATGTGCACATATTTAAATAAGATATATATGTAAATAATGTCGTGCTGCGCCTACGCTAAGATGACGAGGTGTGCAGGCACGCAGCCGGAGAACAAAGACCGCTCTGTACCGCCGCAGTCATGGCTCGATGGCCTCCGCCGAGCCTGGCTTTGGCTCCGTCCGTCCTTCGCATGTGAGTTGACTTTCTCCCCTTCCTGCGCAGGGATTGACACAGAGCTGCTTCTTTCTGTTAGATGCTTCCACACATACCAGTATTTCAACATTTTATATACAATCTTATAAAGTAAATAAAGCTTCCAGGGTTAAGTTTCTTGTTAAAATGTTTTATTTTCAAGCTTTCGGACTTGTCAGTCCTTCAACAGGAGTATCACGATAATAAATTGATGATATATACACTATTTTTATATATACAAATTTATTTTTACGTATTTAAATATATCACTTTTCCAATTCTTTAGAAAACATATACACTTCTTTCAATGATTTGAAGTACCAAATTGGGAGTTATGGAACCTGTTGAATTTAATTAGATTTATAAAGATACCGATTCCAAGAAGATTAATCAAACATTATTGATTTACAAGAGAGAGAAAAATATAAAAGTGAAGCTTCATAACATAGTAAACAAAGAGAAACTTATTTTCTTACGGTTAGCACCTATTTACTTGTGATCTTACATTTATTCTCTGTGAGAAAAATTAATTAATTAAATTTAAATATATATATATACAACAGAATCTTATAACCCAATATGTCTCTTACATGTGTAGATATGTAATCTACATGTAAAAATTCGATTATAAAATAAATGAAGCTTCCAGGGCTATGTTTCTTGTGCAACTTTTTATTTTAAAGCTTTCAGACTTGTCAGTCCTTCAACAGGATTATCACATTAACAACTTAATAATAAATAGTATTTTTATATTGTAGCGTAGAAATCAAGCCTTGAAATATCCTAAGATGTAAAAGTATTTATTGATGACATCACAGCGACAAGTCGACAATTATTAACAGGTCAGCCCCCACTATCTACCGCTAGAGAATCTTAAGCAAGCAAGCAAAGAAATATTTTAAAGATGATTTCACAAAGACAGATTAATATATATTTTTATAATCTGTTGAATATATTTTCATTGAATAATATTGAATTAAATAATAAAATATTTCTTCGCCACATAGCCTCCTCCTATAAAGAGCATCGACCCGATGCTCAGCAGGAGACTTACGTCGTCAGTCTTAAGAACTAGTACTATGGCCAGGGATATTTTCAGGTGACTGCGGTGGATGTCTTCTTTCAGTTGAGATATCTTCTTCATGAGGACTTGGTAGGTCTATGTTTACGTCAATGTAGCTTTTTCTAATTTCTACTGTGGTCGGCAAGGGGGGATTTTTTAACTTTACGGCCTCACCTCCAATGTGGTCTATCATCTAGTTTTAATGGCGGGGCGTCCAGCTAGATCTTCTAGCAGGTGAGAAATTTTGTCTGTTTCGGCCGGTATATGGGGTAGAGCTTCGGTAGCGACTGAAATTTTTCCTCGATGATTCATCGTTAGGTTCCTGAGATTCGGTTTGAGAGTTGTAGAATTCCTTTGCGTCTTGCTTTCTTCGGAAGTATTCATTTCTCCTCTCCTCATTGTGTCTCTTCCTGTCGCGGCAATAGCGGACGACGTGACCTGGGCGTCCGCAGTAGAAACAGATTGGCTTTCCCTCAGTTGTCCGCCATTCATTGGTGTCACATCTTCTTCCTTGCTTTCGGTAATGAGGTTCAGGATGCGGTCGTATCGTTTGGGCCTCGTATCTAGTATTTGGTTCCGGCCTGGTTGCTTGAGGGGGACTTATTGTAGGTTTTGATTTAGGTGCCAAGGTCTTTACAATCTCTTCCCTCACTAAATCTTCAATGACAGCGATTTTAGGCTCCTCTTGAGGAGAGTCCAATGCTTGCTTTATCTCTTCACGAACAATTTTTCGGATCAGCGATGACAGATCTTCTCCGTCATCCTGGTCACAGAGAGAGGCTACATTTGGTAGACGCTCGTACTTGGTTGGGGTAACTCGCCTACAACGGAGCTCTTCGACACGGCGACATTCTGTAATGAATTGCTCGGTGCTCTGTACATCCCTCGGTAGGAGTGCTTGATAAAGCTCCTCAGCTATCCCCTTCATGAGGTGCGAGATTTTATCTTCCTCGCTCATTTGAAGATCAGCCTCTTTGCACAAGCACAGGACATCCTGGATGTAAAATTCGGTACTTTCACCTTTTAATTGTGCCCGTGTTTTAAGTTTCTTCTCCGCTTGCAATTTTGAATTTTCTTTTTTTCCGAACACATTCTCTAATTGAGATGTGAATTCCTTCCAAGTCTGGATGCTTTCTTCGTTGTTCTCAAACCATTTGAGAGCAGTTCCAGACAGATAAAAATAAACTTTAGTAAGACAAAGGGTTTCGTCCCAATGGTTGTACTTTGCCACACGTGCATACCCTTTTAACCATTTTTGGAGATCTTCACCATCCTCCCCGGAGAAAATGGAAGGGTTCCTTGGCAGATGTTGAACAACGTAGTTGCTTACCTGGGTACCTGCTTCCGTCTTTACATTCATAGAAGTTTCGTCTGATTCAACAGAATCAATTTTTCTTTTATTTCTTAATGGGTATCGGTCCAGCTTCTCCACCAGTTGTAGCGTAGAAATCAAGCCTTGAAATATCCTAAGATGTAAAAGTATTTATTGATGACATCACAGCGACAAGTCGACAATTATTAACAGGTCAGCCCCCACTATCTACCGCTAGAGAATCTTAAGCAAGCAAGCAAAGAAATATTTTAAAGATGATTTCACAAAGACAGATTAATATATATTTTTATAATCTGTTGAATATATTTTCATTGAATAATATTGAATTAAATAATAAAATATTTCTTCGCCACAATATACACATTATTATATGCCTAGTGGACATGGATGGCATCTGCCCGGTAAGCGGAACATTGTGGGTTCGATTCCCATCCCTGGACACTTTTATTTTTCCGTTCATCATTACTCTTCATAATTCACCCTTTCATACTCATCCAAAGAGGTTAGAAATAGTCAATATTTCACCTTGAAATAAATTTTGATTTTTCATTGAAAAGAAACTCATGCGGTGTAACTTCAAGTGTCGTTTTACATTATTATATACATATTTTAAATACTTATTATATATTAAGAGAAATTCTATTTAACATTATTATAAGTGTCCGATAGTACATGTGTAGACATGGGTATACTTACAACATAAGCAATCTTAACACGATTGTCACCTAATAGTATATGTTGTAGTTCCATCATAAAAAGCCACAATTATCCATGGTGTGTACTAGACATACCTATATTAGGGACCAATCACAAACCTCCACCGCTGTCACAATCAGAGGCCTCGCTATAAACCACAATTTATTGTTAAATCTTTCATTGTTACATAAAGAAAATTATTTCGTCACTTTTCTGTTGAGTTTGAGAATTTACTAAATAATGCGTTATATAAAACGACATTTAAAAATTATCCCGCATGTGTTTCCTTTAAACGAAAAATCGAAATTTATTTTTAAGGAGAAATAACGATTATTTCTAACCTTAGAGATGAGGTATGAAAGGATGAATTGTGAAGAGTAATGATAAACGGAAAAATAAAAGTGTCCAGGGATGGGAATCGAACCCACAGTGTTCCGCTCCCGGGCAGATGCCATGTCCACTTGGCTACCCTGGACATATTTTACTGTTCGTAAATATTATATGAGGTAAGTTATAATAAAATATAATGCGGCTTATGATTGTATAACTACATTTAAAAATTATCCTGCATGTGTTTCTTTTGAACGAAAAATCGAAATTTATTTTAAAGAGAAAAAACTATTATTTCCAACCTTAGGGATGAAGTATGAAAGGATTAATTGTAAAGAGTAATGATGATATACTTAAAATGCTTTAAAATAATTGTAAAATATAAACTTCAAGGAAATCCAACACAGTATATTTATATGAAAAATGTTAGTGTGTATTCTAACATGTCGAATTTGAAAGATTTTAAGGAAGGTTGGGGTCTAGCGTAGACGTCATGCTACAGGGAGTGACGACAATAAATAGTACGTGATGGCAAGTCCCGCCAGATGGCGCTGTTTCTCCCCGACTTTGTGTGTGGTTGCTGTCAAGGCACTTAGCGTCAAGTGGGAGCCGGTAGTATAGAGGTCTGGGCGTTGAGACCGCGATATACGAGTTGTGTTGGGGCTTGTGGCGATCCTTTATTGCGAGTTACTTCTTCTATTGTTGTACACCGTAATACATTTAGTTGGTTGTTATAGTACATATAGTTGGTTCCTTGGTTTTTATGGCATACCGAAATATATATAGTTGGTTTTGTAGTTATTATGTAACACCGCAATATAGTTAGTTGGTTCTTTGGTTGTTATGGAATACTGCAGTACAGAGAGTTGGTTCTTTGGTTGTTATCACATACCGAAATACAGATAGTTGGTTCTTTGGTTGTTATGGCATACCACAAAACAGATATTTGATTTAGTAGTTGTTATGGCATACCACAAAACAGATATTTGATTTAGTAGTTGTTATGGAATACCACAAAACAGATATTTGATTTAGTAGTTGTTATGTCAGATCGAAATATATAGAGATAGTTGGTTTTGTATTCCTTTTGACACCACGCAAAACACAGAGTTGATACATGGCTACATTTGTTAATTAATTTATATAAAAACGAGGTAATGAGTGGCAATCAAAGTACCGATGTTGGATTGAAGGTAGATCACAGCACTTTGGACATTGAGATTCACTAAGGCCTTCAGGATATGGCACAGCGCTCGTAGCTTTACCTCCAGACTTCGTATTCAAATTTGTTTATTAAATTGGGTTTTTCCATACTGGTTCTATATTATGATGTATTAGTGCGCCATCTGTTATGAAGATTCGAAACTATTATAGACGTGTATGATTCTGTTAAAAATTATATAATTTCTACTGTCTATGAAAATTAGAAACTATTATAGACACGTATGATTCTGTTAAAAATTAAACAATATCTACTGTCTATGGAAATTCGAAACTATTATAGACACGTATGATTCTGTTAAAAATTATACAATATCTACTGTCTATGGAAATTCGAAACTATTATAGACACGTATGATTCTGTTAAAAATTATACAATATCTACTGTCTATGGAAATTCGAAACTATTATAGACACGTATGATTCTGTTAAAAATTATACAATATCTACTGTCTATGGAAATTCGAAACTATTATAGACACGTATGATTCTGTTAAAAATTATACAATTTCTACTGTCTATGAAAATTCGAAACTATTATAGACACGTATGATTCTGTTAAAAATTATACAATATCTACTGTCTATGAAAATTCGAAACTATTATAGACACGTATGATTCTGTTAAAAATTATACAATATCTACTGTCTATGAAAATTCGAAACTATTATAGACACGTATGATTCTGTTAAAAATTATACAATTTCTACTGTCTATGAAAATTTGAAACTATTATAGACACGTATGATTCTGTTAAAAATTATACAATTTCTACTGCCTATGAAAATTCGAAACTATTATAGACACGTATGATTCTGTTAAAAATTAAACAATATCTACTGTCTATGAAAATTCGAAACTATTATAGACGGGTATGATTCTGTTAAAAATTAAACAATATCTACTGTCTATGAAAATTTGAAACTACTATAGACGGGTATGATTCTGTTAAAAATTATACAATATCTACTGTCTATGAAAATTCTAAACTATTATAGACACGTATGATTCTGTTAAAAATTATACAATATCTACTGTCTATGGAAATTCGAAACTATTATAGACACGTATGATTCTGTTAAAAATTATACAATATCTACTGTCTATGAAAATTCGAAACTATTATAGACACGTATGATTCTGTTAAAATTATACAATTTCTACTGTCTATGAAAATTCGAAACTATTATAGACACGTATGGTTCTGTTAAAAATATACAATTTCTACTGTCTATAAAAATTTGAAACTATTATAGACACGTATGATTCTGTTAAAAATTATACAATATCTACTGTCTATGAAAATTCGAAACTACTATAGACGGGTATGATTCTGTTAAAAATTAAACAATATCTACTGTCTATGAAAATTTGAAACTACTATAGACGGGTATGATTCTGTTAAAAATTATACAATATCTACTGTCTATGAAAATTCGAAACTATTATAGACACGTATGATTCTGTTAAAAATTATACAATATCTACTGTCTATGAAAATTCGAAACTATTATAGACACGTATGATTCTGTTAAAAATTATACAATTCTACTGTCTATGAAAATTTGAAACTACTATAGACGGGTATGATTCTGTTAAAAATTAAACAATATCTACTGTCTATGAAAATTCGAAACTACTATAGACGGGTATGATTCTGTTAAAAATTATACAATATCTACTGTCTATGAAAATTCGAAACTATTATAGACACGTATGATTCTGTTAAAAATTATACAATATCTACTGTCTATGAAAATTCGAACCTATTATAGACACGTATGGTTCTGTTAAAAATATACAATTTCTACTGTCTATAAAAATTTGAAACTATTATAGACACGTATGATTCTGTTAAAAATTATACAATATCTACTGTCTATGAAAATTCGAAACTACTATAGACGGGTATGATTCTGTTAAAAATTATACAATATCTACTGTCTATGAAAATTTGAAACTACTATAGACGGGTATGATTCTGTTAAAAATTATACAATATCTACTGTTTACTAAGAGAACAACTTGATGAGGGAAGAGTATCTTTAATATAATCAAATCACAAGCTTTCGGGCATAACCGCCCATCGACAGGTATAAAAACGAGACAAAATCACTATGGCAATCAGCTATATATATATACAAAAAAGTAAGAAAATGAGACAAATATGTAAAATTTGTGCCAGAGAATTAACATAATAACGAAGGATCATTCATAGAAGTTAGGCAAAGCATGCAATCAACATATAATACATACAATACAAGGCTATTACAGAGACTAAGTATGAACAACGACTATAAAATAAAACAAAATAAAAATAAAATATATCTACTGTCTATGAAAATTCGAAACTATTATAGACACGTATGATTCTGTTAAAAATTATACAATATCTACTGTCTATGAAAATTCGAAACTATTATAGACACGTATGATTCTGTTAAAAATTATACAATTCTACTGTCTATGAAAATTTGAAACTACTATAGACGGGTATGATTCTGTTAAAAATTAAACAATATCTACTGTCTATGAAAATTCGAAACTACTATAGACGGGTATGATTCTGTTAAAAATTATACAATATCTACTGTCTATGAAAATTCGAAACTATTATAGACATGTATGATTCTGTTAAAAATTATACAATATCTACTGTCTATGAAAATTCGAAACTATTATAGACACGTATGATTCTGTTAAAAATTATACAATATCTACTGTCTATGAAAATTCGAAACTATTATAGACACGTATGATTCTGTTAAAAATTATACAATTTCTACTGCCTATGAAAATTCGAAACTATTATAGACACGTATGATTCTGTTAAAAATTATACAATATCTACTGTCTATGAAAATTCGAAACTATTATAGACACGTATGATTCTGTTAAAAATTATACAATATCTACTGTCTATGAAAATTCGAAACTATTATAGACACGTATGATTCTGTTAAAAATTATACAATATCTACTGTCTATGAAAATTCGAAACTATTATAGACACGTATGATTCTGTTAAAAATTATACAATTTCTACTGCCTATGAAAATTCGAAACTACTATAGACACGTATGATTCTGTTAAAAATTATACAATATCTACTGTCTATGAAAATTCGAAACTATTATAGACACGTATGATTCTGTTAAAAATTATACAATATCTACTGTCTATGAAAATTCGAAACTATTATAGACACGTATGATTCTGTTAAAAATTATACAATATCTACTGTCTATGAAAATTCGAAACTATTATAGACACGTATGATTCTGTTAAAAATTATACAATTTCTACTGTCTATGAAAATTCGAAACTATTATAGACACGTATGATTCTGTTAAAAATTAAACAATATCTACTGTCTATGAAAATTCGAAACTATTATTGACACGTATGATTCTGTTAAAAATTATACAATATCTACTGTACAATATAACGCGGCTGATGATTGTAAAACGAAATTTAAAATTATACCGCGAATGTTTCTTTTAAAAATCGAAATTTATTTTCAAAGAGAAATAGCGACATTTCTAACTTTGAGGATGAGGTATGGAAAGGTGAAACATGAAGAGTAATGGAGAACGGAAAAATAAAAAGTGTCCAGGGGCGGGAATCGAACCCACACCCTTCTACTTACCGGGCAGGTGCCTTGTCAACTCGGCTACCCTGGACGTATTTTTCCGTTCATAACTTATATTTAAAGTAACATTTAAAATACAATATAACGCGGCTGATGATTGTAAAACGAAAATTTCGCGGTATAATTTTAATTTTCGTTTTACAATCATCAGCCGCGTTATATTGTATTTTAAATGTTACTTTAAATATAAGTTATGAACGGAAAAATACGTCCAGGGTAGCCGAGTGGACAAGGCACCTGCCCGGTAAGCAGAAGGGTGTGGGTTCGATTCCCGCCCCTGGACACTTTTTATTTTTCCGTTCTCCATTACTCTTCATGTTTCACCTTTCCATACCTCATCCTCAAAGTTAGAAATGTCGCTATTTCTCTTTGAAAATAAATTTCGATTTTTAAAAGAAACATTCGCGGTATAATTTTAATTTTCGTTTTACAATCATCAGCCGCGTTATATTGTATTTTAAATGTTACTTTAAATATAAGTTATGAACGGAAAAATACGTCCAGGGTAGCCGAGTGGACAAGGCACCTGCCCGGTAAGCAGAAGGGTGTGGGTTCGATTCCCGCCCCTGGACACTTTTTATTTTTTTTTCTTTTTATTTTTCCGTTCTCCATTACTCTTCATGTTTCACCTTTCCATACCTCATCCTCAAAGTTAGAAATGTCGCTATTTCTCTTTGAAAATAAATTTCGATTTTTAAAAGAAACATTCGCGGTATAATTTTAATTTTCGTTTTACAATATCTACTGTCTATGAAAATTCGAAACTTTTATAGACACGTATGATTCTGTTAAAAATTATACAATATCTACTGTCTATGAAAATTCGAAACTACTATAGACGGGTATGATGTTTGGAATCTCTTATGGTTCAGACAATGAAACAACAAATAACAAGTTTACTTACAGCTGAAGTGGTTTTAAAGAATTAGGCTATTTTACCTTTTAAGAAAGTATTTTAAATTTATTATTTTCAAAGAGAGAGAGAAAATAACATTTAACAATTTCCATTACAATTACTAATTTTGTAAACAAAACCAAACACTTCTTTGTTCTCGTTTTTATATTACAGTGTTGTCAGTCTAAAAGTACACTGCGTGACATTGAAAATGGAACACAAAGAAATAGTGGCCAGAAAATTATGCAAATTTCAGGGTAGACGCGCCTAACCGAGTTATGCAAATGATGTAAAATGCGCAGCTCTCGTGCGCACATGGAGTAAGATATAAGGGAAGGAACTTGCAGAAAGGACAGTATTCGTGTCGTTATTTCTTCAAGGGAAATCATTGTAGAAATTTTGTTCTTGTGTCAAAAGACACGTGTAATAACAGAGAATGCCAGGTCATCGTAAACGGAGGCAGTTCAAGCAGACAGACGCTTTTACGAGGGGCATGGTGATCGGACTGAAAAGGGCAGGTTGGTCCATACGTCAAATCGCAGCTGATACACACCTTGGTGCGTCCACGGTGCACCGACTGTGGAGAAGATGGTTGGAACAAGGAAATGTGGCAATTTATAGGAATGTCGGTGCAACCAGAGTGACGTCAACACGTGTGGATCGGCGTATCCTTCGACAAGCAGTGGCGGCCCCACAAGCCACTTGTACCGCCATCCTGCAACATGTGCAAGACACCCTAGATCATTCCATCTCGACCAGAACAATTTCCCGTCGATTGGTTGCTAATGGCTTGCACTCATGCCGTCCGCTAAGAAGACTGCCATTGACCCCACCGAATAGGCGCCAACGTTTGGAATGGTGCCGGGCTAGATCGACGTGGATGACGGAATGGCACAGGGTCGTGTTCTCAGATAGTCGCCGTGTACGCGTGTGGCGTCGACGTGGAGAAAGGTCCAATCCAGCAGCAATTGTGGAACGCCCCACCGTGCGACAACGTGGAATCATGTTTTGGGGCGCCATCGTGTATGATTCCAGGTCACCTTTACTTCGTATTCAGGGCACTATGACGGCCCAACGATACGTTGATGATGTGCTGCGACCGGTGACACTCCCCTACCTTCAGGGGGTACCCAATGCCCTTTATCAGCAGGATAACGCCCGACCGCAGACTGCTCGCATTAGCCAACAAGCTCTGCAAGATGTACAGATGCTTCCCTGGCCACCGTACTCTCCTGATCTCTCACCAATCTCTCTGACTACCGAGTTTCATCACTTTCTGGCCACTATTTCATGGTGTTCCATTTTCAATGTCACGCAGTGTATTTCAACATCATTGATTTACAATTCTTTTTTTCCAACATATGATTCTGTTAAAAATTATACAATATCTACTGTCCATGAAAATTCGAAACTATTATAGACACGTATGGTTCTGTTAAAAATTATACAATTCTACTGTCTATGAAAATTTGAAACTATTATAGACACGTATGATTCTGTTAAAAATTATACAATTTCTACTGTCTATGAAAATTTGAAACTATTATAGACACGTATGGTTCTGTTAAAAATTATATAATTTCTACTGTCTATGAAAATTCGAAACTATTATAGACACGTATGATTCTGTTAAAAATTATATAATTTCTACTGTCTATGAAAATTTGAAACTATTATAGACGCGTATGATTCTGTTAAAAATTAAACAATTTCTACTGTCTATGAAAATTCGAAACTATTATAGACGCGTATGATTCTGTTAAAAATTAAACAATTTCTACTGTCTATGAAAATTCGAAACTATTATAGACGCGTATGATTCTGTTAAAAATTATATAATTTCTACTGCCTATGAAAATTCCAAACTATTATAGAAGCGTATTCATAGACAGTAGAAATTGTTCAATTTTCAAAATAATCTTTCGTCTCTATAATTTTTTCGAATTTTGAGACTGTGTTTCTATGCTAAAATTATATTTTGAAGTTTTTTAATATGAACTTTTTCGAAGCATAAATTTACTTGGACAACTAGATTTCTTATAGAGCTTATTTTGGTTTTCCATATGGTGTTTGTTTGCTATTTTTTATATTGCCACGTGGAAAATTAGGGAAGACCAACTTCGGGATGAGACAACAATTTATTTCAGGCAAGGACAAACTATGAATGGTAAACAAAATATAAGCCATGAGGTAAATTTACAGAGTAGCAAAATATAAACATAAAAATGACCACTCTGTTAATAAAAATAATGACATTAATAATACTTTGTTACAATATTTATTTGGAGGATATTCGTTGAGTTATTGTGTCGGGTCATAAAGTGAATGTTCCTTGTTTTCGAATACAAATTTCTAAGTTTGTTAAAGAGAAGAGAGGAGAGCGAGAGATTAAGATTGAAACTGATTTATCACAGTGTCCATATAAGATTATTTAAGGTTAAATACAGAATAAATATAAATATGAATAAATAAGATTATATAATGATAAATAAATGAATAAACAGATATAAATATATAAAATAATTGATAAATATACATATTTTTATTTTTTAATTAAAAAGGCATATTAAAATAAAATCATAAAGCCTTCAGGGAAAAGATTCTTTTAAAAATATTTTTATTTAAAAATATCTCGATCTTTCGGGCAAGTAAGCCCTTCTACGGGAGAATCTATTTTACATCCTTAATACGCCAATAAAATAAGATTTAAACTTAAATAAAGTTCTTTAGTTGTTTCGGTTGTTTTAGGGAATAATCAACGCGCGCTTCTGTTGCGCATGCTTCACTTGGAGGTTATGGGGTGGGCTCAGGGAATATAATGTTATAAACTTCCGGAATGTCTATTCTTCTGTTAATGCCATTGTGCTTTCTGGATATGATGGATTCAATGATAAGTCTCTGTAGTCTATTGGGGATGTTGGAGTAATGGGTAATTGGTTCTGATAGGGAGAAGGAATGGCCTGTTTCTCTTATATGTTGGTATACTAACGATCTACTGTCTATCAGAACCAAAGACCCATTACTCCAACATTACAGGCCCATTTCGCTGCCATCGGCCGACTTCAGGGTCCTCGCCTCCATCCTCCTTGGTCGCCTCAAGCCCCACCTGCCATTCCTGGTGCCGGAGTGCCAGACCTACGCTGTGCCCGGGAGGTCCCCCTCCTGGAACATCGCCTAGGTCAAAGACGCCGCCGAGGAGGCTACTGCCGAGGACTCGCCTTTCGCCGTCGTATCCATCGACCTTCAGTCCGCCTTCGACTGCCTGGACCGCGGCTTCCTGGTGTCCCTGCGCCTCCCACCGGCCTTCGTGGGCTGGATCCTCTTGCTCTACGCCGGGGCGGACGCGACAATACGGGCCGGGGGCTTCCAGACCGCCGCTTTCCATCTCCTGAACGGCGTGAGGCAGGGCTGTGCCGTCAGCGCCGCGCTCTTCAGCATCGCTACGGGGCCGCTGCTACGTCGCCTGGAGACGATCCTCGGTACGGGCAACGTCATCGCTTACGCTGACGACATCTTCCTCCTCGTCCATCGCGACGAGATGTTCGCCGGAATCGCGGCGGTTTTTGACGAATTCCACCGAGCCTCTGGGATTGCCGTGAACTAACGGGAAGAACGCGGGCTTCTGGTGCGGAACTTGGCGCGAGCGCGGAGACTCTCCCCTCGGTGCCTCCTGGTCTAACACCTCCATCCGGGTCCTGGGGACGAGCATCGCCACGAGGAGCTCTGTCGCGCACCGAGAACAACATCTTCTGGCCCTTCTGGGAGCTGCCTGCCGCAAGGCGACGCCCTTCACCCGCAGCCTCTCCCTCGTTGGGCGAGCTAGGGCCGCCAACTCCTTGGTGATCTCCACCATCTAGTACCACCTCCACGCGTACCTGCCAGAGGCCACCCCATAACACCCAAGTGAAGCACGCGCAACAGAAGCCCGCGTTGATCATGCCTTAAAACAAATGTAAACAACTAAAGGACTTTATTTAAGTTTAAATCTTATTTTATTAGCGTATTAAGGATGTAAAATAGTTTCTCCCGTAGAAGGGCTTACTTGCCCGAAAGCTCGAGATATTTCTAAATAAAAATATTTTGAAAATAATCTTTTCCTCGAAGGCTTCATGATTTTATGTTAATATTGATTCAAGGGATTATTTTTTATAAAAAAGGCATATATTGGATCAATATATCATTTATTTTACCAATATTTCAGTTGGCTGAACGCCAACCTCTATCAAGGTGTTATAACATATTAGTTTGTTATATACACAAAGGTCATAGACACAAACGTAAATGTTGGCGTTCAGCCAACTGAAATATTGGTAAAATCTCTATATAAAATTTAATGTCTGTCTGTCTGTACTCTATAGATTCAAAACCCATACATCCAATCGCCGTGAAATTTTGGGATATTATTAGGTATATCCGCGGGAAGGTTTTAAAAAATAATTTCTTGAATATCTTGAATATCCTTAGAGTTATTTGCAGATTTGTAGATTTAACTCGCAAGCAGCGCCTCCATTGCGACGATGATAACAAGTTTTTTATCTATAAGTTTAATTATCACTGAGTTTATTCTCTTAAAGATTATTTATCAAAAGTAGGATTTTCTACCTATTAATTGCGCACAAGTTAAAGTTAGTTTTATCATTTATCTACAATATATATATTGGGATAATAGATAAAATGATGATTTTGTAATGTAGAAAATTAGGAAAGACAAAATTCAGGATGATACGGCAATTTATTTGAGACAAGAATAATGACACAATTCCAAGGCAAGATACTATTTCTTTAACTTCCAATTACCGAGGGAACCAATTAATATTGATTTTATTCAACTTATCGAGAATTTTTAAAGGGACCGGGAAAAAATGTTCACTAGATAAAATGATGATTTTGTAATGTAGAAAATTAGGAAAGACAAAATTCAGGATGACACGGCAATTTAATTGAGACAAGAATAATGATACAATTCCAAGGCAAGATACTATTCCTTTAACTTCCAATTTACCGAGGGAACCAATTAATATTGATTTTATTCAACTTATCGAGTATTTTTCAAGGGACCGGGAAAAATGTTCACTTTATCGAGAGATTCAAATTTACGAGTTTCAAATTATCAAAATATATCTATTATTTTTTTATAAGTTTATAGAGAATTGTTTTAACAAATGTTCGTTAGACAAACCTTTACTCGGGTAAAACCCGGGCGAAACCAGGTACATCCGCTAGTAAATGATATTTTTATCCAATGTATGCCTTTTAAATTAAATATTTATTTATGTATTGCTCTATTTTCAATACTATATATGTAGGATTGGTGTTTACCTTGTCGGGTTGCTGTTGAATCTCTGTAATAATCCTGTTGAGTCCTTGTGAATTGTGGTGAATCCTATGTCGGATTATGTTGAATTGGTGATTGATGGCGCAGTCTTGGTCGAATGGTGGGTTTCCACAGGGGAATAACGAGCACACCTGGATGGAAAAGAAAATAGACTTTGCGAAAGGGAGAGAGTGATGAGACTGGAGGAGGTACCTTGCCTTTCACATGATGGAATGGACACTACCTTGGTTGGAGCCTAAGTTGAGCACACCTTGCTTCTAGCACGGTCACCTACCGTCTCCTAACTTCTTCTCCGAGATCATCGTCATTAACTCTCTCGGCTTCTCATTGGTGGAGATCTTTCCACATGCTTTCTGCTGATTCGCTATTAGTTGGTCATGCTTAAAGGTGATTGGTTGTTGATTTGTCATGCTTAACTGTGATTGGCTTAGTACCTCCATTGTCGCCATGATTGCAATCTTCCAGGAAGAAGAAAGGTCTTTGAACTTTAGTTTTATGGGTCCTGGGCAGTCACCTTTACTTCCTGGATGATGCAATCCTGTTAATTGTTATTCCCTTTTCGCGAAGCCTAACTTTTATTAAATCTTAATTAATAGGCTAATCCCTTAATAGAATGTTAGAAAATCAATAAGCTTGAGGGATGAGTATCTTTAGCAAATAAATTTATTTCAAGCTTTCGGGCTCAACCGCCCTTCGACAGGAAAATAACGCTACTGACGTTTTCGGATCTAATCCATATATATACACACAAAGAAGCCGAAAATTTACTACAGTTATGCAAAAAGCTGATTTACATTGTGAATAAAACAATAAAACGAAATTTAAGTATACATATATAGAGAATTTGAATGTCTACAATATGAACTGATAAGGAATAAGACAAATAATATGGCATATTTTGGAAACACAGGACAGAATAACTATTGAATTTGCGGTCTCAGAGTTCATGGTACGGTGGGGGGGTTTGGTGGCTGCAAGGAATAATACATTGTAAATTTCCGGTAAATCAATTTTTCTATTAAGGCTGTGGAATTTGCTTGACAGGAGGGATTCGATGACTAGTCTTTGATGTTTGCTGGAGATATTGGAATAATGAATTTTGGGTGATGCAATGTTGAAGGAATGGCCAGTTTCGTTGATATGCTGAACTATTAAGGATCTATGGCAAGCATGTCAAACTCAAATCCTAACACGGGCCAAATAAAAAAGTAATAAGATTATGTGGGCCGCAAAAAAAGAAAACAAGTAATTAAATATTTATAGTAACATTTATGTAGGTTTATTTTTAAAAATACTAATAAGAAAAAAGAAAGTAAAGTTAATATATTCTTCCTGATATTTGGCATCTCTTTTCTGCTACCATCTTTCCTACTTCGGGGGAAATCTTGTTCGCAGTGATTAATTTTAAAACTGACCCAAGGTGAACGTCAGTAATTCTCGATCTGATTGGATACTTATTTCCTTTCATAAGTGAAAATAACTGCTCGCACCGATAAGTACTTCCAAACATGGACATAATTTCATATGCTAATTTTCGAGTGTTTTCAAATCTGGCTGGCAAATATTTGTAAAATTCAGAAACGCCAACTTCAATGAATTTTGCCTTTAAATCTGAATCGCACTGGATATCTATTACCTCCATTTGCATATGATTAGGTACTGATTCTATATTTATCGAGAAAATCGAAGAAAACAAAGTAAACTTGCCTTCCAAAGATTTGAAATCAGAAAACCTTGTTTCAAATTCATTTCTAGGACTTAAATTTTTTTCCGCATATTTTTGATACGATGCAGTTTCACCTAAACTTGATTTGTACATGTTGCATGTCGGAAAGTGCATTAAATCTTCGTTTTTCAACTGCTTTTCTCAAAGAACTAGCTTACATTTGAATGCATTAACTTGGTCACACATGTTGGTAATGATTGTTGTGATATGTAAATAACCTATGTTAAGTGTTATAATTGTTACCTATTGTTAACTATGCAAAATTATTCCACTTGTCAATTGTTTAAAAAAAAAAACTAATGTAAATTATTTCCTTTTTATCTCTATCTTGTATATAAGAAGATTGCTAGATTGAATAAACATTCAGTTCAACTTGTAAGTCGTAGCGAGTTTGTTCAGACAACTCATACACATTACAACATGGCACAGCCGACAAAAGTATCGAATTAAAACAGATTAATTCAACAGTGAGTAGAATGGAAGGAATCAAGCCGCCGGCGGAATTTGTCCCGTACAGCAACGAAAAAAATGGGAAACCTGGAGAGAGTCGTTTGAAATTTTTGCAATAGCGGTAAATTTAGAAAGCATGCCGCTGGTGCGTCAGCGAGCAATCTTGAAGCATATTGCTGGTGAGAAAACAGTGATGATATACAAAACATTTCACATAAGTGAAAATGATACCTACCCAAATGTAAAGGAAATGCTTGATATGTTTACAACCATTTTAAGCCCTTCAAAAATACGATTCAAAGGAGAAATGCATTTTTTACCTGTGTACAAAAGGAAAGGCAGGGAATCATGGAATTTGTCACAGAATTAAAGCATCTGACACAAGAATGTGAATACGAGAATTTAACAGAATCTCTCATAAGGGATCGCCTTATAATTGGAATACTTGACCGAGAAGTGAAAAGAAAATTGTTGGAAGATCCACAGTTGACATTCCTCCCTTCTGCTTAAAAACAAAATCTTTGTGGTTTTCTCGACAGATATAGTGGCTACCCGGAGGTATTTACATTGGACCCACCTACGGCGATTAATGTAAAAAATAAATTGAGAGAAACATTTGCACGATTCGGGATTCCGGAAACCATGATGTCCGACAATGGACCACCGTTTCGCTCAGAGATTATGACTGACTTCTGTATAAGATGGGGTATAAAACAGCTATTTTCAAGTCCACACCTTCATAGATCTAATGGTCTGGCCGAGAGAAACATTCAAACAATAAAAAATCAACTAATTAAATGTAGAGATGAAGGGTCCGACCCATATCTGGCTATTCTGGCATATAGGAATACACCAAAAAATGACCTACCGTCACCAGCACAGCTATGTTTATCGAGGAGCCTTCGATGTCAGATCCCCAGAATTACACCGCTATATAGACCCTATCAAACTAATTGGAGAAGTATAGGCAATGCCAAAAGAAAAAGACAGAGCTCAATGAAAGAGCAGTATGACAGAAATAGTAAAAGCTATCCCAAGGTCAATGTAGGAGAGGATGCATGGTGTCAAATACATCCAAGGGAGACATGGACACCGGTGAAGATTTCAGCGCAGGCTGATTCTCCTCAGAGCTTTGAAGTTGTGACACCATCGGGAAATAGGTTGATAAGAAATCAACAATTTATTAGGCCAAGGGATGGAGGCTACGAAAAAAGCCAGTTGTCTTCAGAACCAATTACCGCCTCCCCAGAAGCTCAACATCCGCAGTGCGACAGTCCAACGATGGGCGAGTCATCCACAGCCCCGATACAGCGGTCAAGTGAAGAGACCAATTTTGACCAGAGGGAAGGCGCGACTACATCCGCTGGGATTTCACCAGAAACATCCGGAAGGCCCCGGTTTTCAAGATTTGGAAGAGAGTTAAGAAAACCACAAAGATTTTGTTTTTAAGCAGAAGGGAGGCATGTCAACCGCCTTTTGATTTGCCTGATCTGATTGTTGATGGTTGTCTAGATTCCTGACATTCTTTAATTGTTGTAGCAGAGGGGAAACATGTTGTGATATGTAAATAACCTATGTTAAATGTTATAATTGTTACCTATTGTTAACTATGCAAATTTATTCCATTTGTCAATTGTTTAAAAAAAAACTTATGTAAATTATTTCCTTTTTATCTCTATCTTGTATATAAGAAGATTGCTAGATTGAATAAACATTCAGTTCAACTTGTAAGTCGTAGCGAGTTTGTTCAGACAACTCATACACATTACAACAATGATCTGATCCTTTCCTTGCAGTGTCAAATTTAAATCCGACAAGTGTTTTGTTATGTCAACCATGAAGGAAAAATCTTGCAACCATACTTGATCAGAAAACAAAGTGATGTCTTGATTCTTGGTTATTAAAATCTGACCTATTTCTTCTTTCAAGTCCCAAAATTGTTTGAGAACCTTGGAGCATGATAGCCAACGTACCTCGGTATAGTATGATAAACCTGAATATTCGCTTTCTAATTCAGTTAAGAACAGAGAGAACTGTCGCTGATTTAAACCTCGAGATCTTATGAAATTGATGAATTTTTTGATAGGTGTCAACACATTTTCCATTTTTATTACTTTTGTACATAATACTTCCTGATGTATAATGCAATGCGTATGATGAATATTGGAACCATCAGAAATTTCACTTAGTTTTTTTCGCAGTAATGCTACGAAACCGTTGGTTTTTCCAATCATTGAAGGAGCTCCATCTGTTGCTACAGAAGTCAATTTTGATTGAGGTAAATTGTATTTTTGCAGAAGATCATAAACGCAATTAAATATATCTTCTCCTGTAGTAGTGCCATGCATCGGTACTAGTTCCAATAATTCCTCAAAAATGTTGAAATCCGTGTCGCAAGCTCGAAAAAAAAACAGCTAACTGAGCTACGCCCCCAATGTCCGTACTCTCATCACAGGCAATGGAAAATGCTTCGAAACAAGATGATTTTTCTTTTATCTGATCATTTAAATTTCTGGCCATATCAGTAACTCTTTCCACAACGGTATTTCGAGACAAAGATATTGCTTGAAACGTCTTCACACTTCCAGGACAAACAATTTCTGCAGCTTTAATTAAACATTCCTTGATGAAATCACCTTCAGTAAAAGGTTTTAAGTGTTTAGCTATCATCTCCGATAAAACGTAGCTTGCATGCACCGCCGCTTCACTCTCTTGTGATACTTTAGTAAACATAAACTGTTGTTTTTTTCATTCCCAACTTGAAATCTTTTAACTTTTCTTGTCTCATTAAACCTTCGTAGGTATCATATTTTGATTTATGTTGTTCATAATGACGTTTAATGTTATATAATTTTGGTACACTAATAGCATTATTACATATCAAGCAGATAATTTTATCTTTTACTTCAGAGCAAAAATACTCTAATTCCCACTTTTCTTGAAAATTCCTATGTTCGTCAGCAATTTTTCGTTTAGTTTTACTGCCACTTGGTTTTGATGAAGACATATTGAATACAAAGGTCTGAAAAAAAATAGTAATAGCTAACACAAAATAATAAAACGTTTTAATTAATATTTTAATTTTTTTTAATTAATATTTTTTAACTTACCAGACACAGAATAACTGCACAAATTATTGAAAGTAACTTAAAAAAAATAAAAAAATTCTAGTACTCCGAAATAATATTTTCTTTAAACTTTAAGGCACACAATACTTATGGCGATGTACATACGTTATATATGTAGGTATAATATTATCAAAACTTACGACTTATGTGAGGCCCGCGGGCCGCGAGTTTGAGATGCCTGATCTATGGTCTCGGTTATCAATATTTCTTTTGTGCTCGTGAAAACGTCAGTAGCGTAATTTTCCTGTCGAAGGGCGGTTGAGCCCGAAAGCTTGAAATAAATTTATTTGCTAAAGATACTCATCCCTCAAGCTTATTGATTTTTAACATTTTATTAAATTTTTTGCATATATTGCATACATTGCATAGATTATGGTGGGGTTACATATTGCTATATACAGATTATCACACACACACACACACATATATATATATATATATATAATATATATATGAAATAAGAGATCCTGTCGACTAATGTAATGAGGTGAGTTACTGTAGCCTCTCGTAGAATCCTGTCGACTAGCTGTAATAAGTTGAGGTTTGGTTGTTGACTCTCGCTATACTGTGTTAACCGAGAGGAACAGTCAGGATGTAGAGTTTTCCAGTACCTCTATGCACCTTGGAAGACCTTTAAAAGTTCTCACAAAATACAGGCAGTCGTGGTCGAGGCAGAGTGGAAAGCTTGGGAATGTCCACACAAACAAACGAAGACACAGTTGCACTAAGAAAGTTCCGTAAACAGATAAAGGTTGAGCTAGGAGCGAAAGATGGAGATAGAAGAGTCCTTACTAGTCTACATGGTGAATGAGGAGGACCTTGGTGACAACCGACGTGAGCTTGCGCTGAGGGTGAACTAACTGTCAAGTCACTGTAAAGTGATTGTATTTATAGGTTAAAGACGGGGGGGCCTTATGTGACAGGGGGCCGTTTCTGAGAAAGGGGGCTTTGCATGTCACCAGGTGTGAGAGGGGCTCTGCATTCCACCACATGTGAACAGTGTGGGTGGTCTGGTCCATTTTTAGACCTTGTTGTGGGCATTCTAAATCTATCTCGATTTTGACGTTATGACTTCCATCTCTTGCTTAGCTCAACTCTTAATCTATTACATATTTTATTTATTTATCCTCGGTTTGTACAAATTACATTACATATGATGATGTAAAGACACATGTCAATAATAGGTATAATCATTTACAGATGGGTTTCTATTATACAACATTAAAATCTTGTTATAAGTTATATACACAATATATGGGGTTGTTGGTTTAAATTATCATATATATATATATATATATATATATATATATATATATACACAAGTCGTCATTGGTGGCCCCCCCCGCGGGAAAGACTCCGCCACCGATGGACTGCGAGAGTTCTTTCCCACAGAGTGGGTAGGTCGATGTGATGGCTGGCGTTGCCTACCTCAAGAACAAGATGGTACTTGTAGATGGTAGCCTTCGCCACACTGGTCAACTTCATAGCCTCGGGATGGAGGCCGACACCGAACAGCCAGGACTGCAGATCCAGGGGCAAACCACAGGAGGCGAACACCTCCCAGAGCAGGGGTCGCACGGCTCGGCAACAGAGAGAAAGAGAGTTTTATTGACATCAAGTCAAAATATAGACAAAAGTGCACAATCCGTACTATTCAAGTAGATATGAAAATTTTTAAAATGATGATGATTATTATAATAAAAAAGAACAAAAAAAAATACAATAAAATATATGCTATGTACAATGAATATGTACATGGCGTCACCGCTGCAGAGTTTGATGGAAGATCACCAGCGGGTCTACAGCCTTACCACGTATTTCGCGATCTACGAAGAAAACGTAGATCGCGTGCTTCGCCGCTGAAAAGATAGTGATGGTGTGGTCCTAGGGACCCACCGCGAAGACCCAGGACTCTCTCCTGGAGAAAGAGAGAGATTGAGATTGAAACTACTTTATTTCAAAGTCCATATAAGATTATATAAGGTTAAATACAGAGAGAGAGATAAGTAGAATCCGATATGATATTCATACTTGTAGGTTAGATAATAAAAGGCATATATTGGATTTAATAAAATATATGCCTTTTATTATCTAATGAAATTTGAACAATGATTGCTCTATTTTCAAATACTTGTAGGTATTATAAAGTTTTATATTGGGCGCATTTCTCTTCTTTCATCAACAAGATCTTTAAAACTTTTAATTCTTCTTCCACTAAAATATATAGGTTCTCGAGTTGAGGTTTATATAATCAAGGACATTTTATTAAAATTAAATATAAATTGTTGTATTATAGTTTTTAGATAATGATGTAGAGTGTTGGCGTAAAATATTCCAGATGAGAAGGATCTGTAAAGTTCTAGGTGAAGATATGTTGTAAAAGGCAGATTGTAAGAGATTATAGAAGTTTTGTGGATTTTTATTCAGCATAAGGAATGTGTTTTCATATCCATTAGTCATTTTTTGGGATTCTTTTTAGAATAAAAAATCTCTTTGTGTGATTAGATGTACAAGTCCTAATCCTTCGACTCTCCAGGGAAACAGTTTATACCGTTCTCTCTTTGTTCAATATTCAATACTAGCGGACGTACCCGGCTTCGCCCGAGGTTTTACCCGAGTAAAGGTTTGTCTAACGAACATTTGTTAAAACAATTCTCTATAAACTTATAAAAAAATATATATTTTGATAATTTGAAACTCGTAAATTTGAATCTCTCGATAAAGTGAACATTTTTTCCCGGTCCCTGTGTGCCGTGTCATCCTGAATTTTGTCTTTCATAATTTTCTACATTACAAAATCATCGTTTTATCTAGTGAACATATTTTCCCTGTCCCTTGATAAATACTCGATAAGTTGAATAAATTCATGGTCGTGAATCTCTCGATAAAGTGATTATATTTTCCCGGTCCCTGTGTGCCGTGTCATCCTGAATTTTGTCTTTCCTAATTTTCTACATTACAATATCATCGTTTTATCTAGTGAACATATTTTCCCGGTCCCTTGAAAAATACTCGATAAGTTGAATACAAAAAACGACACGGGATATCATTTAATGTTGTCTAAAGGGGGTTAAGAGAGCAGTCTCTTTCAAATGAAAAATGCTTTAATTAAGCAGATGTTTAAAGTATAATATATGAGAGAGGCAATCTTACAGGTTGTCGACGCTGTAAAATCCCCAGAGAGAGTGTTTTTGTAGCATCATGCTGTGACTCACACGATGACCCAAGGTCATCAGGAGCAACAAACTTCAAACTTAAGCCTATCTCCGTCTCAATGGTGGCACTGCTTGCGAGTTAAAGCTACAAATCTGCAAATAACTTACATTTTTGGCAATATACAAATGAATGATTAGGGCACACAACATTTTTACACTTGGAGCACATGATTTTGTATTTAGTGTCATTCGACCTTGGGCAAAGGTAGCAGCGTGCTCTCTTTTGGGATGTAGATTGGGAAGGCATCATTATTTCAACTAATCCACACAGTTCGATCATATTTCTTATCGCTTTTGGAGTTTGGGGAATCGAATAGCGATGCTTTGCATGAGGCGTGATGAGCTCAATTGCCAATTCTTTGATAAAATTTGATCTCCTATTTGATTTTTCTGATGCCCATACTTTGTTAACTGAAGAATATAAAACCAAAGAATTATAAGCAGCTGAATCAACCATTCCAAAAAAAAACTCTCATTGGCCAACGAGCTGTTTTTCTTTTGCAGGTATAGTTGGCACAAAGTTGGTCATGAGTGTCCACACCTCCTTTGGTATAGTTGTAATATACAATTATTTCTGGCTTATTGGAATCTTTCTCAGTGTATTTTTCATGGTGCATACTGGAAAGTAAAATGACACGTTTCTTTTGTTTTTTTGGCATATAAGAAAGAATAGTTACTCCCATTGCATCGAATCCATATTGTGAAACACCTATATCTCCATTCAAAAGAAAATTTTTGGGAATGATTGCCTTATTTTTTTTTTAATGTGCCAACCAGAGTAATATTTCTTTTTTAAGCTCCATAGCCAGTTCATATGAGGTATACCAATTATCGGTTGTGATATTTCGATTGGCATTTTCAATAGGTTTGACCAATTCCAAGACAACATTGGTAGGGATGGAAAATTGGGATCATAGTTTGAATCTTTTCCTATATAAATTTTTCCTGTGAGAAAATAATATGTTGCACTATCTGCTAGTACAAATACTTTGATCCCATACTTTGATGGCTTGTTCGGGATGTACTGTTTGAATCCACAACGTCCTCTAAAGTTTAGCAACGATTCATCAATGGTACAATTTGTACCTGGAGTATACAGACTTGAACATTTGCTATGAACAGTTCCCACAACTCTCTAATAGGAGCTAATTTATCATCTTTTCTTCGTTCTTCTCTGCTTTCCCTATTATCAAATCTTAAAACATTCAATAAGAATACAAATCGTCTTTCATTCATACCTGCACCAAAAATGTTTCTACCAGTCCCATCTCTCGCAAACAAAGACTTTGTAGATTCTGAGCCTCCTTTTCCTACTCCTGCCAATAAAGTAAGACCAATTAATGCCCGAATTTCATCAGGAGATGTTTCATAGGTAAATGTTCTAAATTTATAGTTACCTTTCACAGTGTCAATATTTTGGTTAGTCCACTTGGTAATGACATTTATTGTGTTGTCATCAAAATACAAATTGAAAGCATCAGAAGCTTTTGGAATTTGAAGGGATGCTTTAGGGCCAGGGCATCGAACTACAATATTAGAACTCTTAGTTCTTGTTTTGATTGGTTCTTTAGAAGACCAAACATGGCCATTCTTTCCTAAATATTCTTCCCCTTCATCTTCAGATCCAGAAGAAATAACATCCTGCTCAGATTCAGAATTGTGATTACTTTCATAACAATCTTCATCAGATAAACCAAATTCCTCTTCACTTTCATCTAAAATTAATCTACTAATATTATTAATTAATTATTTTTCTGTCATTATATTTATAAATATAAAAAATAAAAGAGTACTTACAGCTGAGAGAAACTTGAGCCTAGTGAGATCTCACAAAGGATATTGCATAACACTTTTAGTTTTGGTTTTGATTTCACATTAATTAGTTTTGGTTTTGATTTAAAAATTAAACAATTTCTACTGTCCTTACTGCAATGAAAACATTAATGGGAGGGCCTGGCTCATCAGTGACAATTTCTTTTTACAATTAGAACAATATTATTGACTTCTTAGTCAATATTTACATGAAAAAGATCAAGAGAACTATATACAATCAGCCAGGTCCCCACCGTGTCCTCCTCCAGGCGATGACGGGGTCCTCGATGGCCTGACCCAGTCCGACCTGGATGAAGTATCGGTTGATTCTTGATTTCGCCGATGCGAGGATGGCCAGATCGTCTTCTATCAGGCCTGTCCCGAAGATGACTCATCAGTGGTGATCCTTCTCAGCGGTTTCACCAGTTTAATCTACCATACCGCTGTTATATTGCATTTTTCGATCTTCTTTTTATAGTGATACTGATGCTAGACTCTTGGAATGGGTTTTTTTAGATGAACTATAGACATAAGCTTTGAGGACAGCAGAATTACATACATTTATAAATATATAATTACGTTTTTTAAAGTTTTAAATTGCTCAGAAGGAAGCATGTTGTTTATTACATACATAACCTTTGTTATATATAAAATTGGGTGTCTTATCCTTGTCTCAATCCGATAGTCAACAAATACTATATATGATACTTTGACCATTAGATGCCATAAAACTGGGAGACAGTCTAGAGGAATTTTAATGGGAATCAAGAAGACATTTGAGAATGTTATAAATAAAATAGAAACTGAACCTAACTGGATTACAATTTGTTTTAAACACCAAAGCCTCAAATTCCAGTTATACCTGTTTACATTGACATATTACCCTATAGTTTCAAACTCCAAGCATAAAAATTCCTTATTTAGTTATTTACTTAATATCTCTCTAATTATAAAATAGTCATAACTAATGCAAATCCTCATTTTCATAATTTATTCCGCAAATATGTAAATAGTTATATGTATATATTCTTTTTAGCCATTGTACCTGCATTATAGTGCCAAGTTTGATGCTGTAATCACGCCTGTAGAAGGGTTTTTTTTGCCCGAAAGCTTGCTTTGATATATTTCTATTAAAAGAAACTCTTCTTCTTTTATTTCGTCTTTTCGTCTAATTATTTTCTGGATTTGGTTTATCATACAAACCAAAAAAACTCTTCAATGTGAGACGTCGTAGTTTTGCAGGTTCCAATTTCGAATTCAATCTCTTTAATTCAAGCTTTATATGGAACTACAATATAATGTAATGCGGCTTGTGATTGTAAAACGACATTTGAAAATTATCCCGCATGTGTTTATTTTCAACGAAAAATCAAAATTTATTTCAAGGAGAAATAACGATTATTTCTAACCTTTGGGATGAGGTATGATGAGGGATTCACCCTTTCATACTTCACCCTTTCATACCTCATCCCAAAGGTTAGAAATAATCGTTATTTCTCCTTGAAATAAAATTTAATTTTTCGCGCGCGTTGAAAAAGAAACACATGCGGCATAATTTTCAAATGTCGTTTCACAATATGGAACTACGAAAGAAGAACCCTATGCTCAAAACTGGGCAACTCTGTGCTTCACTTCCATCAATAATTGACAATATGACCCAGAATAAGTATATTGCTAGGGCGTTTTATGGTTTCCACAAGTCCATATCTCAGAAGAAGGCCAAGTGACACTCACTCCTCACTTTCTTACTGCTACTCTTTTTGTGTTGTTTTTCTTGCTTCCCTCTTTCTCTTTCTTTTTTTCTTCTTTTTCTTCTGTAATATCGTTATTTCCTTTGTCTCACTGCTTTGTTCTTATGCATACCTCTGGTGAATCCTGTATAGGGTCAGTGACCCTAAATAAAGGCTTTTTGTTGTTGTTGTAATATGGAACTACGTCGGTTACAAGAGATACACTATTGGCTTTAACTTTGACGTCTTCTAGCTGCACTTGTTCAAACAGCGATAGGCTTTTGACGATATCGCCAAGTTCAATTCTCAATTCAGTAATGTCATCTGTTATCGTGGTTAAAAGGGATATCATATATTTGCCTCCAAATGAAACTTTTAATTCCAACAACAACAACAAAAGCTTTATTAAGACCTTTTAGTCTAATACAGATTCTCCAAGCAGAAATATAGGATACATGCAGGAAAACAGTGATAGAACCTAATGGCAACATGATATTTATATACAGGGAAAATTATATAAAGACAATCACGCTAATAGATTAATCTGAGCAAATTGGAGGCAAAGAAAGTTACTATACATGGATTTACCACGGATTCTCGTTTTAGGTCTTGTGGAGTTATTTGATAGCAGCTCTGAAACTTAGCTATGTAGAACTTTTCCTAGTCATCATCCCCACCTATTGCCGGTTGGACTTCACTTGTAAGCATTTCGACCTGTCAGTCAATTTTGGAGTCTTCCACTAGTAAATTAGTTGAACTTTTTATTCCAATTTAAACAAAGTACTTAGGCTTGTAGAATGAAAAACTATTATATAGATTTGAAATAATACTTGCTCTGGTGATTTCAATGCACGAACAGGAACTATGGGAGATTTTCTCAGCATCTTTATGCTTACCTCATTTATCGCTTCATTGCGTAATTCTAAAGATATAGTTCAATCTCCAATGTAAATCAGTTTATCGAATTCTTGGATAATAATATAATGACAATAGTAAATGATAGATCATTATCAGATAAAGGTAATTTCACTTATACTTCTGAATTTGTTTTTTCTGTTTTGAATTATTTTATAACAACCCCATCACTTTAGATTTATAATTATGAACTTTCAAACTGTAAGCTCTCCTTACTTGATCATCTACCTATCACCTTGGCAGCTTTTATAGCACCTGGTTCTGAATACAGAAATACTCCAATACAACAGGAGCCCATCGAATCATACAAGATCAATATTGATGGATAATTTGTCGGGAGGAAATTGATCCATAGAAGCACAGGGCGCCTCTCCCGTCAAAATAAACGTCAAAACCTGACGCCATCTATTGACTGTCGCCGCAAACTAGCGGACTCGGGTCGGTGACAAAGCCACAACACCAGCTTTGGCAAACTGAAAAGCGTCCACCTAGAGACCATGGTTTCGGGCTAATGACCCTCGTCAGCCTAGGGCGGACTTTATTCCATGAGATCCACACGGGATCCGAAACCATGGTCTCTAGGTGGACGCTGGAGAGGCGACCTTTGTCTCTTTGAATCATACAAGTTCAATATTGTAGCGTAGAAATCAAGTATTGGAATATCTTAAGATGTCAAAGTATTTATTGATGACGTCAGTAAAACTAGTCCACAATTATCAAACAAGAGCAACTATCTACAGCTAGAGAATATTGAACAAGCAAGCTAAGGACCATGTAGGGTGATGTCACAAATAATAGTAATAATATATGTATTAAATGTTTTCATTGAATAATTAAATATAATACAATATAATGCGGCTTATGATTGTAAAACGACATTTGAAAATTATCTTGCATGTGTTTCTTTTGAACGAAAAATCGAAATTTTATTTTAAGGAGAAATAACGATTATTTATAACTTTAGGGATGAAGTATGAAAGGATGAATTGTGTTATTTCTCCTTAAATTAAAATTTCGATTTCTCGTTTAAAAGAAACATTTGCGGTATAATTTTCAAATGTCGTTTTACAATAATTAAATAATAAAATATAAATTATTTCTTCGCGACAATATACTTAACTAAATATAAATGGTGTCCTGGAAATTCATTGTTTTTCTTACAGTCACTAAATGATGTAAACGGAAAAATAAAGTGTCCAGGGATGGGAATCGAACCCACAGTGTTCCGCTTACCGGGCAGATGCCATGTCCATTAGGCTACCCTGGACATATTTCTCCGTTCCGTCCGTAGTGGACATGGCATCTGCCCGGTAAGCGGAACACTGTGGGTTCGATTCCCATCCCTGGACACTTTATTTTTCCGTTTATCATTACTCTTCATAATTCATCTTTTCATACTTCATCCCTAAAGTTATAAATAATCGTTATTTCTCCTTAAATTAAAATTTCGATTTCTCGTTTAAAAGAAACATTTGCGGTATAATTTTCAAATGTCGTTTTACAATAATTAAATAATAAAATATAAATTATTTCTTCGCGACAATATACTTAACTAAATATAAATGGTGTCCTGGAAATTCATTGTTTTTCTTACAGTCACTAAATGATGTACATTCGGATTGGAATTTATCTATAGATAATATGATGAACGATAATATCAATGATTCAATGGTAAAAGCAGGAATGCAGAAACCAATTGATTCAGTTTATTCAAACTCCATACCCTTATATGATCGAAAATGCTATTTTACTGATAATCTATGAAAGCACTTCTTAAATTATCCCTATATATATATAAGTCAGTGTATGTATGTAGGTTTGTCGGCTATACACGTCTACAATACGTAACTTATCTGACTGAAATTTTAAAAGTACAGGGTGATCCAAAAGTCCCGCACAACTTTAAAAATTAATAACTCCGCGAATATTTGCGCTAGAGCAATGCGGTAAACACCATTGTGTTCAGGATGCAATGGGATTTTTTATGGCAAATAATGAAAAATTTGAAATTGATTTTAGTTACAACTTTATTCGCTCGATGGCGCTCTACCAGAATCAGAGATTCAGCGGCCAAATTGTTTGATAAATTGAAAAATATAACTGAACGACACGTATTTTTCCTTTTTGAATACCAGGAAAGAACCCTAATAATATCAAATGATAAATTAATAAAACACCATTTCGCCAAAAGTTAGAAGAAGTGGTTGACGATTTTTAAATACAATCTGAGATATGTAAAATAGGTATATGCAAATTAAAACATGTAGCAAAAAATACTTATATTTTAGATGGAGTTTTGAGAAATAGATTGAATGTTTGAAAATAACTACTGATATCAATACACGATTTTTGAAATGTTAATATAGTACCAAATATTATTATGTCACTACTAATAGGATTTCGTGCTATAAGGAATGTATAGTTTCTTGACTAATTGTCGACACTTGACTATTTAACTGGATATTTGTCATGATCCAAAAATGAAATATAGAGGGGAGTGACAAAATATATTTGTCGTACTTTATTCCAAATATCCTATGGGTTTGTCAAATGTTATCATTGTTTATTATACTGTACATAATTTTGAAAATGTATCCCCTCAAAAAAAAATCATTTTTAAATCGACCTTTTGCGTTGAAAAACGTGGTAGTAAAATCATTTTGTATTATTTTTTGCGCAAAATATCTAAAGTTGGGGGGGGGGGGGGGGGAGATAGAGAGATTATTCCTTATGCTATTTATTCTAATGAGCGAAAAGCGATAAAATAAACATAAGGGGTAAAATTGTGTATACCAGTGTTATTCGAGAAGTTATAACACTTTGGGCTGCGCGACATAATATAAAATGTGGACAAATGACAAACAAAAAAATTACTGTTTACAGAAAAAAAAAGAGTCAAGATGTGAGGACAGCATTTATTATTCCCATAACCCAAAACAAAGAGCTGCAAAATATAACACATGAGGTAACTGCCTTCTCTCTTGTATTAGGTCACAATCCTTGCTCAATGTAGCGCCCTTCATTCTCAAACACCGCCTGCAGACGATAGATGACAGAATGGTCACAATTAAATAGTTGAAATTTATAAAACGTGCCATCTGATAGAAGCCTTCAACATGGCCAATGTGGTAGGCCGGCATCGATAAAAACGCGACTTAATGTACCCCCATAACCGAAATTGTAAGGCGTCAGGTCTGGTGATATTGGAGGCCACTGGTATATAAAGTGGCGACTTATCAACGAATTCCACCGAACGTATCCTTCAGCAATTGTTTGGCACCGCGGGAGATATGAGGAGGTCCTCCATCTTGCATGAATGTTATTTCGCTTAGTGCTTGTCAGTCCTGCAATATGGGAATAACCTTTTCTCTCAAAAGTTGAACATAACGTTCACCAGTTACGAAAACGGTTTTAAAAGTTCTTCCATTGATTTTTTCAAAGAAAAATGGCCCAATAATAAAAGAAGAAGTGAACCTACTGTTTTGTTTCCCACTTGGCAAATACGCAAGTAGGAAAAGCAGAATGATTGTTTACAAAATAATTTGTTCTCGTTAGGCTTAATTGAATAGAATGTTTATACTAGTGTAAAGAAACAAATTTACTTATCTTTGGTCAGGCAATCATCCCAAGCTTTACAAATGAATTTATTTTATTTTTCTTTATAATGAATATTTAAAGAATACGATTTAAAGCCGCAGCTATGAAAGGCATGGTTATTTAGTGGCGCGCGTTGGTAAGAATCTTCTAGAAGGTGGCGGGCTCCCTCTGGCGGCGCAGCCAGACGGCCTCCCATTGGTCAGCGATGACGCAGTTCCTTCACCGCTGCGCGTACACCGCCGCGCGCTGCCTTCTGCTACCTATGTTAGAATAAAACGAAACATACTCCCCTCCTGTGGACGTAGTCCACACACAAGGCAAAAGAAAAGGATCACAAAGTGTAGAAAGTTTTTTTTTTTTTTTTTAAGAAGAATAAGAAGAATTAGAATGGCAGAAGTGCAATCTTCGAGATGGGTCTTATTAGATGATGTTGTTTCTCTGTTTGAAGTTTCACAACTCGGACATTGCCATCCGCTCCAGGTGACACCTTGGTGATGCGGCCAAGGCTCCACTGCATTGAAGGCATAGGAAAGTCTTTTACCAACACCAAATCTCCAACCTTCAGGTTGGAAGAGGGTTTTTTCCACTTGGACCGTTGTTGCAGATTGTTTAGATATTCCCTGGACCATCTTTGCCAGAAAACATCTCTGGCCTTTTGAATTAATTTCCATCTAGTTAAGTAGTTGTCATTAGGGTGATAACTGGGCTCTGGGAGTGCTGTTAATGGTCTTCCAATCAAAAAATGTCCTGGAGTGAGAAGGTTGAAATCATTTGGATCCGAACTCATCGGATACAACGGGCGAGAATTCAAGCACGCTTCAATTTGACTTGTCAGAGTATTGAGTTCTTCAAAATTCAAAACTGCAGATTTTAAACACCTTAGGAGATGATACTTCAATGATTTAATTCCTGCTTCCCAAATGCCGCCAAAGTTTGGAGCAGATGGAGGTATAAAATGCCAAGTGATGTGTTCATTAGCGACATAACTTTGAATTGAAGAATCCTTTACAAGTTGATGTATATTATTCAAAATATTCTTAGCTCCTTTAAAATTAGTAGCATTGTCGGTGAAAATATCAGAGGGTTTTCCTCGACGAGAGATGAATCTTCTAAAAGCAGCGAGGAAGGCAGGGGTTAACAGATCTGAAACTATCTCAAGGTGAATAGCCTTCGTTGAGAAACAAATGAATAATGCTATATATGATTTTAATGTTACTTTTGTTCTTATGACATTAGGTTTAGTTATAAATGGTCCTGCGAAGTCTATTCCTGTTTTGCTAAAAGGGCTTGAGGGTATGATATTATGGATAGGCAGATCTCCCATGATTTGTTTTGACACTTGGCGTTTCGTCTTGAAACATGTCATGCAACGATTAATGAGCTTTTTTACTAGAATTCTACCGGATGGAATCCAGTACTTTTGTCGGATGGCACACAGAGTTAATTGGAGACCAGAATGAAGATGCTCTACGTGGAATTGTTGAACAATCAATTCTGTAACTAAATGGTTGTGAGGAAGAATTATTGGATGCTTCTCATTGAATTGCAGGTTGGATTTGCGCAGTCGACCTCCTACACGTAGAATTCCTGATGAATCAATAAATGGGTTAAAGGATAAAAGTTTTGAGTTTGATGGTAGTACATTGCTTTGAATACAACATTGAATTTCAGTTTTAAATTCAGAACTTTGAATGATTTGAATAAGAGTTCGAATTGAATTATCGAGCTCATTAGAGGACAATTCTTTGTGTTTTATTTTGTCGCTGCTGTGTCTAGCATTGTGGATAAATCTTAGGAGCCATGCCGTAACTCTGCTCAGCTTCCTGAATGTTGAGAATTTAAAAATAAAGTCTAGAATAGGACAAGTAGTGAAATGAACAATCGGAACAGTCTTTCTTTTTTCATGACAAACTTCTTTTGGAAGTTCATATGTGATTGGTAGCGGATCTTGTAAACTTGAGTTTGATAGCCAATCAGGACCATTCCACCAAAGTGAATGGTTTACTAGTTCTGAAGAAGTTATACCTCTGGAGGCGCAATCTGCAGGATTATCCTTGGTAGACACATAGTACCAAGAAGATTGCAGAGTTAGTCGCTGAATTTCTGCAATCCGGTTACCAACAAAAGGTTTCCAATGTTTTGATTCAGATTTTATCCAACATAAAACAATCTGGGAATCTGTCCACAAAATTACTCGGTCAATCTGCAACAGCAATGAGCTGCAAATGGAATCATATAAATTTGAAAGGAGAAGAGCAGCACAAAGCTCCAGACGAGGTATTGACGTTGCCTTCAAGGGAGAGACTTTTGTCTTGGCAGCAATCAATGTGACTTGAACATGACCAGATTTAAAACGAGATTTCATATAAACAACTGATGAATATGCAGATTCGGAAGCATCACAAAACCCATGGAGTTCTAAAGAATGTATAAGTCCCTTGCAGGAAATATATCTAGGAATTTTAATATGATTTAGCATTGCCAAATCCATTTTCACTCTCCTCCAATGAGAACATAACGATTCAGACAAGGGATCATCCCAATCCAAATCCTGTTTCCACAAAGTTTGGAACAGAATCTTAAAGCTAATGATCACCGGTGATAACCATCCCAAAGGGTCATAAATTCGAGAAATGTCCGATAACAATTGTCTTTTAGAATATACGTCTTTTAGTGAATTGACTGTAATTGTGAAATTATCAGTGGATGGATTCCAATTTATCCCAAGAATCTTAACAGATGAATTATCTCCGATTTCATATGAATCATGTGCTTTCAGCGCTTCTGGTACCTCTGAAAGAACCTCAGGGACATTTGACATCCATTTTCCTATGCAAAAGCCACCAGATAAAAGGATTTTCCGGATATCATCAATGAGAACTTTTGCTTCTTCGCTTGTTGTTGCACCAGAAAGTAGGTCGTCTACATAAAAATCAGTTTTTATGATTTTAGATGCCTCTGGGAACAGGAGTTATTTGTCGGTGGCAAGTTGCATCAAGGTACGGATTGCAAGATATGGTGCACACGACATTCCATAAGTTACTGTGAGCAATCTATACTCCAATAAAGATTCCAATGGACTATTTCTCCAGAAGATTCTCTGAAAGTCGAGATCAGAAGAGTTCACTTTTATCTGTCTGTACATTTTCTCAATATCTCCCGTAAAAGCTATAGGATTAGTACGAAACTTCACAAGAATATTGAAAATATCATGCTGCAATTTTGGTCCAGTATGAAGAAAGTCATTTAAGGAGTAATTGTTGCTCGTTTTGCACGATGCATCAAACACTACTCTTAATTTAGTAGTGCTGCTCTGCTCACGCAGAACGCAATGGTGAGGTATATAATAGCACTTGTCTGATGGTTTGTCACGTTCCTTTTTCGGAATGAGCTCCATGTGGTTGAGAGAAAGATATTCCATCATGAAATCCTTATATTGCTGAAGAAGATTCGAAGATTTGTGCAATTTTCTCTCAAGAGCAAGAAATCGTTTCATGGCATTCTGACGTGAGTCTCCGAGATTAGGCACAGATTTAAACGGTAGACCAACAGAATATCTTCCATCTGTTGATATGCAAAAGTTCTTGTCATAAATGTCCCCGCAACTCTTCTCCTCTTTAGTCAATGGAAGAGCGGCAGGAACCGATTCCAATTCAAAAAACTGTCGCAGATTATCATCTTCTTGGGATGTTGAGCATAATGAGATATAGTTGTTTCCAGTCTCAGAACTGGAAACATTTCCTGAGAGTATCCATCCTAACTTGGAACTACAGGCAGTGGGTCCTGGATGATTTTGGAATCGTAGTTTTCCTGTATATAAAAATGGGGCTAGGTCTGCACCAATTACTAAATCAATGGGACTTGTTTTATCGAAATTGGGATCTGCTAATAAAGTATTCTTAAGATGAGGCCAATTATCTCTATTTATCAGAAAATTAGGTAAATCAACAGTGATTTGATCGAGTATTATGGATGAATTTTGAATATTCTATCAGAAAAATGAGGCTTAAATTGAAGAAAAGTCTCACTAGCAGACTGCTGTATTGGTTGGTTACCAATTCCAAAAACTGTGAGTTGGCTCTTTTTAACAGGAAGATTCAACTTTTCACGACAATTTTCTGTTATTAGACTTCTTTGAGAACCAGTATCAATCAAAGCTCTGCATGGATGAAACGATCCATTTTCTGCTCTCACTCTCACGATAGCAGTAGATAATATGATTGTCTCATTGGGCTTTGTTGTATCACTGAGAAAACATGAAACGCTAGATTGGGCAATTGGGGCTTCAATTGAAGTGGTATTCAAAGGTTCGGGTTGGAAGGAATGCAAAAGAGTGTGATGTTTTTTGTTGCATGATTTACAATGCATAGTGATTTTACATGATGTTACTCTGTGGTTGGATCGCAAACAATTGAAACAAAGGTTATTGGTTTTTACTATGTTCCATCTTTCAAGGAGAGAACTTTTATGGAACTTGTCACATTTGAATATAGGATGTGAATTTTTGCATAATAGGCATTTATCATCACCTTTTGAAATAGAATTATATACATGTGTTTGTTTCACTACAGATTTATCCTCTTTAGCATAACCTTTTATCGATTGCAAACTTTTTGCTTGTTTTTCAAGAAACATAATAAAATTTTCGTAGGATGGAAAGCCATCATCTATCAACGTCAATTCCCATTGCCTTTTCAAATCATCACCTATTTTTCTTTGTAGGAAATGTATTAGAAAGATATCAACAAGTGTATTTCTTTCCAAACCCAGTGATTTCAAATTTCTCATGGCTTCATTACATATATCTAGTAGTTCGAAAATGGCCTTGGAATTTATCAGTTTTAAAGGTTTTAAAGTGAATAATTTTGTACATTGTGAAAAGGCAAGTTCTTTTTTGTTATCATATCTGGAGACCAATGTGGCCCAAGCATGGGCATAGTTTTCATCAATAACAGGAAATCCCCTAATAAGTCGTTCAGCGTCTCCAGTAACAGCTGATTGTAAATATTGCAGCTTTTGTGAATCAGTTAGAGCGGTATTGGAATCAATAGACAGAGAAAACAATTGCTTGAAACTAAGCCATTCGTTAACATCACCAGAAAAGGAAGGTAAATTAAATTTAGGAAGTTCTATTTTACTTGTGGTTGGTTGATTTAGATCATCAATTTTGCTTGAACTGGCTGTACAAGATACTTTATTGATATTCGCCACTAAATTTCTAAGATTATCCTTGTATTGCATAACTCTAGAAAAGTAATCTTCATCATCAAATTCAGAAAATGTTAAAAGATTACACTAAGTTTTTTCAATGTTAGATTTTATATCTAAAATATCTTTTTTAAATGTCTGTAAATTTGCATCATCCTTCGATTCAATCATCTTGAGCGAAATTTGCTCAAAATAATCCACTTGTTTGAAATGAAATTCAAGAATATTTAAAGTAGCTTTAAATTTGGCAGCCATCTTTAATCTTTGTTATTATTAATTTTAATAATATATTTCAAAAATGAATTATAATTATTTATATTTAAATAATTATTTAATAGATTTATTCCCGGGTTTCGGCACCAATGTTTTGTTTCCCACTTGGCAAATACGCAAGTAGGAAAAGCAGAATGATTGTTTACAAAATAATTTGTTCTCGTTAGGCTTAATTGAATAAAATGTTTATACTAGTGTAAAGAAACAAATTTACTTATCTTTGGTCAGGCAATCATCCCAAGCTTTACAAATGAATTTATTTTTATTTTTCTTTATAATGAATATTTAAAGAATACGATTTAAAGCCGCAGCTATGAAAGGCATGGTTATTTATGGCGCGCGTTGGTAAGAATCTTCTAGAAGGTGGCGAGCTCCCTCTGGCGGCGCAGCCAGACGGCCTCCCATTGGTCAGCGATGACGCAGTTCCTTCACCGCTGCGCGTACACCGCCGCGCGCTGCCTTCTGCTACCTATGTTAGAATAAAACGAAACACCCACACAAAACTGTAACTCTGTGCTGATGAAGTGGTATTTCTGTAAAAATCCTAGGGTTTTCTGTTGCCAAAATGAGGCAGTTTTGAATGTTAAATTCTCCCTTTAGATAAAGGTGAGCATCATCTGTTCTTAGAACATTTGACAGCCCGTTTTCATCAATATCAATTTGCCGGAAAACCCATGCAGCGAATTCTTGACGCTTCTCAAAATCGCTGACTTTCAACTCGTGAAAACTTTGAATTTTGTTAGGATATTTTTATAGAAAAATTCTAAATGTATGTTCTCTCCAAACTGTTCCATACGAAATCCCCGTTTGTCGAGAAACTTGTCTAGCACTTACTTCTCCATGCGGGGATAACGTTTCAATAGCTTCAGCATTCTTCAAAACCGTAACAGCCACTGACTTGAATGTCGACGGTCTTTCACTCCGAGGTTTTGCTTCCAGAGATCCAGTTTCCTCAAAACTTTTAATCAATCGCTTTAGAGAGTAGCAAATCATTGGTCCTTTACCGCTTCGAATATCTTTAAAGGAACGAAACGCTCGTAAAGCTTCAGTGGCAGATTCTGAATCACAATTTAATAAATTCACCAAGAGTGCTTTATCCTGTAGTGACGGCATTCCAAGTGGAAGGGGAGATGTTAGACCACACCTCCTTGCGGTCCCCCCTGGACCCTTGGAATATTTGACCAAATTCTGGTTCGTTTCCAAGATGACTAACGTTGCAACGGCACCCATTTTCAAATGAAGAGCAAAACTGATATCTCCAGTAATGCTACCGCGTCCGGGGTAACCGCCACGTCAGGAGCTGCAGCTCGAGCTCATGATGAGAAATCTACTACGAGGACACAATTCAATCTACTACAACTCAATATTAAAGGTACCCAGAGGAAAATAAAGAGCTGAATTGTCTTCTCTGTGACAAAATGTACATATTAATTGTCCTCAGGAGACAAAATTGAATCAGAATCTGAGATTCAATATCAAAGATTATACAACACTACGAATGGACAGACCGGGAAAATTCGGAGGAGGACTTGCCGTTTTGATTAAAACTCTAGAAATCAAATTTAAGGAAATCGCCTATAATCAGAGTAAGCCTAGAGAAGGCACGACAGAAGCTCAGGCAATAGAAATCTATCTTACAGATAAAACAATTCCAATCATAAATGTTTATCACCACGATAATTCTAGCATCAATACAGGACTGATAGAGACATTAAGTGAAGCGTCTTCGGATATCGCAATCATACTTGGTGATTTTAACGCCGAAAGACCAACTTGGGGATCACCTGTCCAGGATAACAAAGGTCAGCAGGTTGAGGACATGCTAACCGACCTTGACCCTACGCCGTTAAATAATGAAAAGAACACCTATCTATCCAAGTCCACAGGCACAGAATCCGCAATAGACATCACAGCGATAAATTACAACATCGCACCCACAACACAATGGAAAATTCTGAAAAGTGCAATCAGTGACCACAGACCAATTTTAACAACCCTAAAATTCAAAATTGAGAATTTCCAACAGAATAGAAGAACACTGGGAAAAAAATTACAGAAAAGCTTGAAAAACTGTGCAACGAAGAATTAAATCACAGAACGATTGACAAAAAATTGGAAAAATTCTCTTTGAACATATCTGAGGCTGCAAAAGTATCGATACCTAGAGGTAGACGTAAAGACCTGTGAATACTTTACTGGAAGGACCACAATATCGAGGCAATGATTGCAGAGAGAGACAATAAAAATGAACTTCTTAAAACAAATAAAACAGAAGAAATCATAAAGGAACTCATTGAAATTAGTCACAAAATAGAACAAGAAATTTGGATATTCAAACAAGAAAAATGGGCAGAATTCTGCAAAAAAAATGGATCCAAAAAAGGAAAGTCATCACTGGAATATAATTAGTGTTATAAAACAATCAAAACCAACACTAATCCTCCAATACTCTAACCGACATGAACAGCGAGAACGAACAAACAGATGGCTGACATAATTGTTGAATATCTTTCAAGCACTTACAGACTCAACTATATGAATGAAGGCAGGACTCTAAAAAATAATATAAACAAGTTAGTTAAACAAGCAAGAAATTACCATCAACAAGATATTTACTCGAGAGATTCACACTGAATGAGCTAAATTCATCAATAGGAAAGTTAAATCCAAGATGTCACCTGGAGATGCTCTAATCTTTGGTCAAATGATTAAACACTTTGGAGACGAAGCTAAAAATCAACTCCACGAATACTGAACATTTCATGGCAAACTGGTAAACTACCAAAGAATTAGAAGATATCAATTATAGTGCCAATACTGAAACCAAACAAAGATGCTAAGGAATGCAAGAACTATCGGCCAATTGCTCTTACCAGCATACTTGTAAAATAACAGAATTAATTATCCACTCTAGGCTCATAGTCTGGCTCAATAACAATAATAAAATAAACTA